>JZKD02S0328627.1:275552-326616 GCA_000966675.3 Picea glauca
ATATTTCTTGCCTATGCTTGTCATAAAAGGTTTAAAGTCTATCAAATGGATGTCAAGTCATCTTTTCTAAATGGAGATTTAAATGAAGAAGTCTATATGGAACAACCAAAGGGTTCCGAACTGTCTGATAACCCTGATTTAGTATGCAAGCTGAAGAAAGCTTTATATGGGTTAAAACAAGCCCCTCGTGCCTGGTATCAAAGACTAGATACATATCTCAAAGACAAAGGGTTCAAGAGAGGAACAATTGACAACAATCTATATATCAAAACAGAGGATAATGATTTTCTCATCGTGTTGGTCTATGTAGATGACATCATCTTCAGATGTAATAAGGATTCATTGGTACAATGGCTTGCTTCTTCCATTAAGTCTGAGTTTGAAATGTCTATGATAAGTGAACTCTCATTTTTTCTAGGTCTGCAAATTACTCAGAGGTCTGAAGGGATGTTCATTTCTCAAGAAAAATATCTAAGAGAAATGTTGAAAAGGTTTCTAATGGAATATTCTAAACTTCTGGGCACACCTATGGTTACTAGATGCAAATTAAGCAAGGATGATGACTCACCTAAAGTTGATCAAATTTCATATAGGTCGATGATAGACAGTCTGTTGTACATCGCTTCATCTTGTCTAGACATAATTCATGCTATTGGGATGGTAGGAAGATATCATTCTCCACCTAAACAGAGTCATTTGCTAGCTGTCAAAAGGATATTCAGATATTTGAAAGAAATAATGAACTATGGCCTATGGTATCCTAAGAATCAGAATTTTCAATTATCAATCTACTCAGATGTTGATTGGGCTAACTACGTGGATGAAAGGAAAAGCACGAGTGGAGGTGCGTTCTTCTTAGGAGATTCTCAAGTAGCATGGTTGAGTAAAAAGCAAGGTTCCACTTCTTTATCAACTACAGAGGAAGAGTACATTGTTGCTGCTACCTGTTGCACTCAGGTATTATGGATGATTCAGACACTTGTAGACTTGAAGGTAAAATACACTACACCGATCCCAATTCATTGTGATAACACTAGTGCCATCAGTATGTCTAAGAATTCTGTATTCCACTCCAAGACCAAGCATATTCCCATAAAATACCATTTTCTGAGAGATCAGGTCACCAATCAGGTTGTTCAGGTCCATTACATTCCAACCAGAGAACAAATTGCAGACATCTTTACTAAATCCCTAGCCAAGACACCATTTGAATATCTCCGACAGAAGTTGGGTGTCATCCCGTCTCACACCTAAGAGAGTCCATCCTATTAGGGGGATTTTTGTATTGATTGAATATATGACACCTCCTAAAAATACTACAACAGCTCAGGGGGAGCATGTTTTCTTTGACATTGATGTCAAAGGGGGAGAAAAGAAGTGGTCCAGACCAGATGCTACAGTTGGAGGTCCAAACAGATTAGCGCAGTCGTTAAGGGTTTCCATCAATGCCAAAGGAGGAGATTTTTGGCATGTTTAAAAGCAGGTGTGCTCATCATTGATGGAAAGATCAAAGTATGTAGCGATGGAAAAACAGGGACAACGCAAGCCCAGGAGGAGAAGCAACAAAGATCTTTGGATCACATTGAGAATTCCCGATGAATGTTAGATCTGAGCCCAAGGTCCGACCGGTGTTGGATCCAGGAGAACCTGCACATTCTTTAAAGAGAAAGGTGAAGCAGGGTTACGAAATCCCGAAGGCAAGAGGACATTTTCAGATACCAGGAGTTGGAAGAGTCGAGACTCTTCATCATCAGGTGTCCCGAAATCATGAAATACGAAACACCAAAATCCTGAAAGAAGGAGGACAGTTTTGGATACCCGGAGTTGGAAGAGTCGAGACCCTTCATCGTTAAGAGTCCCAGAATCATGAAATGTGAAACCCCAAAAACCTGAAACAGGCACATCGACCGGAGGTTCAGATATCGAGAGTTGGAGGAGTCAAGAATGGAGACTCTTCAACACAGGAGTCTCGAAGTGCCGAAATGCGAAACGCTGAAAATCTCGAAACATACACATCAACCGGAGTGTCGGATATTAAGAGTTGGAGGACTCAAGAGTCGAGAATCTTCATCATCAGGAGTCCTGGAATCATGAAATGAAAAACATCAAAATCCTGAAAGTAGGAGGAAAGTTTCAGATACCGAGAGTTGGACGTGTCGAAAAATTTCATCGCAGAAATATCGAAACGCTGAAATCCAAAAATAGGCACATCAACAAAGAGTTTTGCAGACTGGGAAATAACTCCATTTCGTAGTTTCAGATACCAGGAGATGGACGAGTCAAGACCCAAGACACTTCATCATAGTAGTCCCAAAGTGTCAAAACACAAAATTGTGAAATGCAGTTTTTGAATAAGGCTTGGTCACCACCGATGGTCAGATCATCGAAGAGTTGTAGAAAAGAGCTCAAAGAGATAAGCTCCTTTTTTCAGAGTTTCGGGGATCAGGATTTGGAAGAGCCAGAGTGACTCGCAACAAATTTGTGAAACACAAAATTGTGAAATGCATTTTTGAATAAGGCTGTGGTCACATTTGCGGAAGATGGAGGAAGGAGATAGTGCAACCAAGCTCCATTTCAGGGATCGTGACTTGGAGTGTCGAGACACTTGATCATACGAATGTCGAATTTTTGAATGCTAAAATGCCGAAATGGTGAAATGTCTATGTAGCCGATGGTCACCACCGATGGTCACGTAAGTGGAAGGAGCTAGCATAGCTAGGCTCCATTTCAAGGTTCACACTGTAATTGCAAGAAACCACTAATGGTTCCTGCCACAGGAGTTGAAGAGTCTCAAGGAATATGCCAGTGGAATGAAGACTGTTCATAGAGGCAATTGACAAATGGAAGAGCGTTGAAGCCTGTAACTATGATAGAGAGGTTGAGCTCGACCGTAACAGAGAATACGAAGAGTATCGACTGCTAGAGAGGTGAAGGAATCTCGACATGACACCCAGTGATGATGGACACATGGGTTTAACTGCCAAAGAAGCTGAAGAGTTGTAATAATGATCAGGCAGGGCAATCGACATGAGGAGCATGCAGAAGCATTGCGCACAGGAATGCACAAGGTGCACAGAGACTATAAGAATGCACAACAAAGAAGAGATGGTGGTTGTTGTTGAGAGTAATTCAAGCATGTAGAAGGAGGAGTGTGCAACAACTGAAATGCACATAAGAGGAATGGTGCATTGAATGAACATAACGCACATAGCATAAAAGGAAGAAGAATAGAAAGTGCAAGGGATGAGTGCAGGAAGACACTGATGCAGGTAGAGAAGAGTAGTGTAGCAGAACAATGATAAGTCTGGTAAGCCATTGATAAATATTGTATCACTGTAATAAGTTTTAGTATAAAATTTATAATCGTAGTGGTTGGGAGGTGCTAGGGAGGACTATTTTCCTTAGAGGTTCAAGTGGGTTCTTGAACACAGGGAGTTGTAGCTTCCATCTGGTTGCAGCCAGAAAAACCAGGGTGGCAGGGTGGCGCAAGGGAGAACTATTGTTCTCTGTTGTACAAGTTGGTGCTTGTGTAACTAGAAGTTGGTGCTTCCATCCAGTTGGTGTTGGAACATTTAGGGAGTTGGTGCTTCCTTCTAGTGGGTGCTAGAGAAACTAGGGAGTTGGTGCTTCCTTCTAGTGGGTGCTAGAGAAACTAAGGAGTTGGTGCTTCGTTCTAGTAGGCGCTAGAGAAAACAGAGAGTTGGTGCTCTCAGCAAGTTGCAGCTTGCAATACAGAGGTTGTAGCCTTAGAAAGAGTTGGATATCATATGTATGATAATGTATAGAATGTAAAGATTACTTATCATATAAAGAAGAAGAAGTTTTTACCCTTTATGGGTTTCCTCAGGGAATATCTGTCTCTGTATATTTCATATGTGAGAATGATGTTGAATGGTCTATTGCTTACTTCCCTGCATTATTGTGATTGTCATTAAGTTCTCTGCAAAGAATTTAAAATAAGCATAATTATTTAAGCATGGTAACAACTGATTCACCCCACCCCTCTTATTTGTCCAACAGAGTTGGCTCAGGTAGATTTACTACATGATAATCCTTGGTAACTTCACCACAACATCCTCAGATATGGCCTTGCACAACTTTTTTTCTTTACACTTATGCCACAAAAATTATTTTCATCATAATTATAGAAACGACCCTTGAGTTGGCATTCAACCATTTATGCTCGGGTTAATTTTTGGATCTTGAGAGGGGTGGGATGAGGAGAAGGATTGGGAGGGAGAGGGAACATAGGGAAAGAAGGTTTTTTGTGTTGGGAAAAAACATCCTGTTCAGATTCCTTGGCATGTTGAGTAGGTTCAAACCAAGCCTACGGTTGACTCATGATGACTTGGGTGTGGATTTCATACTTGAGGCCACCAATAAAGAATTCTTTGAAAAAAGTATCATACATGTCCTTTGTTCTGAAAGCTAATTGAAAATATTCCACAATAAAATCTTCCATGGTACCAAACTATTTCAATTTGGTCAAAGGGCCTAGGGAGTGTGAATCAATGTCAAAGTGGTCATAAAGTTCAGCCACATACTGTGTCCAAGCTATATATCCTTGGAGTGATTTTTGACACCATTTCCACCATTTCCAACTTCAAGATCAAAATAGAGGACACCATAGCGAATTTTTTCCAAGTCATCATTGATGCTATGCAAGGAGAAGTAGTTTTCAATTTGAGTGACCCAACCAGTGGGATCTGATCCATGAAATGTTTTCACCTCCACTCATGGAAGACAAAGATCATGATGAAAAGGGTTGGAATAAAACTGTTGGGAATTGAAGGAAACTATAACTTCAATGTTAAAGGTGGGTCAGATGTAAGTTTTAAACCTGTGAAGTAAATCAATGCATATAGATTCTTAAGAAAAACAAAAATTAATCATTGGCTCATTCACATAGTACACAAAGATTTATACCAGAAACCCTCAACCAGGAAAACCTTTCTTATATTCATTATATCGAATTTCACCATTCACTATACAATATATACAATGTTTTTAGGTATTCTGTAGATACCAAAACCCTAATCCCTAAAACCGAGATTTTTTTAGTAAACCACTAAAAATAGAAAAATCCGAGATTTTTTTGTAAACAGAGCACTACTACAAGGGATCGTCAGATGCAGTTGTCATATCTGACATGCCCACACACACACATGCAAAGAATATAACACATACCCAAAATTCTCCCACTTGTTGTTTTCTTTTCATCTAGGGGTCGAGGGGATTATATAGTCAACAATCTAGGGAAACAATGCCCATTGTTCTCTACACCAGGAGAACTTTTCTGTTCTCATAGACTTTGTCAATGAATGTGTAACATTATTCAAAGTGTCAACCTTTTCCAACAACACCTTTTTTTATTCAACCATGTCTCTCACAAAGTGATATTGAACATCAATATGCTTTGTCTCTGAATGATAAGCTGGGTTCTTTGCCAGGAAGATTGCACTCTAACTGTCACAATATAATCTCACTTCTTGTTGTACCAACCCAATACCTGAACACAATCTTTGTAACCATATGGCTTCATTGCTTTCATGAGTGGCTGCCATTTATTCAGCTTCTATAATTGAGAGTGCCACTACAACCTATGTTTTTCTCATCCAACTGATTTCTCCTCCAAATAGGTTAAACACATATCCACTTGTAGATCTTTTGCAATCCAGATCTCCAACCCAGTCTACATCAACAAAGTCATGTGTGTCTAGCACTCTGTTCAATCCTTCTCTTCCTTGGTAGCACAATCCATAATTGTTAGTGCCACGAAGATACCTCAAGACCCTCTTTATTGTTGTCCAATGCTCCTTCCCTAGTTTTGACATATACTTGCTCAAAACTCCCACTGCATGTGCAATGTCCAGTCTAGTACAGACCATTAAATACATCAAACTACCAACTGCACTGGCATATGGAACATGGGACATGTCCTCTTCTTCTTCCTTTGTCTTGGGACACTGATATGAAAATAAATTTACACCTATAGGTATAGGAACCTTGACCGGTTTACTTCCATGCATATTAAACCTCTGCAATATCATCTCAACATATTTTCTCTGATTCAACCAAAGTATCTTGTTTGCACGATCTCTTTTAATCTCCATTCCCAGAATGAAGTTAGCAGCACCAATATCCTTCATGTCAAATTTGGAGGATAGCTGTGATTTCACCTCCTTGATAACATCCATGTTATTTCCTACCAACAAAATGTCATCAACATACAACACTATATAAATGAAGTGATTACCAACCTTCTTGTGATATACACAATGATCATCCTTGCTTCTTACAAGTCCCAATCCAAGGATGTATGTGTCAAACTTTTGGAACCACATCCTAGGTGATTGCTCCAAACCATATAGTGAATTTTTTAGCTTACAGACCAGCTCTTTCTTTCCCTTCACTACAAAGCCTTCTGGCTGATTCATGTAGATTTCCTCTTCCATATCCTCATGTAGGAATGATTTCTTCACATCGATCTATTCCACTTCGAGATCAAAAGCAACAACAATAGATAAAATAAATCTAATAGAATTTAACTTAGAAACGGGAGAAAAAATATCACCAAAGCCAATTCCCTCTACCTGGGAATAACCTTTTGCTACTAACCGAGCTTTGTATTTCTCCACTTTTCCTTGTGCATTAAACTTCTTCTTAAACAACCATTTTCTACCAACAGATTTTCTTCCAGCTGGAAACTCAACTATATCCCATGCCTCATTCTTATCCAAGGCATCCATTTATTCAACCATGGCCTTCTTCTAGAGTTTAATATCCTCTGAATTCACTTCTTCCCTGACAATTCTAGGTTCATCATCGATAATAGATAAAGAAAAATTCGAATGAAAATCAGGTGGACTATAACTTTCTGGTTGCCTTTTGTCTCTCACTGATCTCCTCAATACTAGGGTATGAGGTTCTTCTTCTTCTTCTTCTTCTTTTGCTTCCTCTTCTTCAGATGATTCAGATTTTGCATCATCCAATTCAAGCTCTATTTTCTCAGGTTCATCTTGCGTTGGTAGGAATTTCTATTTGGACACATCTTTTACCTCTCTGAAAACAACATCTCAACTATAAACAGTCTTCTTGGTTTCTAGGTTCCAAAGCTTATAACCTTTCACACCATCTTTATAACCAATAAAGATACACTTTTCAACCTTTTTATCCATCTTACTCTTATTTTCCTTTGGAACATGTACATAAGCATCACAAACAAACACTCTAAGATGTTGAAGAGAGGGTTTCTTTCCAAACCATACCTCATGTGGAGTTTTATCATCCAACGCTGATGATGGCGATCGATTGACCAGGTAACATGTTGTACCCACTACCTCTACCCAAAATTCTTGTCCTAACCTGACACAACTAAGCATGCGCCTTGATTTTTCCATCAATGTCATGTTCATCCTTTCTGCAACTCCACTCTATTGAGGAGTGTATGCAGTAGTCTTCTTCCTTGCTATACCACACTTCTTACAGAATTCTTCGAATTCATTTCTGCAGAATTCTCCACCATTATTTGTTCTTAATAGATTTATTTTCTTCTCTGTCTAATTTTCTACCAGAGCCTTAAACTCTTTAAATTTATCAAATACCTCAGATTTATTTCTAAGAAAATAAATCCATGTGTTCCTTGAAAAATCATCTATGAATGAAACATAATACACAGATTTACCTAGGGATGGAACATGAACAGGTCCAAACAAATCATTGTGTATCAACTCTAAGATCTCCTTCACTCTTGTAGCACCGGATGGGAATCTTACTCGATTCTGTCTACCATATATGCAATGTTCACAGAAATCAAAATCCAGAGTGCAATTAGACATACCTTCAACCATACCTTTACTGTGTAGTGTTCGAAGGCCCTTTTCTCCAATATGTCCCAGTCTTTGATGCCACAACATGGTCTTCTTTCCAAGGACAATATTGGTATTTTCTTCTTTATTTCTCTGTTCAGGGACAACATAACTGTTACACCCATTAGTATAAGTGTTTCCCAGCAACTTGTACAGAGTTCCACACCGAACTCCCCTCATCAACACCATTGCTCCTCGTACCATCTTGCAAGTGTTCTTTTCAAATACAGTTTTCACTCCTGCATCATCCAACTTGCTTATAGATATTAAACTTCTGGCTAGTTTTGGAATGTGCAGAACCCCAGGGAGAGTTCTAATCCTTCCATCTTTTAGTAGCAACTTAACCCTTCCACATCCCAAGATTTTGGCTGTCGATTCATATCCTAGGAATACATCACCACCATCATATTTTTCATATTTAGAGAACCACTCCCTGTGAGGATTCATATGGTATGACGCACCTAAGTTGATCAACCATACATCACGATCTGCATGTGTAGCTATAGATTCTAGGTAAACATCACCTCCTTCTTCAATGGATGTTTTCACCTCTGTGGAAGAGGTACTATCATATCCCTTTGGTTTATCAATGCTCTTAGTCTTGCAATCTTTCTTATAATGCCTTGTTTTACCACACTTCCATCATTTCCTCAAATATTTTCCTGGAGACTTAGATCTACTTGTAGATTTAGATCTCCCCCCCAAAGGCTTACCAGGATTCTTGTCTTGGGGATGACCTCTTATAAATAAAGCATCTATGCTATGAATATCCATGCTTTTCCGCCTCATCTCTTTAGATAACAAGGATGAAACTACATCCTCATACTTCAATGTAGATTGAGTGGTACTACCAATTGCTACAACCAGATTATCCCAAAATTCTGGCAAAGAACATAACAAGGTAATACACTTATATTCTTATGCAATCATAATATTAACAGAGACAAGTTGAATTACCAAAGTATTAAAGGCATTTAGATGTTATGTCACAGAATCTCCATCTTCCATCCTAAGATGATACAACTTATTTACTAGGGACTTTGATTGATACAAATTCCCCAACTTATCCCATAGTTCCTTGGATGTAGATTCTCTCGAGACATTGAACAAATCTGAATCTACCAAGTAGATTCAAATAGTACTCCTTGCTCTTCTGTCCAACTTCTCCCAATCTTCCTTCGACATACCAGTAGGTGATGTACTAGTAGTTTGTGTACTAGTAGGTTCTGTACCAGTAGCCTGTGTGCTAGTAGATGGTGTACCAGTGGGATGTGTACCGGGATCCACAGCGATCCATTGTTCTTTGTCTACAATAAGGTCCTCCATCTTGAGCTTCCATATCTCAAAGTTTTTACCGTTGAACTTCTCTATCTCGATTCTAGATGAGATCGCCATTGCTCTTTCTATACTCAAATCTCCACTGCAAAAGCTCCCACTAAACCCAATTTTATCACAGACCCAAGATAAACTTGATCTATCAAGACTGAGCCAAACCCTCAACAACAAAGGAATCCCTCTAAATCCAAAAATGCGCTCTGATACCACATGTAAGTTTTAAACCTGTGAAGTAAAGCAATGTATATAGATTCTTAAGAAAAACAAAAATTAATCAATGGCTCATTCACATAGTACACATAGATTTATACCGGAAACACTCAACCGGGAAAACATTTATTATATTCATTATATCGAATTTCACCATTCACTATACAATATATACAATGTTTTTAGGTATTCCATATATACCCAAACCCTAATCCCTAAAACCGGGATTTTTTTAGTAAACCACTAAAAATAGAAAAATCCGGGATTCTTTTAGTAAACAGAGCTCTACTACAAGGGATCGTCAGACACAGTTGTCATATCTGACGCACCCAAACACACACATGCAAATAATATAACACATACCCAACATCAGATGAGGAATGGAGTCCAAGAATGGGTAGTTTTTCCAGGACCTTGGCAGCAAATGAGTCAAGTTGATATTCAAGGTGGGATTTGTTAACACATAATATTGTATTATGTTTTGAGCCCAAAAATCTTCTGGGAAGGCTTCCAAAAGGCCTCTCAAAGACCATGTTGTGTTTCTCCTGAGAGCACGCTGTGCTTTTGTAGGTTTTGAGTGACTAACTTAAAACTTTGATTATGAACAAATGGGAGGGTATTTTTGAAAACTAGAGGAGGATTTTGTTCATCACATACCAAATAACAAAAGCCTCTCTCATTTTTTCAAAAAGTGTTATTTTTAGAGATATATTATACACACAAGTGGATCTAAGAACTGTTCATAACTGTTTTACAGTGGCGCTATGAAATGTGCAGAATTGTTTTACAGTGGTGCTACGAAATTTGGAGGTGCGCTATGAAATCTTCGGGAGATGCAAAAAATCTGTTAAGAGGTGGAAAACCATCAAGGGATAATGATACAAATGGAAGAAAATGATGTGGTAACACATCCTTAAGGATATTTATAACCTTATCAATAATTGTAGGTCGTTGATTGATGAAGATTATTTTAAATCTAGCATTTCCATCATTCAATATATTCAAACAACAACCTTAAGATTTTAGTTATTTTATATTTAACTAATCCCTAGAAGTTAGTAAGTAGTTGTACACATGCCAATTCTTTCTGAGTCAGTTCCTAGGAGTTAGGAAATTAGTGGTTACATGTGTCACTACTTTGTAATAGTTTCTATTTTAAGAAACACGATTTAGAGCTGGAACCTTGGAAGGCTAGGCATACATCTTTGATATATATCCATATGTAAAGACAAAATAAGAGGGGGGCAGTCTTTATAGACCATGTTTTCACTTAAGAGACCTGAGATGTCTTGGAAAGTTCAAGGAGGCTTATGAGAGAGTGGTAGGAGGCACTTTTTCTGTGATCATTGTAACCCTGGGGGGCATATGTTTTTGTAAACATTTTTGTTATTGAAGGTTCATGATATCTGTGTTATCACATTGTATTCCCTGTGTTATTTTCCATTTTTTCTTCTTAATTGAATGAATTGTACACCTTGAAGATCATGGTTTCCTTTGATTAATGGATTCTTGAGCATCAAAGGATCTGATGTATCTTGCCTATTAGTCACTGTATGCAGAGAGGATCTCTGCATTATGGATGTTCTTCTTTGTGTTATCTTTTCTTCCTCTATTCAATAACCTTTTATTGGATATGTAGATTGATTACATTTAATGAGCAGGGTGTTTTCTTAACTCCATATCCCAATGGTCCATCATTGATTTACAATAGCTACTGTCTTTTCCTTTTCTTGTTTTCTTCTTCTTGATCTAGTATAAACCCAATGAAGTATTTTTATTTCTATGTTACCAAGCTTACTCTCATTTGTAGTCTAGGAGTAACTCTTGGAGTGATAACATGATGCAAGCTAGTTGGCAAGGTGGGAATTTATTTCCTTCCTTAGTTCCACTTTCATATGGTCAATTTGGGACTCGATGTGGAAAGTGATGTGGTTTTCAATATATTTGTCACAAGTTGTGGCCATGCTGAGGGAAAAACACAGGAAGAGGTGGAAACAAAAGGTGGTGGAAAAGGGTGGGTGGGTCCATGGAAATTCAAGGACAAAAAATTATAGGTATCACTGGGATCAGGATGAAAATAGGAGTCCAATGGAATAGGTCCCTAGTAGAGGTGTTAGGAGGGGTCCAGACCATAGGAGAAAAAAAAGGATGAAAACTGATAGGTATCACTACGATCAGGAGGAAAAAAGGATTCCAATGGACTAGGTCTCAAATAAGTGTCAAGGGATGCCCCAAACCCTTTTTTTTAAATCTTGCAGAGTTATACTTTGATCTGAATAATACTGCAATGTTGAAATGCCCATATTTTTAGTAGGAAAAAAAAAGTGTCGAAATGCCCAACTTCTAATTAGGAGAAATATTGCATGTTCCCTTTCTGTGTTGTTTGTGTCCCAAAGGTTAGGGTTTTTTTTTAGGGTTTATACAAACAAGGGTTTTATCTGTGCTAAATATCTTGGATATACATGAAGGGTCGAACAATAGTACTCGTCCTAATATCTTAGGGAAATAAATAAGGAGGGTAGATTGTATCCTTATTCATACTACCCCATTACACGGGTACTAGAGAGTATCTTCCTGAGTGTTGTTCTCGATGGAACTATATCCATCAAGAGGATGATAAAGTTATCTACATATGGATTCAAGATATCTATGTTGATCTATATATAGGTGTTGTCTGATGGGATACCACTCGAAGGAGTACCAACAAGGGTTACAAGGGTGTCCAACAATGTGTGCTTAAGTACTACTTGTAGTTCATGTGTGTATGCTTCCCTGACCATGTATTAATGCATTGAATGCTATATCTCTGTAGCTTTAATACGCTGAAATACATCTCTACCCTGGAAAAAAAATAACACACAACTTTCTACCAAGGAAAGTGTTGAGATACCACTTGTAAGGTACCATATCTATTACAATAGATGAAACAAAAATATTGCACAAAATAACATCATAATAACACAATATAAGAAAACACAACACCAAAATAATACATTTATTGATAAGAAAAAATGTTCACTTGCCTCTTCTTGGGGGAAACCTCCAACAGAGCAAAGATTTATTACAATAATTCTCAAGACAAAACTTCTCATGACTTCTACTCTTATTTATACTAATTCTATCCTCTAAATATCATTCTATAGGAAGATCCTTCTAGAAGTATAATCTTGTATTAGGTATTCTTACATTGACTTATTCCAAATTATTAAATAGGTCTTATTATCTAATGTCAACCTTTATTACATGGAAATATATTATTCTATCTATGTGAGGGGTTAGGGAGGTTAGGTCCCTAACACATTTCCAGAATCTTCAGGTCATCCAAATTGGGATACAATAATGAATGAAGAGTATATCTCTTTATTGGTGAATGATACTTGGGATATTGTAAATCTTCCGAAACATTTTCATGGTCTCTTACAAAACATAAGTTTTACAAAATTCGATCTATGTTAGTATTTCAGGAAGTTGTCATTAAGAGGGGATAGGATTTAATTCCTCCTTCCTTTTCCTATTGTTTCACCTTTGTTAATCATTCAATCCCATGTCAAGTTGTTCTTAATGGGGGATGTTAGGATATTTAGACACTTAGGATTTAGTTAAGATCAACTTGGTATAACGGGTATTTCAGTAAAAGTGTGTGGTTTGTTTCATTAGTATGCATTAATATGAATTTATAGTTATGTAATATGATATTCATGATATATTCTAGACATAGAGTGATTCAACAACTCATATTCTCCTTGATCTTAACAACTACATTGATCTGTGGATCGACACCATAATTTTCCATGATATTTATTTAAATAGCATGGAGGATCATCTACTGGTGATCAACTATGATAATCTCTCTTGTTGAATGATTTTTCTTTTGCATTAATGTATTACCTCAGGTGGTCACATTGGTTGGTGCCATGGAATATTTTTCTCTTTGAAGGTTTTAACCATGTAAACACATTGTTGTTTTCATCTTTGATTTGTTTGTGTGAGTGGTTATTGCAGGTGTTCATTATGTGCTAGAATACCCTATTTTGTTCAACATTTGCATCTAACACCACTATTGTGATCTGTTGTTAGAATGTATGAGTCATAATATTTATAGATATTTTCCAAGAGAAAAATAAAATATAAATAAGTTGTGAAAAAAATTAGTCTAAAGATGGATGAGATTGAAGAACTTGAAATAGATGAGATTTCCTCTAGACCAATGTATGGGGACACTTTATTTAGTATGGTTTTGGAGTAGGACATTTTGGGTAGAACTGATGTACCTTTTATGAGCACAGTGCACACTTGTTGCAAGGAATGAATATACATGAATACTATAAGAAGCCATCCATTGTGGACGTATCCCAGTTGTGGTGAACCATGTTAAATATATGTTCCATGATGTATGATGTGATGTGTTTCTTTTATGTTTTGTTTATGGTGCACATGTAATGCATGGATGGTTAATATGAATATGTATCTGATGGTTCCACGCATATGTTGAATGGTTAAGTAAGATGGATATGTTATAGGTTATTATATTGTTATGATTTTGTGCACAAGGTATATTTCATGTTGAATGAATGTTAGAACAATCCCCATTCCCTTAATGATTTTGGAATCTTAGCTCCTGCAGTCCCCATAGGTACCTCGGGTGAGACTTCACCTTCTTGCAGGTGATGTCGAAAAAGTCGATATATTGGGATTTATTGGTGAATTAATGTTGAACCCCGAGTCTTCCAAATACGTGTCAACATATGGACATGCGGACTAGTTACAAGCGAGGATAGTTATACCAAATATTCAAAGAGGGAACTTTCCCAGAGCTTCATATCCCACCCGGGGAAGTAAATCCAAGCTCTAATGTATACCAATAAATAAATATATAAATGTTTCACAAAGTAACAATGAAACCTTTAGTACTCCCCGACATTGAGTTCATTTCATGGATGATTGGTAAATAAGATATTGAGAACAAGATTTTCAAGGATACCTTTGGAAAGGTCATTTCCTTCTTCCATCTCTCAACCCTAGAAGCTTTCTATAAATTTCCTTGGCCAATTATTGATATCAGAGAGAAATGGATCCTTCAATTCTCCTTGAATTATCTCAATCTACTCGAGAGTTAGTGTATCAATCCAAAATATCTAAGTGCCAACATATTGAGAACCTATTCCACCAAAAATCTAGCAACACCATACAAAAACCATAGTATCATTAATAAATATATTATATGGTGAAGATGATGCTATAGAGTTTAAATATTCATGGGCTCCATTCATCCACTAAATCACCCATGCCAAGTAAATATTCAAATCATACTATATACTATCAATATCCACCACTCAATCCATTTCAAAAGCTAAGAACTCAACCCTAATCATTCTATCAATAATATATAAGTCCTTCTATCTATTGGAAAATACCCATGTCATAAATAATTTCTAAGGAATGGAATGGAAATGGTATCCCAATGAGGCACCAATCCATGTCTATTGTCATATCCTTTGGGAAAATCAGTTCCAGATCCACTGTAAGAAAATTTGTGAAAATTTCATATCACCCTTGTATAAGTTAACCTTCTTTGAACCCACCCAACATATGAAAAAAAATCTATGCTAGAAATCAATGAGTTTGTTGATTATTATGTCATGGAGAAAGGCACATATATAAGTATTTTTGGATCTATTAAGGAAACCCATATGCTACCATAATTTCTCCTCGATAATATGGCTTTTTAGGAGGTATCCTATCAACTATTTATGAATGGAGTTTGTGCATCACTCTCCCAAGACAAGAAAACACTATGACCCCCTTTTCGTTTCCATATAAGGGAATATGGGATTAAACATGTAAAATATGCAATTGAAAAATATGAATCTCTGGCGACCTTCCATTTCGGTGAAGAAATATTTCAAAGGAACAATCCTTTCAATATGCATAGCCACCACTATGATGTCTACAAAAAATAATGGTTGTATCAAAAGGAAGTTTGGCAGGAGGAGGAATTCCATACAAATCCACATCATTGGATGAAGTGGAGTTTAGTATGGGCACTAGTCTTAGAGGATCCAAGGACAAGAAACAAAGAGAAACTAGAAAGATAAAGACTTGAGAAGAGATCTAGAGAGAGAGAGAGGAAGCGGTAGTAGATAAGCCGTTAAGGTTGAAAAAATAAGTTGAAGCTATAACTATACAAAATAAATAAGATTCTATAAGACTGTATAAAGTAGTAGAAGAGAGAAAAATAAATTATTATTTGAGTCTACAAAAATAAGAGGATGATTACAAAAAGAGAGGGGGGGAGGAAGAAAAAAAAAGGATACAAAAGAAAGATATTTTGTAACGTCCCTATCGTTACAACAATAAGCAATTTTTATTTTTTTTAGTTTTTGGGAGTTAAGAGGCAAGAAGGAGATGGTGAAAATAGCTTAACCACACCACTAACAACGAACGCAAGCACGTAGTCCAGGCAACTATGACTCCATGTACTGGCACAAGAGCAACTGGGAAAACATGCGTAGAATAACAAGGAGGAACGATTACCCGCCCGACGCAAACAAGACACGCCTACAAGCTAATGGACAACATCCCCTTCCAGACACAATGACCAATGTCGAACAAGACTATAACCTCAAGGCACGCGAACCAAATGCATGAAGGCGTTCCACCCATGTGCCAAAAGTAATTTACAACACTCACACAGACGCAATGACTCCGACCAGGTTTTCATTCACCGCTGTCCAATAGTGCACGCCATGATCCCCTAATTAGGAATCATGTCGTCCCCAGTGATAGACACGTCAATAACCTTGTCACCACACATCCTATCTGGACCATGGACCCTAGATAAATCTGACACGCTAGGAGTCGAATACCGATAAGAAAATCACACCCAACCACAACAACAGGTTGATGAGACACCAGAGGATGACTACCAGGGAAAACACAAGCCAATACATGACTTCGTCAACCACCCAACCCTTTTATCAAGTCTAAACGGTCAAATTTTACCCTCTAAGTAGCGTTGAAAACAGATCTAGTTTTATCATCACTTACGATCCAAAGGGAAATTCTAAATTAATTCCAACTGTAATCTTATCTAGCAATCGACTTCATATGACAACATTTTCCATAAAAATCCAGAAAGATAAAATGGAATACTTATTAACACAATACATTACAACATGAGGTCTATCTACTCTAATTGTTCTTCTATTATTCTTAGCTTTAGTATCACTTTCCATTTACATATCAATGTAAATTTTGATTTTGCAAACGAAACCCTTTTGCGCATGCAACCTTTATTTTCTGAAAATTACAAACCTTCTAAGGATAGGCTACATGTATGCAACCATTTTATCCATTGAACTCTATGATCCTTCTTCTTACATAATTAGGTAAAGGTGTGTGGAATAATTGAAGCTTTCTAGTTAGCAAGAGTTCATAGTTCCATTTACCATAATTACTTAGCTCTTCATAAATCCAAGGAGATTTGTCAATGGATCGAATGAAACATTGCGTTAAGTTGTAAGGACTTCGATTAGAAAAAACCTATTGTAGATTTTTTTCCTTGAATTTAGTTCTCCCCTTTATTTTAATAAAATTAAAATATCAAATTTTCCTTGGCTATAATTACAACTATAAAATCTATACTCGTCATTATGATGTTGTTATTCCCAATGCTACAAGTTGATGTGGTAGAGGAATGATTCTTAGAGTTGACCATCACTTCAAACACTTGAAGGGTGAATGATTTTAAGGGAAAAATAAAAGGGCCGCGGACAAAAGAGCCAAGACGTGTATGGCTATTAATGAAAACATGTACATTCATAGGCCCAACTCTTATGCCAACAACCTTTAATACACTGATAGAGAACCTGTCGCTAATATTTAACGCTATCCAGTCAAAAATAGATTTGATGCTAAAATAAGGAGAACACTATCCAGAACATTAATGCCAACATTATTGCCATATTTTATTACTGTCCTAAGAATTTAACTCAGACGCAGAGTAAACAATCAGGTAAACGAAAGGTTATTTCATTGTCCAACAAAAGTAAAATGCAGGGGTAATAATGAACATCCACCATTCACACGAAGAAGAGAAACGCTACCCTAATCTGTGATACGATCTGGGCACCTTGGATATAGCCAATTTGGCTGAGTAAACCACCGGAATTGCACATCTATGAAATCGTAACTCCCAACATTATTGTTTGTATTATTTAGCAATTGAATATATATAAAGAAATATAAAAAAAATGAACTTTCCATTGGTTTCCTCCATGGTGCTTATGGAAGGGACGGTTTACACGGAGTACCCAAGAACAACCCAATTTTCCATGCCAAATAAAAAGGAAGCCAACGAAAAAAAAACCCATACGGCTTAGGGAAATTATCTACGCTTGCCATACTGACTGGTGTAGAATAAATAAGGAGTCAACAACTAGTGCAGAAGGTACACAAGGATACCCACCAATTCCCCTGGGTAATGAGGGACGTTGCGAGTTACATATTGAGCATTACGCAAGAAATAGAACAATAGAAGAAAAAAAACATTATGTATTCCATAACTGAATTACTGTCAACCAATTGCTATCCCTACCTTAGCTCAAGGTGTATAGAGTATCCATGTAATAAATAGTTGTAGTATAGGTATTAGATTTCGCTGGAATTCAAAGGTATAAATGCTACAACCAGTCATTACGTTGTCCACTTAATATAAAAACAATGAAAACATTAGCTACGTTGTCCATTCACAGTCAATCCAGTCAGTGCCAATCAACGCATTCCAGGCTGTGGTAAGGGCTGGGTAAAACGCAAACAATCACATGGTATCTCGCAGTCAAATGCATATCGAATTTCATGGAAAATTTGCACCCAAAGCCAATAAAATAATGTTAAATCGCAGTCAATGAAATAGTAAAAATGGTAGTGAAAATCTGCCATCAATGTAATGAATTGCAGAGGAATTTCACAGGCCAGACATAGTGGAAATGCAAGGTAATTTCGCCATCCAAATATATTAAATTTCAGAGTTAATCATTCGTTTCATGGCACAAGAAAACTATCAGCCAAGGAAAAACATGAAGGGTATATGGCTAACAAGAACGTCCTATTCTCACCATCCTTGCACGGAAAAGGAGGGCATTGAGATCCATAGGTCTATTAACGATGAGGCGACGACCATAGATCAGGCTCCTGGCCAAATTCTTGGGCAAGGATTGGTGAGATAGGGACGAAGGAAAAACAACCACAAGGGTCACAATCAAACACCTCAATGTGGCCAAGACATGTGGAAAACAAAGGCCATGGAAGTCAACAATCATCGACCTAGGCTACGAAAAGTTTCAGTCATCAAATTTTTTAAAAAATAAAATAGTTTACTTCTCCATTAAAGAAGAAGATAAAAGAATAAGTTGTAATACAATCTATCATACAAAAATGAAGAGATCATACCATTGCCTGATCGCCCACTCTGAATGACGTCCTGCAGGCTCCGTGCAACTCCCGCCTGCCGACTGGCAAGACTTCACCGGTACCTCCCAGCCAATTCTACGGGTACTCTTCTTCTCCCTTAGCCCCCTAAGCCACAAAGGGGCCACAGACACTATCCAGATATTTCAGCTAGCTCTCAGCTCACCTCACAAGGCCGAGCTACCACTCCTCATCGAGCTGGGTATCCCAACTCCCACAAGTTAAGTCAGTCAAGTAGATATTTGTGTAGCGTAACGTTACGCAAATAGAAGAAGATCCTTCATCCTCCTCCTTCCTTAATTATATAAAGTTTCAAACTCCCTTTCTTTCCTAAAATATCATTTAATTAAAGTTTTTAAAATAAATTCCTAAAAACTCGACTCCGTACAAGTGTCACCCATCCCCTACATTCCTCCATTTTGATTTCTTTAATTAATTTAAATTCTTTTATTTCCCTCACCCACCTAGAGTCACTCCTAGAATCACTCCTAGGTGTCCCCAAATTCTCTTACAGGTTTTAATGACTTTCCCCACTATTAAATTGCTAGTTCAGTTTAAATTAGAAAGCTCTTAAATGGTAGATACTTTACTAAGTTTGACTTCCCGCTTTTTCCCTTATGTTCCCTTTTTATGTTTACCTCTTTTCCTAGTTTCCTAATATTTTAGCTTTTCCCTCTTTCCCCTTTTTAATTAGAACTCAAAAAGGAAGGTGTGGAAATTAACCCATTTTCCCTTTTTCTCATTTAATTAATATATTTTAAATTATCAAAAATAATAAAACAATTAATTCCCTTTTTAATTTTATTCCAACTGATTTTTTTTTTTATGAATCAATTAAATTTCTTACTCCCTCTGTGTTACAATATTTAACGAAGATCATACTCTTTATTTATTTAATTTAATTTTTTATTTATTTATTTATTTATTTTTTTTATAAAAAGGATAAAATGTTACCACTAGCATAATTTACACCTAGACCTCAATTTTCGTGATGGGCGACATTTTATTAGGGAAAATGTTTTTAAAAATTCTTATCACAATGTTCATCCTAAGGCCATCTAGGTTCATTCATTTATCAATAACAACGTAGCGTGCCCTTCAAAATGCACTAGGTGCTCCAAGGGTGCCACTCGCCTTAATTTGTTTCCCTTGCGCGATGTGCCCTTCAGGACACACTACGTGCTCCAAGGGTGCCACTCGCCTATCTCCATTTTTCTTGTGCGATGTTTCCTTCAGGATGCACCACGTGCTCCAAGGGTGCCACTCGCCTCTTGACTGACTTGGTAGACATAAAAAATCCCTAGAGTCAATACTCCGCGAAGTGAACTTGTGGGAGACTAAGGGCGTCTAAGGAATAAGGCCCCCGCCTTATTGCGTGCCCCTTAGAATCATCATGAGCGACTATTGCAGTCTGCCCTCATGACATCGTGGGTCCTCTCAAACTAGGTAAACGTTAACCTACAGTTTGATCCACGGTGGGAGTGCTAATAGGATGTGGCAGGGCTACTATCCACACCTCTCCCTCAACATCTTTGGTAGTCATGCATGATCCCTTTACTCCACATGTGAGTCTGGTCGGCAAGCTATCGTCAGCCTGCATCATCAACAAATCATGTCAAAATATATCCATATCATATCATCTAATCAGATGCACTAATATCACAGTAAAACAATCAAACCCCAATGGTACACTCCCTAACTCGATCCGGAGTCCAAGGGATTCCATTGATGCCTCTGCATCCTCGAGGTCCAAAATCCTGCACACTCAGTAAAACCAAGTCAATAGCACCTGTCTATCTTAATGCAATTAAGCCATGTCATCAACCCATAATGCCTCATAATCAAAATAAAATGTTTTAATAGCATAATAATCTGGATCACTTGCAAGCAATTGTCCTCAAGGATAAGTTCGCTCAGTGCACTAGAGAGAAATGTTACATACACCCCCCCTTGGTCTAAACTTTGTCAAAAAGTTTCACAGTAAAATTGCCGAAATAAGGGTATCACAGTATCATAAGTCCATCTATCAAACAAAAATGGAAACTACTAGCGCATATCATATGCATCCTCCTAGGTCACCGAGTGCGGACTATAGTTGTCCCACTAGGACTTAACCTGATCTATTGTTTGATGCCGTAACTATCGAATCTGATTATCCAGGATGCATATCGACTCAGCCGTGAGTGAACCCTCATCCGACACCTCAAGGTTCTTAAGTCAAAACATGTGTAGGATCACTAATCATAATGTCTCAAACATAGACGTGAAAGACATCGTGCATGTGCCTAAAGAATCAAACAAGGCTAGTCATTAGGCCACAACCTCTCTTTTCCACAATCTCGTAGGATCCCACGAATGTAGGAGATAGTTTATCCCCTTTTCTGAAATTGATCGAACTCTTATGTGGTTTCTTTTGCAAAAAAACTTGATCTCCACATCGTAACTATGGTCGACACGATGTGCATAGACATAAATCTTTTGTCGATCTTGCACTTCCTTGATCCTTTGTCTTATAGTTTTCATTTAATCTTCCAATTCTTGGATCGCTTCTGATTCCACCAAGAAGCTATCCTCAAGGTGATCCCAACTCAAAGGCATCTGACATGGTCACCCATAAAGAAACTCGAAAGGTTCCATCTTAATGGTGCTTTGGTAACTATTGTTATAAGCGAACTCCACCAGTGGCCAAAATTCTTCCCAACACTTTGGTTGGTCCATCACGTACATGCACAACATGTCCTCGAAGGTTTGGTTCGTTCATTCGGTCTGCCCACAATCTCTGGGTGATACACAATACTAAATTTAAGTTGGGTTCCCAACGCCTCTTGGAAACTTATCCAAAATCATCCAATAAACACCGATCCTCAATCGGATATAATCCTCTTAGGCATGCCATGCAACCTCACAATATCATTGATGAAAACTCTAGATATGTCAGGTGCATGATACCTCGTACGCACAGGAATAAAGTGAGCACTCTTCGTTAGAGTGTCTACTACTATGAAAATCGAGTCATGTCTCCTTGCCGTCAGTGGCAATCCAACAATAAAATCCATCGAAATAACCTCCCATTTTGATTTCAGGATAGCGTGTGGTTGTAGTAATCCTGTTGGGTGTCTATGTTCAGCCTTTACCTGCTCACATTCTAGACATTTGGCCACATAGTTGACTATGTTTTCCTTCATTTCCTTCTAGAACAATAATGGTTTAAGGTCTTCCCTCATCTTCGTGACTCCCGGGTGAGCCATGTAAACTGCTTTATGAGCCTCGCTCAGGATAAACATCCTCAACTCGTCGTTCGACAATACGTAGATCCGATTTTTAGACCTTAATAAACCATCCCTATCAACGAAAATCCATCAAATCGTGGTACCATCATTGTGTTTTGTCTGATAAAACCCTTGACCTCTTTGTACGAGTCATTGTCACGCTGTAACGTTAGAATATTTTCACATAGATTCATCCGAATATTTTCTCTGACTCAATGCATCTGCCACTCGGTTCATTATTCCTTTTATGTAAGTAATCTCGAAGTCATACTCGCTAAGAAATTCCAACCAACGTCGTTGTCGCACGTTCAGGTCGCTTTGCGTAAAGATGTGTTGTAGTCCACAGTGGTTCGTCTTTAGTTCAAATTTTCGTCCAACAAGGAAGTGTCTCCAAACCTTCAAGGCATAAAACATGGCTAACAACTCCAAATCGTGCGTCGCATAGTTATCCTCACGCCTTCTCAGTTTCCTCAAGATGTAAGCGATCACTCGACTGTCTTGCATCAAGACTTCGCCTAAGTCTTCCTTGGATGCGTCAGTGCATACCTAGAAGTCCACATCCATGTCAGGGACCTTTAGTATCAGTGTTGTTGTCAACAACTCCTTGAGCCTCCAAAATGCTTTCGCGCATTTCTCGGTCTAAACAAACTTCTTTTTTTTATTTTGTAAATCCATGATCAGATTTGTTATCTTCAAAAATCCCTCAATGAACCATCGATAGTATCCTGCTAGACCCATGAAGCTACATACTTCTGTGACATTCATCGGCAAAGGCCATTCCATAATAGCCTCTACCTTGGCTGGATCCATGACGATACCTTCATCAGAGATGACATGACCTAAGTAGCGAATCTTCGATTGATAAAAAGAGCATTTGGACAACTTACCATACAATTGGTGCTCTCACAGACACTGTAGTACCAAGCGCAAGTTCTCATCATGCTCCTTAATCATCCGAGAGTAAATAAAAATATCGTCAACAAATACTTGGATGAACTTGTCCAAGTACTCGCGGAACACCCCATTCATCAAACTCATAAATACCCCTGGGGCGTTTGTCAGTCCAAACGACAAAACAATAAACTCGTAATGTCCAAATCTCATCTTAAAGGTGGTCTTAGGGACGTCATCCTCCTTAATCCATAACTGGTGGTATCCTGATCGCAAGTCAATCTTCGAGAACACCGTCACACCCTTCATCTGATCGAACATATCATCAATCCTCAACAACGGATCTTGATACTTGATCGTGGCCTTGTTCAATTGACGCTAGTCAATGCATACCCTCTACAACCCATCCTTCTTTTGTATGAAAATAACAGGCGCACCCCACAGTGACACACTTGGACGTATCATTCCGAGGTCCAACAACTCTTTCATTTGCATTCTCAACTCCTGTAACTCCGGGGTCGACATCCGATAAGGTGTTCTCGCTATCGGTTCAGTCCCCAGTTTTAGGTCTATAGTGAACTCCAATTCTCTCTTTGGCGGCATCCTAGGTAACCCCTTTTGGAAGACGTCCGAAAAATCTCTCACCATAGAAAGGTATTCTAGACCGTCTGTTACTCCCTTCTCGTTTAATGCAAGGATTGCATAAATCTTACATCCCTTGTGCATGCTCTTTCGTAGCTGCAAGGAAGAGATGAAACTCAAGGAAACTCCCTGGTTTCATCCTACAATCACGCGTCTCTATCCCTCATCATTGACTAATCTCAACCATTTCATCTTACAGTTGAGTATTGCCTCATGTGGTTCCAACAATTCCATACTGATCACGACGTAATAAGATCCTAATATCGTAACGTACAGTTTGGCCCTGGTGACAAACTCTCCCAGGTTAAGGGTACAACTCGTGACCTTTCCTCCAACCTTTATTTGGCTCCTGAAGCCATCTCTACAAAGATAAACTCATCCTATTCAATAGCCTTTACCTTAATCCTTTTTAGCGCTTCGCTAGAAATGAACTCTCGGTAGCACCGAGATCTATCAAAATAATAAGGGTCTAGTCAACGACAATACCTAATGTCTCGAGCACAGTCGACTGGTGCTCTTCCTGGAGGTTATTCACTGCTGCCTGAATTTGATGGGCCTGGCCCAAAATTCCCATGGTAGTGGTTCTGAATGATCTAGATGCTCTGGCCCTTTCCTTTGGGAAGTAATCCTAGTAATGTGGCTCCCCATAGTCCAACACACCTTCTTCGATCTAGTATTTCTGGTACCCGAAGTAGAAGCTGAATTCTAACAATAAGGCCAAACTTGAACTTCTTGACCTTAAGTTTATGGGTAAATTGGTGCGGAGCATACTGAAGCGGCTCCAAAAGGGCATCATGCAGCTGACTTGTCACAAGGCATCAAACTCATTGAGATGATGCTTAGTGAATCCATCAGAAAGATATCTCTCTTGGAACCATTCCTCGAAAGTTCCCATGACACTTCGTCGATGGCCATGTTCAAATGTGGAAGGAGTTTCTTCTACCATAGAAGAGTGCTCCCCTTAAGTTGAAAGACCACCAGGCAGACCTTCATGCTAGAGTTCGTAATCGTGAAGAGTGAAGCACACGTCTTTCTCTACAACCGTGTCTCGACAACACAACCGTTCCTGACACTTGGGGACTTGAGATTTCAACTCTCTCCAGTTCTTGGTGGATGCTAACAGTACCATCTAGGGCGCACTGTGGACCCTCAGGGGTATAGGTTCCATGGCCTCATCTAAGTAATGATGGTGAATCAAGGCCTTTGACATTACCTGGAAGGGCCATGTAAGACCACCATCATCCCTTACTACAAGCGAATCCATCCCAAGGACTTGTTCCTCCCCATGGAGGTCAGACTCTGAGGGTGCGGAACTTTTGGAGGCGTCGCACTTCCATCTACGATGCCTCGTCGTGAATCTCTATGGTGTCATCTAACTGTGTCTATCGCAAGGGTAAGTTAAAGTTTTAAAATAGCGTTAGGTTAAGACTCAAGGGTTTACTACAGTGGAAAGCATGGTGATCCACAGTCGCAGGGTTGAACCCACTCTGATACCATATGTAACATCCCCATTGTTATGACAAGTGAATTTTTTTTTTTGTTTGTTTTTGGTTTTTGGGAGTTAAGAGGAAAGAAGGCAACGACGACAACAGGTTAACCATACCACTAACGATGAATGCAAGCATGCAGTCTAAGCAACTATGACTCCAAGCACTGGCATAAAAGTAACTGGGAAAACATGCATAGAACAACAAGGAGGAACGACTACCCACCCGATGCAAACAAGACATGCTTACAAGCTAACAGAAAACATCCCCCTTCCGACACAACGACCAATGAATAACAAGAATAGAACCTCAAGGCGCATGACCCAAATTCATGAAGGCGTTCCACTCATGCACCAAAAGTAATTTACAATGCTCGACAACACTCACATAGACGCACCGACTCCGGCCAGGTTTTCATTCGCCGCTATCCAATAGGGCACACCATGATCCCCTCATTAGGAATCATGCCATCCCCAGTGATAGACGTGTCAACAACCTTGGCGCCACACATCCTATCTGGACCAAGGACCCTAGATAAATCCGACGCGTTAGGAGCCGAATACCGATAAGAAAATCACACCCAACCACAACAACAGGTCAATGAGATGACTACCAGGGAAAACAAAAGCCAATACACGACTTCATCAACCACCCAACCCTTTTATCAAGTCTAATCGGTCAAATTTTACTCTTTAAGTAGCATTGAAAACAGATCTAGTTTTATAATCACTTACGATCCAAAGGGAAATTCTAAATTAATTCCAACTATAATCTTATCTAGCAATTGACTTCATATGACAACATTTTCCATAACAATGCTGAAAGATAAAATGGAATACTCATTAACACAATACATTACAACATGCTGTCTATCTACTGTAATTGTTCTTCTATTATTCTTAGCTTTAGTATCACTTTCCATTTACATATCAATGCAACTTTTTCTTTTGCAAACAAAACCCTTTTGTGCATGCAACCTTTATTTTCTAAAAATTACAAACCTTCTCCTAAGGACAAGCTACTTGTATGCAACCATTTTATCCGTTGAACTCTATCATCCTTCTTCTTACATAATTAGGTAAAGATGTGTGGAATAATTGAAGCTTTCTACTTAGCAAGAGTTCATAGTTTCATTTACCATAAGTACTTAGCTCTTCATAAATCCAAGGAGATTTGTCAATGGATCGAATGAAACATTTCATTAAGTTGTAAGGACTTCGATTCGAAAAAACCTATTGTAGACTTTGTTCATTGAATTCAGTTCTCCCCTTTATTTTGATAAAAGTCAAATATCAAATTTTCCTTGGCTATAATTACAACTATAAAATCTATACTCATCATTATGATGTTGTTATTCCCAATGCTACAAGTTGATGTGGTATAGGAATGATTCTTAGAGTTGACCATCACTTCAAACACTTGAAACGTGCACGATTTTAAGGGAAAAAGAAAAGGGCTGTGGACAAAAGAACCAAGACATGTATGGCTATTAATGAAAACATGTACATTCCTAGGCCCAACTCTTATGGCAACAACCTTTAATACGCTGACAGAGAACCTATCGCTAATATTTAACGTTATCCAGTCAACAATAGATTTGATGCTAAAATAAGGAGAATATTGTCTAGAACATTAATGCCAACATTATTGCCATATTTTATTACTGTCCTAAGAATTTAACTCAGACGCAGAGTAAACAATCAGGTAAACGCAGGATTATTTCGTTGTCCAACAAAAGTAAAATGCAGGGGTAATAATGAACATCCTCCGTTCACATGAAGAAGAGAAATGCTGCCCTAATCTGTGATACGATTTGGGCACCTTGCATACAACTGATCTAGCTGAGTAAACTACCAGAATTGCACATCTATGAAATTGTAATTCCCAACATTGTTGTCTGTATTATTTAGCAATTGAATATCTATAAAGAAATTAAAAAAAAAAGAAATTTCCATTGGTTGCCTCCACGGTGTTTATGGAAGGGACGGTTTACACGGAGTACCCAAGAACAACCCGATTTGCCATGCCAAATAAAAAGGAAGCCAACGAAAAAAAAAAATCATATGGCTTAGGGAAATTATCTACGCTTGCCATACTAACTGGTGAAAAATAAATAAGGAGCCAATAGCGAGCGCAGAAGGTACACAAGGATACCCACCAATTCTCCTGGGTAATGAGGGACGTTGCGAGTTCCATACTAAGCATTACGTAGGAAATAGAACAATAGAAGAAAAAAAAACGTTGTGTATTCCATAACTGAATTATTGTCAACCAATTTCTATCGCTACCTTAGCTCATGGTGTATAGAGTATCCATGTAATAAATAGCTGTAGTATATGTAATAGATTTTGCTGGAATTCAAAGGTATAAATTCTACAACTAGTCATCACGTTGTCCACTTAATATAAAAACAATGAAAACATTGGCTACGTTGTCCATTCACAGTCAATCCAATCAGTGTCAATCAATGCATTCCAGGCGGTGGTAAAGGCTGGGTGAAACACAGACAATCACATGGTAACTTGCAGTCAAATGCGTATGGAATTTCATGGAAAATTTGCACCCAAATCCAATAAAATAATGTAAAATCGCAGTCAATGAAACAGTAAAAATTGTAGCGAAAATCTGCCATCAATGTAATGAATTGCAGAGGAATTTCATAGGCCAGACGTAGTGGAAATGCAAGGTAATTTTTCCATCCAAATATATTAAATTGCATAGTTAATCATTCACTTCATGGCATAAGACAACAATTATCCAAGGACAAACATCAAGGGTAGATGGCTAACAGGAATGTCCTACACTCACCATCCTCGCACAGAAAAGAAGGGCATTCAGATCCATAGGTCTATTAACACCGAGGCGACGACTATAGATCAGGCTCCTGGATGACTTCTCAGGTGAGGAGTGGTGAGCTAGGGACAAAGGAAAAACAACCACAAGGGTCACAATCAAACACCTCAATGTGGCCAAGACATGCAGAAAATGAAGGCCATGGAAGTCAACAATCATCGAACTAGGCTACGAAAAGTTTCAGTCATCAAATTTAAAAAAAAATAAAATAGTTTACTTCTCCATTAAATAAGTAGATAAAAGCATAATTCCTAATACAATCTATCATACACAAATGAAGAGAGCGTACTATTTCCTGATCGCCTCTCTGAATGATGTCCCGCAGTGATGCAACCCCCCAACCCTCGGGTCAAAGTCTGCTACATGATCATTCTAATTCTTGCCCTTGAGTCGGATTGACTCTTTAATTTCTCTTCGGGGAATCCCACGCACATAAAATGATTCTTCTCCACATGCCCTTATGAATTGAGCCCACACGATCAAACACAAAGCATCAATTCCAATCTCCCTCTGACCAAACAATGTGGTCGTATTTCTCGCAATTTCGAAACTTCGGAGTTCGTGACTTCGCGACTTTTCCTTCCAAGTCTCTCAACTCTTTACCCTCCAAAAACTGAACTTCCAATGTGCCAAAACTCTTGTCGCATCCTCTCCCACGACAGTATCACATTTCACAATTTCGGGAATCTCATAAATGAAATCCCAAATTCTTATCCTCTGAAAGGCCAAAATGTCGAGTTCCAACATGCTTTACCAATATCTGGCCCCACACAAATATTTTTTCCCCTTCGAGACTTTGCACTTCATGATTTCATGAATCTCGCTACAAGGCTTTCGGTTCTCCAACTCATGAAACCCTGAAATAGTCAACAAAGGTTTGACCTCTGTGTCAACAAGTATGCCACCTATACACTCTCCACTATCTACAATATTTGATACGGATTCTTCTGCCCCTTCAACTCTCAAATTCAAAAATGAGAGTTTACGAGAGATCTAATGGCCCCATCTCTCCTAGGATTTACACTTTATAAAACACTCATCGTAACTCTCCTTACTCTTCTTGCAAGATCTGACGGCTCTCGGGACTTCGCGAATTCTCCACGGAGAATTCCGACCATCTGTTCCTCCTTGACAACTCCCACAAATTTAACAAGCTATTCCTTTGCTGGAACTTATCTGCCTGCAAAGTAACTTTGCAGTGCCTCCCTTTGAATGCTTCAAGGTACTAACCCTCCTGATCTTTCTCCACAACTCGAGTCTTAAAGAAGACTTCTACATGCACTCCTTGCGGAAACCCTTAAAATACTTTCAAGTATTAAATTCTTCGACTCTGCGCACTCTCTTTGCAACAACAGTCCTTCAATTCTTTTCTTGGTTGATAAGTTCTAAACTTACAACCAGCCTATGCACACCTTTCACGGTTGTTGTGCTCAACCTGCACTTCTGCAGGAATGAGAATAACGTTATCTCTCCTGAGTTTTCAGAGATGAAACTCTGAACCCTTGTCAATGCACTCCTTGTGGACAACTTCACTGTACTCCTTGCAGGAATTCTTGCTCAGATAGAGAAACAATTGAAACTCATTCCTTACTCTTCCTCTCTCAGATTTTAGACATTTAATAGGAAATCATTCATACATAGCGTAACAACAAATGCATAATAGAAAGAGGAAAATAGCTATGAGCATAGAATTCAACATGCATACATAAAGAATATCACAACACCATGAGTCTGAATCAAAGCTTCATGTATTAATTCAGGACTTCTGTACATGGGTGTTTTTAAATATAGCTCTTTGGTCTCTGTCGCAATAGTTGAATGTTATTCTTTTCATGATACAAATGATACAAGTGAGGGTGTCTATATCTGTTTTCCCTCCGGCTCCTAAAGCTATCTAATCCACAATTCAAAGCTACCTACTTACATTTACTACACATAAATGCCTCTATCTTCTACAGACGAGAGAAAATCGCTCATGATTTGTTTACAATCTACAAGTGCCCCTCCACTTAATTATTTCATTTAATATTCGCACATTTATTTCAAAACATTTCAAAACACTTTTGAAAACGTGTTGAAATGTGTTGACGCTTGTCCCAGCTGTCATTCACCTCTACGCATGCTTGCTAATCGCGATGCTCCTGCATCATACTCCCTCGCTTGAAAATTTTCATGGACTCCTATCCATGATCTCTCACACGGTCTATCCATGCTTCTGGATTTTGGCTTCAGTTTCCCAGCTGACATCTTCAACTGGATGTCCCTTCCACTTGACCAAGTATTCAAAATATTCCTTTCTCCTAGTCCTCTTACTGACTCTCTTGTCTATTATAGTTTCCATCTTTGGTTTCTCTGCAACTAGCATCTGTTTGGCCCATTGAACCTCTGGTTGTTCACTGTCTTCTCCTGCCTCTTTAGCTTTGTAAGGGTACAAATATAAGACATTGAATATTGGTAAAATTCCGATCCCCTCGGGTAATTCAATCTCATAAGCATTTGCCCCAAATTTCCTTATGATCTGGCATGGTCCAATTTTCTGCATTTTCAACTTATTATATGTCCCCCTTGGGAACCTTTCCTTCCTCAAGTATGCAAGAGTCAAATCACCAACTTTCAACTAAATTTGTCGCATGTGTTGATCTGCTCTGTGCTTATACTCCTGGCTCGAATTATGCAATCGCTCCTTCACCTGGCTGTGAAGTTCCCTCATTGCCTCAGAAAAATCTTTTGCACTAACACTCCTAGTCACAGTCTGTTCTGAATCTCTCAATTCTGAAACTCCTCTTGGTTGTATCCCATAAACAATTTGTAATGGACTCTGCCCTGTGCTTCTGTTGATTGAATCATTATAATAAAATTCCATCTGTGGCAGAATGTTGTCCCACTGACTGTGATGTTCAGTCACCAAACTCCTCAACAAGTCTCCCAAACTCCTATTCACGACAAGTTTGTTCTCAGCTTTTTCCATAAGGTTCTCGAACCCTCTTTGTGTTCTTGGTAGCCCCAATATGAAGTCCATGCTTACTGCATCCCACGGCCTCTCTAGTATGGTTAACGGTTGATATAAGCCTACGTTCTGCCTCTTTCCTTTTGAATGCTGGAAAATCCTGCATCTGTCCACAAATATTTTGACATCTGCTCTCATTCCCAGCCAAAAATATGACTCATTCAACTTCAAGAGTGTCTTATCATGACCGAAATGTTCGACCAATCCTCCACTGTGTTTCTCCTTCAACAAATTCTCCCTCATGGAGCATTTTGGAATACAAAGTTGATTACCTTTAAACAGTAATCCTTCTTGGATCATATATTTTTTCCATTGACTTTTGTTCCTGAGAACTATATTCTCAGCTGCTTCATACGCTTCTTTGAAGTCTGAATCATCTCTGTACATGTTCCTCAGATCATCAAAACCCAACGTTTTGACTCTGAACTCCTGCATAAGCAAAGTTTTCCTGCTCAAAGCATCAACAACCTTGTTAACAATTCCAGAAATATGTTTAATTACAAAAGTAAAATTATGCATGTATTCAACCCATTTTGCATGCTTCTGGTTCAATTTATTCTGTTGAGTCACAAATTGTAAGGTATGATTATCACTATACAAAACGAACTCTTTAGGGATCAAGTAGTGCCTCTACTTTTTCAGTGCCTGTATGACCGCATAAAATTCTTTGTCATACGTGGAGTACTTCACTTTTTCTTCATTCGGTTTCTCACTGAAGTATGCAACTGGCCTGTCATCTTGGCTCAAAACCGCTCCAATTGCAAAACCACTTGCATCACATTTTACCTGAAATGTCTTCTTGAAATCAGGCAACACCAGAATTGGTTGTTCTGTAATTTTGTTTTTCAACAAATTGAATCTTTTCTCTGCTTCCTCTGTCCAGTGAAAAGATTTATGTCTTTTCTTCACTGTGTCCATCATTGGTGCACTAATTCCACTAAAATTCCTGATGAATTTTCTGTAGAAACTAGCCAATCCATGAAAACTTCGAACTTTGGAGATACTCTTTGGCAATCACCAATTCTTAATCATCTCCACTTTATCTAGATCCATCCTCAACTTATCTATCGAAATAAAAAACCCCAAATAAATGAGCTCTGTCTTCATGAATGAGGATTTCTTCATATTTATCAGCATCTTCTCTTGTTGTAGCCTCTGCATCACTGTAGCCAAATGTTTCAGATGCTATGCCTCTGTTTTACTAAAAATGAATATGTCATCAAGATACACAATGACAAATTTTCCAATGAAATTCTTCAAGACTTCATTCATCAATCTCATGAAGGTACTTGGTGCATTTGTTAAGCCAAACGGCATAACAAGCCATTCATACAACCCTTCATTAGTATTGAAGGTTGTCTTCCATTCATCACCTTCTCTCATACGAATTTGATGATAACCACTTTTCAAATCAATCTTTGAATTTTTTTTTTGCTCCACTCAAGAAATCCATCAAACCGTCGATCCTTGGCAATGGAAATCGATACCTGATGGTAATATTGTTAATGGCTCTTGAGTCTCTACACATACTCTAGCCTCCATCTTTCTTTGGACTAAGCACTGTTGGAAGAGCACATGACTCAAGCTTTCTCTAACCAACCCTTTGTCCATTAAATCCTGGACCTGTCTTTTGACCTCTTCATTCTTCTGCGGTGTCAATCTGTACACTGCTTTGTTTGGTAAACTAGCTCCAGGTATGAGATCAATGTGATGACTTATACTTCTAATAGGTGGCAACGAATGGGGTAGTTCATCCACTACTATGTCAGCGAATTCCTCCAGTAACTTCTGGATTTCCTCTGGTAAATAATCCACTCTTTTGTTGTTCAAAACAATTATAGGTTTCCTGACCACAATGAATTGTGGATCTTCCTTCTTCTTAACCTCAAGAAGTTCCTTCCCACTCATGAGAAGTACAGTGTTGCTTATTTCAGGTTTTACCTATTTGTCCTTGATCGACAACAACATGTGAGTTCTCCCATTCTTCTCCAGGGTGTATGTGTTCTTTCTCCCATCATGAACCACATTCCTATCATATTTCCATGGTCTACCCAGCAATATATGAGAAACATCCATGGGAATGACATCACACAATATCTTATCGTTATATCCTCTTATTTTGAATTCAACTAAACATTGTTTAGTGACATTTACCTGATGTCCTTTTTGTAGCCATGAAACTCTGTCTGGACTTGGATGTTCAATAGTCTCCAACTCCAGCTTCTCTACCATCTCTGTAGAAACAAGATTGTCTATGCTACCACTATCCATGATGACTTTGCATACCATGTCTTTGGTCTTGCAAGCAGTTCAAAAAAGACTGTTCCTTTGCACTAGATTCTCCGCCTCCTTTTTTGGTGTTAAGAGAACCTTCCTCATCACCAGTGATCTTCCACCTTCAGCATCTTCTGCCTCAACATTCCTCCTTTGTGCTTTGGCAATGTGAGTCTCACCTCCTTATTTCTTCTTATCTGGAAATTCATAAGATTTGTGTCCATTCATTCCGCATGTGAAGCATTTTATTACTCCACCTCTGCCTCTTCCTCTTCCTCTAGCACGAGGAAAAGTGTTGTTATCAACATACTATCCTTTCTGTTCGACATACTTCCCTCTCTGTGAGATTCCACCTCTTTGAGTTTGAGGTTGAGGTTTCTTCCACTCTTCCTTAAGCTTATGATTCCTATCTTGGACAATTGCTTTTCCCCTAGGTTGACTTCTTCCTCGGCCTCTCTGACTTTGCTTTCGGCTCAACTTCTCTTCAGCCTTTAGAGCCATCTGATAAGCATATTCCATCGTTCGAATGAGCATCATGCTCATCTCATCTTGAATGTCATATCATAGACCATTCATGTACCTGACAACCTTTTCATCATCACTTTCGCGATGACCTGCCCTAATGTTCAGTTTGTAGAACTCTTCATTGTACTCCTTCACTAACATCATCTTCTGTCTCAAATTCAACATCCTTCAAAACAAAGTAATTTGGTAATCCTTGGGAATGAACTTTTCTTTCATCTTGGCGACCATTCTATCCCAACTCTTGATTTTTTTCTTTCCTTTGCAATGTCTATCAGCTTGTAGTTCATCCCACCACAATGTTGCATGTCCTTTGAGTCTTGTGACAACATGTTTGACCTTCTTGTCTTCCTCGACATCTTCATAGTCAAAATATGTGTCCAGATCTCTAATCCAGTCTAGAATCTCTTCAACATCCAGGTTTCCCTCATATACTGGAATGCCCATTTTTTCCCTGGCACCCATTCTTGCAACAGCCCTAAGTAGGCATTCATTTGTTGCATCCTCTATTGCAACTTCTTTCCTTTCATGTCTAGCTTCATCTTCACTTTCAGATTCACTGACATCTCCAACACCAGCTGTGCACCTCTGTGTTGTCTCCATGTCCTCGAGTCTAGCACATAGGTCACGCATCTCTCTTTCTACGGTTGTATCAGGCACTTGCCTGCCCCTTCTTCTTGGCATTTCCCTTTCCTCTAGTGGATCGGGTGTTTTCCTATCTCTTATTCTCGATGGAATGGCTGTAAAATTCCTCCTTTCCCTGCTATAGAAAGAAAAGAAAATTATCCTAGGCTCTGATACTAGAAATGATGCAGCCCCCCAACCCTTGAGTCAAAGTCCGCTACATGATCGTTCTAATTCCTGCCCTTGAGTTGGATTGACTCTTCGATTCCTCTTCGAGGAATCCCATACACATAAAATGATGCTTCTCCACAGGTGCTTATGAATTGAGCCCACGTGATCAAACATGAAGTATCAATTCCAATCTCCCTCTGACCAAACAATGTGGTCGTATTTCTCGTGATTTCAGAACTTCAGAGTTCATGACTTCGCGACTTCTCCTTCCAAGTCTCTCAACTCTTCGCCTTCCGAAACTTGAACTTTCGATGTGCCGAAATGCTTGTCGCGTCCTCTCCCACGACAATATCACATTTTTCAATTTCGGGAGTCTTGGAAACAAAATCCTAAATTCTTATCCTCCGAAAGGCTGAAATGCCAAGTTCTAACATGCTTTACCAATAGTTGGCCCCACACAAATCTTTTCTCTCTTCGAGACTTCGCACTTAGCGATTTCGTGAGTCTCGCTACAATGACATCGGTTCTCCAACTCACGAAACCCTGAAATAGTCAACAAAGGTTTGACCTTCGTTTCGACAAGTATGCCACCTGTCCACTCTCCACTGTCTACAATCTTTGATACAGATTATTCAGCCCCTTCAACTCTCGAATTCCGAAATGAGAGTTTACGAGAGATCTAATGGCCCCATCTCTCTTGGGCTTTACACTTTAGAAAACACTTGTCGTAACTCTCCTTACTCTTCTTGCAAGATCTGACGGCTCTCGGGACTTCGTGAATTCTCCACAGAGAATTTCGACAGTCTGTTCCTCCTTGACAACTCCCACAAATTGAACAAGTTATTCCTTCGCTGGAACTTATCTGACTGCAAAGTAACTTTGTAGAACCTCCCTCTGAACACTTCAAGGTACTAACCCTCCTGAGCTTTCTCCACAACTCAAGTCTTCAAGAAGACTCCTGCACGCACTCCTTACGACAACCCTTCAAATACTTCCAAGTATTGAATTCTTCGACTCTATGCAATCTCTTTGCAACAACAGTCCTTCAATTCTTTTCTTGGTTTATAAGTTCTAAACTTACAACTAGCCTATGCACACCTTGCACGGCTGCTGTGCTCAACCTGGACTTCTGCGAGAATGAGAATAACATTATCTCTCCTGAGTTTTCAGAGATGAAACTCTGAACCCTTGTCAATGCACTCCTTGCGGATGACTTCACTGCACTCCTTGCAAGAATTCTTTCTCAGATAGAGAAAAAATTGATACTCATTCCTTACTCTTCCTCTCTCAGATTTCATACATTTAACAAGAAATCAATCATACATAGCGTAACAGAAAATGCATAATAGAAAGAGTAAAATAGCTATGAGCATAGCATTCAACATGCATACATAAAGAATATCACAACACCATGAATCTGAATCAAAGATTCATGTATTAATTTAGGACTTCTGTACATGGGTGTTTTCAAATACAACTCTCTGGTCTCTCTCGCAATAGCTGAATGTTATTCTTTTCATGATACAAATGATACAAGTGAGGGTGTCTATATCTGTTTTCCCTGCGGCTCCTAAAACTATCTAATCCGCAATTGAAAGCTACCTACTTACAATTACTACACATAAATGCCTCTATCTACTACAGACGAGAGCGAATCGCTCATGATCTGTTTACAATCTACAAGTGCCCCTCCACTTAATTATTTCATTTAATATCTTCACATTTATTTCAAAACATTTCAAAACACTTTTGACAATGTGTTGAAATGCATTGGCTCTTGTCCCAACTATCTTCCACTTTTGACAACTGTCTTGAAATGCATTGGCTCGATGCAGGTCCTGCCTGTCGATCGACGAGAATTCACCAGTACCTCCCAGCCAACGCTAGGGGTACTTTTCTTCCCCCTTATCCCCCAGAGCCGCAAAGGGTCCACACACACTATCGAGAGATTTCAGCTAGCTCCCAGCTCGCCTCGCAATGCCGAGCTACCACTCCTCATCGAGCTGGGTATCCCAACTCCCACAAGTTAAGTCAATCAAGTAGATATTTCTACATCGTAACATTATGTAATCATAATAATATCCTTCATCCTCCTCCATCCTTCATTATATAGAGTTTCGAACTCCCTTTCTTTCCTGAAATCTCATTTAATTAAATTTTTAAAAATAAATTCCAAAAAACTCCACTACGTACAAGTGTCACCCATCCCCTACATTCCTCCATTTTAATTTCTTTAATTAATTTAAATTCTCTTATTTCCCTCACCCACCTAGAGTCACTCCTAGAATAACTCCTAGGTGTCCCCAAATTCTCTTACAGGTTTTAATGACTTTCTCCACTATTAAGTTGCTAGTTCAGTTTAATTTAGAAAGCTCTTAAATGGTAGATACTTTAGTAAGTTTGACTTTCTGCTTTTTCCCTTATGTTCCTCTTTATGTTTACCTCTTTTCCTAGTTTCCTAATATTTTAGATTTTTCCTGTTTCCCCTTTTTAATTAGAACTCAAAAAGGTAAGTGTGGAAATTAACCCCTTTTCCCCTTTTCTCATTTAATTAATATATTTTAAATTATAAAAAATAATAAAACAATTAATTCCCCTTTTAATTTTATTCCAACAGATTTTTTTTTTATGAATCAATTAAATTTCTTACTCCCTCCGTGTTACAAGATTTAACGAAGATCATACTCTTTATTTATTTATTTTATTTTATTTTTTATTTTTTATTTTTTTTATAAAAAGGATAAAATTTTACCACTAGCATAATTTAGACCTAGACCTTAATTTTCATGATGAGCGGCATTTTATTAAGGAAAATGTTTTTAAAAATTCTTACCACAATGTTCATCCTAAGGCCATCTAGGTTCATTCATTTATCAATAACAACGCGACGTGCCCTTCAGGACGCACAAGGTGCTCCAAGGGTGCCACTCGCTTTAATCTATTTCCCTTGCACGACGTGCCCTTCAGGACGCACTATGTGCTCCAAGGGTGCCACTCGCCTGTCTCCATTTTTCTTGTGCGACATGCCCTTCAGGATGCACCACGTGCTCCAAGGGTGCCACTCACCTCTTGAATGACTTAGTAGACATCAAAAACCCCTGGAGTCAATACTCCGCCAGGTGAACTTGTGGGAGACTAAGGGCCTCTAAGGAGTAAGGCCCCCACCTTATTTCACGCCCCTTATAATCATCATGAGCGACTATCGCAGTCTGCCCTCATGACATCGTGGGTCCTCTCAAAATAGGTAAATGTTAACCTACAGTTCGATCCACGACGGGAGTGCTAGTAGGTTGTGGCAGGGTTGCTATCCACACCTCTCCCTCAACATCTCTAGTAGTCATGCGTGATCCCTTTACTCCACATGTGAGTCTGGTCAGCAAGCTATCGTCAACCTGCATCATCAACAAATCATGTCAGAATATATCCATATCATATCATCTAATCAAATGCACTAATATCACAGTAAAACAATCAAACCCTAATGGTAGACTCCCTGACTTGATCCGAAGTCCAAGGGGTTCCATTGATGCTTCTGCATCCTTGAGGTCCAAAATCCTGCACACTCAGTAAAACCGAGTCAATAGCACTTGTCTATGTCAATGCAATTAAACCATGTCATCAACCCATAACACCTCATAATCAAACTCAAATGTTTTAATAGCATAATAATCAAGATCACTTGCGAGCAAGTGTCCTCAAGAATAAGTTCGCTCAGTGCACCAGATCAAGATGTTACATATTTGGGACCATTGTAAACTACAAATTTTCATCTTGAAACCTCATGCAACAACCCAAGCCCATCCATCACAATTGGACACTTTCCTCTAAGTCAACTCAACTTGGGAAATCTCACCCATTCCAAGTTCAATGTAGTTATAGTTCTAGAATCATATTTTCTTTAAAAAAATAAAAGGTTAGGTGGTTACGAAATCACACAAAAGGATCAAAATATTAAGAGTTCCCAAGTTCATGGTCACTTATGAAACATTTTTTATAGTATATACTAGAAAAGATCCCATGCCAACAACGTTTCCAGGGATTTCCCTTTACCAAGCTTCTAAATTCAACATCAGAAACATGGAAAAGGAAATTAAACAATACAAGTAGAAGATAGGGTACTTGGAACATGAGGTGGCTCATTATAAAGTAGACATGTCTAGCCTATCTAAGATCAAGTATTGCACTTATGAACTCCAAGATGAACTTAGTACCACTTAGAGGATGATGTACTCCAACCTTCAGGGGTTCCAAAGGCATGAAATTTAGTTCCTTTCCTACCTAGAAAATACCAAATACAAAAACATAGATCTATATCAAGTTCAACTAAACATGTATGAACTCAAAAGGTCACAGGTAGAGGAAAAATATGCATCGACAAACTTTCCCATGATGTCTGGAAGATAAAGTCAGTGCAATTATGTGACCTTGGAATATTTCAAATCTATAAGTATGCGATTTGAAAAGGACATCACTATCTCTATGAATAACTACAAATTCTTTCATTTGGACAACAAAAAGATGATAAAAATATGTCATCTCCCTCCAATCGAGGAAATAGGTTCACCTCATCCCCTGAAAAATGTTTCAATTGAGCGGGAAGATATTATTAGAGGCAAGGGAATCACAATTATAATATCTCCTAAGATAATTAAGTAGGATATAAAATAACATATTGCAAACCATTCCAAGGAAACAAAAATTCATTCCTTAATACACTTAAGACATGAGTAGGCCACATGCCTATGAAAATAGTGTCCTATTAATTCACCTTTCAACCATTGATATTTAGGTGCATCATAGGAATATCTTCAACATGAGGTATGCTTAGCTAACTTAGATGACGAAGAACATGGTCAACTATGACCACAATAAAAGACAAATTATGATTTATAATATTCGTTTAAAAAGAAAAGAAAATGAATAAAGCAAGGAATTTGACATAACTACCAAAAAGGAGCCAAGATGTTACAAAACAATTATGTTTCGAATAACTATACAAGATAGAGGACTAGATTTGTAAAGGGATTTTCATTGTTGATACTTTATAATCTTTTTTATAATATTTTAATCTGAAGAATCCCTCAAGGCCAATTTTGGAGGAGGAGCATTGGTGTCTAATACTGTGTATGATGAGAACTCTTTCTTGTGTTTATATTGTTACTAGGATCATTGAAAGATTGTATATTTCTATTATATATTTTTCTAGATGAATATTATAATTCTTGCTTTGTTTTTATGAAATTCTTTCTTTTGGATGGTAAATGGAAGATTTTAAATAGGAATGAAATGATATAACTTTTTTCTTTGCATTCCTATTCTTATACATATGTTAATACATTTTCATGAATAGCTTCATGTTCCTAAAATACTAATAGAAATATATAACTAATTTTGTATTCATTGGTTAAAATATGCTCCTAGATAGGACAGGTGAAATAGTCTTATATGTTTGATGTACATTAAAATCATTATCCATTTTTCATTACATACTTCATTGCTCATTAAATAGTAATATCTTTCAGGATATAATTCATATGGGTTCTGTATTCCAAATTTTTTGAAGTCGATTTGGAACTTTACATCAGGGATAAACTCTACTATAGAGCATGGAACTTTTCTCATCACAACACAACCTTTGTTTCTCTCCTTTCTCCATCCCACTAAAAAAATGGAAGATTTTTTAAGATTAATCTCCATACATGTATCCCTACAATATAAATACAAAAAATATGTTATTGTTTCCTCTCCATCACTACCATTAATAAACTACAAAACATCATCTATGCAGAGAAGATGAGTTCAAGAGAAAGATCTCCCTATTTTGACAAAAAAAAAAATCCCATAACCTTTTTTCTTCTTTGATGTTTCTATTGATACCTTCAACCACTAAGAATGAAATTTGGGGAGACATATCATAACTCTATCTTAAACCTCTAATAGGTTTTAAAAAATTCGAGTCTAAGCCATTTATCAAAATAGAAAATAAAGTGGAGGATACACACACCATAATCCATCTCACAATTGGATAAATAAACCCAACATGGAGTAGCATTAATGTAACATAGAGCCAAAAATTCCAATCATAGACCTTTGACAAATCTAGTCTCAATACTACACGAAGACAATTTTTAGTCTTTATGGAGTGAATACCTTCTTATGCTACACCAGTGTCCTCGTAGATTTATATTTCAGACAAGAAACCAAATTGCTCATATGAAATAACATTAGGGAATATATTTATTACCCTTACAACTGATATTTTTGAATTTTTTTATATAACCAATTACATAAAGAAATAGTTATAAATTCATTGAATAACTTAAGATTGTCCTTTTCTCGAATCAAAGCTAGAAAATACAATTTAAAGAACTATAAAACTTTCATGTAGTCTTTCCTTGTTATATTACCCGAAGTAGGTCCTACTACAACAAGTTATGAAATCAATGAAAAATTCCATTGACCACCCATCCAGCCTCAAACTTTTATCTTTTTTGAAAGATGCAAGAACAATATGGAATTCATATTTTGAAGCTTCCGCAATAATCATTTTATTTTTGTCTTCTAAAATGAATGATGGAACAAAGATTTTTAACTTTAGAACTTCAACAATATTCAGTCGATTTGGTTCCTCGAAGATGTTGTGAAAATATAATTTCTCTCATAATGTCCCCCCTCCCACCCTCTATAATTATAGAGGGTGGGAAGGGGGAGCATTATGAGAGAAATTATAATATAATTTCTCTCATAATTACCCCCCTCCCACCCTCTATAATTATAATTTCTCTCATAATGCCCCCTCCTTCCACCCTCTATAGGGCATTATGAGAGAAATTATATTATAATTTCTTTTAACTTTAGAACTTCAACAATATTCAGTCGATTTGGTTCCTTGAAGATGTTGTGAAAATAAGAAACACCAACCCCTACAATTGTTGAGGATTTGTTATTAATAGTACCATTGGAATTATTCATTTTGTATATAGAGTTTATCCTCTTCATGTATCTTTCATAATTATGGAAAAAAATTGTACTATTATTTCTTTTTTTATCCAAATTTTATGACTTTTCATCTTTCATTCCAATATTCGTTTGTTTTTCCTTTTCTTCTACCTCTTTCAATTTACATATTTCCTCTTCAGTGAAAATGCCTTCCTCATTCCCAACAAATATTTTTGCAATTTATGTTTCTACTACTTTTAGGCCCTTATCCATATCTTGTCCTTTCTTTTAATCCCATTCCACCACTACCTTTTTCACATTCCTCATGGACATTATAAACTAGAAGCATGCATAGTCCCTTGTGTCATGATCATACCTATTACATTCTTGTTTCATGAACTTGTGATAATATTCCTCCTTAATCCATATGAAATTGAACTAGAAACCATGTCCTTTTGTTTGTATTTTTTAAGAGTAATAGGACAATGGTTAAAACCTCCTCTTGTCCTCATCTAATATATAATCCTCCCAAACTTTTTCAAGGTGTCCTTTGAAACGAAAAATCTATCCAACTACTTCGTGACACCATCCTTGCCACTTCTTTTTTCCTCTAGACATACATCAATTTAAGAGGCTTTAAATAAAAAAAAAACAACCTCTTTCATCTCTTCTTTAAAATAAGCAATTTATATATCCAATCTTTACCTTACTCCACAAACCTCCACTCTAGACATAGTAAAACTTAAGTCTCCTTTTATAATTAGTCTTCCTTCTTTTACACATGCTGGATCAAAAAACGAATTCAAAATTTCCCACCTTTCCTCATAACACCTATAACAATTTAAAATTGATAATATCTAACCCACACCCATATCTTGAAAATATAGTTATCCATACACTTGATTTGATAATATAGAAATTCATTAAGGATATTGTCTTTTTCCATTGAGTCAATAGACACACCAAATTTCCTAATGCATCTAAAGAGTGAAAATCCCTATAGTTTAAGAGTGTCAATAACCTCGTAACTGATCTTGATTCCTTCTCCCATACTTTATTCAACCAATATCACATCAAGGCTATGCTTATTTACTAGCCCAACAACAAAATTCCTTTCGAGGGACATTTGCATCCTTATATATTAATAGACATTACAACCATCTCGAAACCCCATGGGAAATTTATCCTCCTCCAAGCACCCTCTTGATGGATGTTTGCTTCCTATGTTTAATATATTTTAGGGCTTTATCTTGTGCATGTCAAAGAAAGGATTTCTGGCGTATGCATGAGAACATGATTCTAAGATAAGGCCTTAAGTGAAACAATCGGTAATTCATTTTTCTATGTTACCAAAAGAAAAAAAATTAGGTCTTAAATAGTATTTACCTAACCATGAATTTTCTATCTCATTCAAAAATCAAAACCCTCTTGGAATAATATGGCATCACAACATATAGATAGGTTATATCTGATAATACATTGGGATTGGAATTTTTTTTTTCATCAAGAGGGAGAGAAGCCTCCTACAATTAATTCCCTCCTTGTAAATGAAGTCTTGTGATCCCTTGAAAAAACCCAACAATATCTAAAAGAGTAGGTGAACCAGAAATGATATAGTACAGCAAAACAAAATTAATTGAAACCAACCATTGTAGCTTTAAATCACTTAGTAGCACTTGATATAAATCCATCCTCCATGACTTGGAGTGTATCCTTAGTCAATGGGCCATGAGTCCCCTGAAACTATTATCTTTAAGTGAGGGATGTAACCTTCTCGGTACACTCCTCTCATACCTTAACACCATTCAACACCTCCTATATCACTATCTTCAATATTGGTACTTCATCAAAACCAGGATGAGGTACCATCCTTCTCTAATGAATGAGTTAACTTTCCCACATATAATTCAACAATTCGTTGACCCTCATGTAAACCCTTACCCTCCTTTTTTTTTTTTCCAAACCTTCTTCACAAAATCATGAGAACAATCCGCAACCATGTGCCCATAAATATGAAAATATACACATAAAAAGAGAATGTTACAATTTTAAATATAGCATTTGAAGGTGGGAAATTACCTAAACAGAATATCCATGCTCTTATAAATACCCTCATTAATATCAATTTCCACAAACACTCAAGTGGAAATCTAGTATGTCTTTGAAATAAAGAAAACATTGACCTCTAACATATTTTTAAGAGATTCCCCATTAACCCTCAAACATTACTCAGATGAGACTTCCATTGGTAGACCAAGGATCCTCTCAAAAATTGGATCCTTCCTAGACACCTCCATGCTAGGATCAAAGAAAACATCCCAAGGTTTCAAAAAGAAGTAACATGAGTCCCAAAAACACCAACCATACAAAATATTTTTAACATCCTCTTCTTTACTAAAAAATGAACCCTATCCAACCACAACATAGGATCTGGAACACTAGTCCATAGTCTAAGATCAGTGCCCATGATTGTTGCATTCATTCATTCAATGAAAAAAATACAATTTTGTGACTATGGAACTTCCCAATCAATTTATTCCCAAAAACGTTTTTAGGTCGCTCAACCCTCATTTTCTCACCAAAAGTCATCCTAACTAAAGGAAACTTCTTTTTCACAAGTTTTTTGGTCCTCCTAATTTTAAAAATCTCATTGGACTTCACAACCATTCCCTCCTTCATAAAGCATGGAAGTGCCTCTAAATCCAAGCTTCTTGGTTATGTCCAAAGGCCCATTAAAAGCCTAGGATTTCCTCATTTGTTTGGAAAACAAAGAACAATGGAAAAAATTATTCCTCCTTCTTTGATCCAGCCTCCAAAATCTTCACAATAAACTTAGATGACATGAAGTGTTACCCTATGTAAAATTTATGAATGACTGTGATATTTTTTAAACAGTAACAATAAATATGTGATTCAAATTTTAATATAACTCTTGAAACAAGATAAGTGTGAGACATATTTCACAAACCATTACAAAATTAGCAACGCACATCTATATATTAATCCACCTGATTCAAATTATGCCTGATAGCTAGGTTTCTTGTATTGAATTTAAAACTAAAATATAGTGGTAAAATTTCTATCACTAATCTATGATATTGTTTCTCTTCTTTTCTTGTAGCCATTTTTATAAGTTTTTCTGCAGCGTAAAATCATGAAGATGGGTTACACTTTTCCTTGTTTTGTGAGAAAAAAAACTGTATTTTCACAAGTTCTTCAACTTCCGACAAACAAAAGTATTTTTTTTATTTAGAATTTCACTTTATAGTAAAAGTAAAACTTGTGAAGAATTGTGTTAGCTTTCCAATGACTATTTTTCAATTTTTTTTATCATGATTTCATATGTCAATTTTGATAATTGTTTTAGCAGTATGTTCCTTAAACATGAAAGGAATGATAATGTGTTACTTATTTCTACAACAATGTATTTAAGAAATGAAGTATAATGCAACAATCTATGAAAAATCTATTTTATTATGACTATAATTTTGAATCTAATGGATGAATGTTATAATTTCTATAATTTTTTTAAGTTGACCAAGCTAAAAATGTTGCAGATTTTAAACACATGTTTTTATACACCTTGTATCTATCTTAATTTTTACTTAAAACTAAAATATAAATATACCCTTTTGAAAAGAACAATTTAGGGATTATGAATATATTTTTTTCCAAATTTTTCACTTTATATTTTTAGAGATACCGATATTTCATTTCACCGAATCATAATGTCTGCTGAAAATATTATGTAGTGATTTTTTTAAAAAATTAAATAAAATTAGATAAAAATAAAGAAAATGAAAACAAATTATAGGAATTGAAAGTAGACTCAACTTTGGAAATGATGGTGTCATTTTCGAAACCAAATTCTCAGTATTTGCAGGAGTTTGAAACCTCTGAAGTTTAGGTAAGCTTGGGGCAATTATCTGGTTTTTGTTTTCAGTCCCAATTTCATGTTTTTGGCCAAAATAATCTTTCAGCCGAAAAACTAATATTTCCATCAAAAGACTAAAATCTAATGAAAACCGTCAAAACTGGACGGTTTCCAAGGTTTTCGGTCGAAAAAAACTTCTTTCGGCCGAAAGGCTGTTGAGCGAATTTCGTCAATCGGAAAAATGAAAAGAGGCGTCGTATCGTTTCATTTCACGCCAAATTGTATATATAGGCTTTTGGTCGAACACATTTAACACAATTCATCGGATGGACAAACAGATATAAGCTTGGGAATAGGGGTTTCAAAGAATTTCTATTACTAATTGCAGTTGTATTATTTTCTTTTTTTATATATTCCCTCTGTTCCATAGGCTTAATCAGAGGATCGATATCGATACATGGTGGTTTTCTAGAGTACTTAAACAAAGTTTCGAATCATCTTTTTGGTTTTTGTTGAATAAGGTAATTGATGTTTGTTCAAGTTTTTATTGGAATAACAATTTATATGTTGAAAGATAAATGTTGAGCATTTTTTCAAGGTGAAGTGTTTGTTGAACATATCTTTTTGTAACGACCACTTCGTTACAACAACTCTGAGAACAGGTGTAAAATTTGTTTTTTGTTTAAGGTGTGTGTGCGCGTGTAGAAGTAACAAAACATACTTGACTCTACGTCACCACTTGACAACAAACAAGACGCATCCACGATGTTCAGCACAAGAAGACTGGTAACTGCAACAATATACGACCACAAGCATAAGGCGCACAACACAACCATTAAGACATACTAGGGGTGCACAGTAAGAACACATAGGAAAGAGTCCATGGTGTTAGGGTTACTATTTCTGCACAGGAAAGTAGGGCGTTTAGTCTTATGTCTTCCCGAAAGAAGATTAGACAGGATCATGGCCGACTGCTAGGGCAGAAACTAGTAACCCGACCTAGAACAAACCGCAAGCAAGATGAACACGACAAGACGACCCCGACATATCATAGTGACAACAAGCACTAAATGCCCCTAGACATAAGGCGTACAACTAGCAGCTGTAAGCAGAAAATGACACCAGGTGTTAAGTACAATACAGTCACAGACGGAAGAATCCAATAGTAGAGTTTACTATTTCTACACAGAAAAGCAGGGCTTTTAGTCTTATGTCTTCTCGAAAGAAGATTAGACAGGCTCCTGACCGACTGCTCGGGCAGAAACTAGTAATCTTTGTCAGGTGTGTCGCAAGAGTGGAAACCCTGCCTTTAAAGGCCTTGAGACTCTTGATACGGCACTGGATTCTGTACACAGAAAAATCACACACTCGAACATATATACTAAGGCTACAAGGAGGTGTCTATACCCCGCCTGATGCAAGCAGACCAAGCAATGCAGGACGACCAAGAAAAATGAATCAACGATTATCAAACTTCCTTCCATCAAGTCTAACATCAATTAACCATGGAGCTACTTAAGTCTACCTCATCAGATAATAATATAAAATGACGGAAAAAGGGACATCATCAACGATCGTCAAGACGTGAAGGCATCAAAAACCAACATATGTAATCACCAATTTCATGGCGCAAGAGAACTGACCAACTAGATCTATCTAGCAAAGACCAAGGGTCGAGGCAAAATTCTACTTAAATCCAGGTGCATGCTTTAATCAATCATCATAATCAAGGATCCACTCATCCTTTTAAATCCAGGAGTCTCCATTATACTCAGCGCATACATTGTGATAAAAAAAACTGTAACTACATTTATTATAACTTTACAACATTACAGTTTATACCTCATTAAGGTTCCTAGCTAAATACTACATTTATTTAGGTTGCCTGTAGCCATTAGGGCCTAGGTTGTGTGGATGGATTGCTTATATTGGATTTAGAATGGGCACCTGTTGATGACAAACACCATGTGTATTCCATTTGACCAGACTTTCCTTGTTGACCTCTGCTATGTAGAGTAATATTAGACCCCCTAGGGTTGTTGTTATCTGTAACTTAAGGTACATAGAGATCATGATTGTTATGGTTAGGATCCAAAGAGTGGTCAAGAAAGAGGCTTGTTGTTTTGAGCTTCAGTTAGACAAAATGTACATCATTAAATGAATTATATCCAAAATTTCAACTCATTGATTAATCAATTAACAGGGGCAAGTCAATAGCAAAATTTGAAGAAAGCATTTTTGCCAAGACACTTAACACTTATTATAATGCATAATTCCTTTGTAGTTGTCAGATTAGCAAGCTAAAATAGAAATTTAAATGACAACTTTGGTGCCTTTTCCTGCACACCATCAGTTTAGCATTCGTTTTAAATTTATAAATAAAATCACGGCCTAAATTTATGAAATGGTTTTCATTTTATTGTTAACTTATTGTTGGGCACTGTATCATTGCCAGCGAACAGTGCCATGTTAGGAATAAATGGGTTTAAACCGCTTTAACTTAGAAAAAGTTCTGAACAAGGTTGATAAGAAAATATAAATATTTACATGCGCAGGACAGTGAAAGGTGATTCAATTATATATAAAATACAAATTTCGATTCCTATTTATTTAGAAGTCTCGGGTTGAGTAATTAATTTTTGCCTTAGAAATTCACTGTATAGTATCACACATTTGGTTTTTACTATGCATTAAAAATAGTAGAGACTTCCTAAGAATCGTATGGAAGAATCATACACCCAATATACTATTAATGTTCCAACAACGAATTTGAACTATGGTAAGTATTTAAAATCGAAAAATTACAATCTATGTGCATATTTTTATCAAACAATAAACAAATGAGAAAAATGGGAATGCTTTGGTTGGTAATAAGTTATGGGTATATATGCTCAATACTGATCAACAATTGTTCTTTTTAATAACAAGTAGAGTTATGATAATATCGTAAGGATTAAACTCTATATATAAGTATATATATTTAAACAAGAATTTTACGACAATCCGACTATAATAACTCTGCATTTCTATATGTATGTATATCCGTCAGGAAGAAATAATCTCATAATTTTGGCTTAAATTAATACAACATAATCTGTTGATGTATAACAGTAGACTTTACATGCAGAAGAAATCAAAATCAACAAAATATAACAATGTGCTCAGCAATGCGCTCAACGAATTTTACAACCACCATTCAACAATATACTCACGAATTTTCGGCCATAACTCAGCAATAACCTCAGATGCTAAGACACCCAAGATAATAGTGGCAAAAAAACGCCCAATATCAATTGCTAAAACGCCCAAGACAACAATGGCAAAAAAAACGCCCAATATATCGTTTAAAAACGCCGATCATTAAGCCTGTAACTCTCAGTTCAAAACGCCCAAATATCACAAAAAAAACCTCCAGATTATTAAGGATGTACAATGCACTGTATATGAACGCCCAACATAATAGAATACAAACACCCAATAGCACAGTTGCCCACTGTGCGTACTAAAAACGACCAATGTAAGCAATGTTCACTATGTGTAAAATAAAATCGCCCCAAAATATATCAGTGGAAGCCATTTAATCAAACACCCAAGATAGACCAGTAAGACGCAGATCCTCAACTCCCAACACTTACAATGCATGCCAAAAACAAGGGTTCTATCATTAACCACAACAATGAATTACAAAAACGAGGTTTCAGACTTCCACTTTCATTAACCATTTAACCATCGTCATTCATAGAAACGAGATTACCAGAACTAGCTTTTCCAGTACAGTTATATAAAGACAATTTGCCAGAATCCATCTCACAATAATATATCTGAAACAAAATTTGCCGAATATAAAAATGCCAGAACAATCTCACAATATCAACATCAATAACATTAAATTTGCCAAAATTTGCCAGAACAAACACATAATAACATTGCTGAAACGAAATTTGCCGAATATAAAAATGCCAGAACAATCTCACAATATCAGCATCAATAACATTAAATTTGTCGAAACTTGCCAGAACAAACTCACAATAACATTGCTGAAACGAAATTTGCCGAATATAAAAATGCCAGAACAACCTCACAATAACAACATCATTAACATTAAAATTTGTCGAATGTAAAAATTCTTTCTACTTCACCAATTAAAATCATACCGTGGCCTTACGCCCGCGTCGGAAGACGTCCCGCGTTTCGTGCCACATCCCGTGCTCCGTGCCGCGTCCCACTCGCCAACCGTAGAAGGCTCATCGGTACCTCCCAGCCAAACGCTAGGGGTACTCTGCTTCCCCCTTAGTCCCCCGAGCCGCAAAGGGGCCACACTAGATCCAGAGATAAGACTAGCTTCTCAGCTCGCCTCCAAGGCTGAGCTACCACTCCAACACAGCTGAGATAAACCCAACTTCTTACAAGCAATCCGTCAAGCCACAATTCGGCAGCGTAATGTTACGCTAAACGTTCATCCCCTCTTCCTTCTTTCCCCCTTCTTTTATAGAAATTTGAGACCCACCTACTTTCCTAAACATTATTAATTTAATTTTTTATGACAAACCTCTAAAATTTCTTTTCCGTCCAAGTGTCACTCATCCCTATGGTTCTCCAAAAATTAATTTCTTTTTAATAATTAAAAGACTCAAATCCCTCACCCCCCCAAAAATCACTCCTTAAATTACTCCTAGGGTTCCTAGATCCCCTCTCATGCTTTTAATAACTTTCCTAAAATGAAGCCACTGATTTTTAGTAACTCCTTAAATGATGATTCCTTTTAGCTTTTTACCCTAGGTCCCCTAATTTCTATTATTAAGTTTCCTTTATTACAAGTTTCCTATTTCTATTAATTATTTCTCTCTTGTTTTATTTTTTTATTATATATATATATATATATTTTATTATTTTATTTTTATTTTTAAAACCCAAAAAGACAAAAGCACTCATTAAACCTTTCATTGTATTTCTAAAATCCTAACTTTTATACTTCCACACTTTAATTAGTTTATTTCTTCTTTATCATTTAAAAACCATGCGTTTCAATTAATTTATCTCCCTCATTACTTTACCCCCCCTTAATTTAAGAAGACTTTAACTAACACATAGGAGGGTTTTAGTTTACGCCCTTGCGTTTAGTGTTGCAGGGTCAATTCCTAAGGCTAGACCAAAATTTTATCTTAGAGATGTTTTTAAAATTAGGTTTAGATTTGAACTGGGCGACATTTTAATTAGGGGAGTCGTTTTGAGAATTTCTTCAGGCGTTTAGGTCTTAGGGTCATCTAGGTGGTCTCATCATTATCACCAATGCGACGTGCCCTTCAGGATGCAATACGTGCTCCAAGGGTGCCACTAGCCTCGTTTGCCTCTGTGGCGCGACGTGCCCTTCAGGATGCACCACGTGCTCCAAGGGTGCCACTCGCCCACTTGTGTTTCTTTTGCGCGACATTCCCTTCAGGATGCACCACGTGCTCCAAGGGTGCCACTCGCCGACTTGATGGATTGGTAGACATCTATAACCCCTGGAGTCAATACTCTGCCAGGTGAACTTGTGGGAGACTAAGGGCTCTAAGGAATAAGGCCCCCGCCTTATTGCGCGCCCCTTAGAATCATCGTGAGCGACTATCGCAGTCTGCCCTCACGGCATC
>JZKD02S0328661.1:7994-19379 GCA_000966675.3 Picea glauca
GGTACATGTTGAGTACATGGTTGAGACAAGTAGTTGATGAGTTGGCACATACATGAGGTGTATAGTTGATTATGTTGGTACATATTGATGAGTCATAGTTGATGAGTAGTTGACAAATGATTGGTACATACTTGGTACATGGTTTAATGCACTTGTTTATGGTACAGGTTGATTACAGGTTATTTGGTATAGGTTGGTGCATGGTTGATGCACTTGTTTATGGTACAGGTTGATTACAAGTTGAGGTACAGGTTGATGCATGGTTCAGATTTATTGGTACAAGTTTACAGTGGTATATCTCACAATGACAGGTTGACAATGGTTCCATCATTCTACTTCTACTTCAGGGTGTCAGGACAAGGCAAGGATAGGTGGTTGTAGCCACCTTCCGGTTATAGCCGGAGAACATAGGGGGTTGTAGCCTCCTTCTGGTTGTAGCCAGGAGAATTGAGGAGTTGGATCTTCCCTCAGGTTGTAGCCTGAGAAACTAGGGGGTTGGAGCCTCCTTTCATTTGCATTTGGAAGACAAAGGAAGTTGGTGCTTCTAATGAATGTAATTCTTTAAGACATATAAGAAAAAACATTCTGTGGTTTTCTCCCGATTTGGGTTTCCATGTAAAACACTGGTGTACTGTATATGTGTATGTTTGTTCATTTTTTCATTGCTTATTTACTCTGCAGTTATTGGATGATAATGCTTCATTGATATAACACTTGGATTATATGGTTAAAAATAATTAAATTTCTCTATTACTGATTCACCCCCCCTCTCAGTAATCCAACAGTCTCCTCATGTCGCTCCTAAAATGAAGTTGATCCAATACTGACAAGAGACTGAAGATGTCAACCATACCAACTCTAAAACTAGACATCCATGAGAAGTCTATGTGGCTACAAACTAATAGGGCATCCATGACACCTAGTATCCAAGTATCAAAGGGGAAATCCATAATACTCCAACACTCTCAGCCTATTGAAATCATCCAAGAATCATGTGGAAAATCTTCTAACACATCATCTTCCAAATCCCTCCATGCGAACATAAGAATACCATAGGTGGTAAAGTCACCAGGATCCCAAGCTATCCTGTATGATGTGAAGCATCCTCTACTCATAACATTGGTTTGTAAGGTGTTAATACAAGAATCCATTTGACTTCTCTTGATGAGACAAACAATCATAAGCTGCATACTCTCGGTCAAATCCTCATAAGACCACTCCTCCAAGAAACCACTCCTAAGCCTCTCAAAAGTAAACCTCGAAAAGTCAAAATCGATGCTCTCCTCTCTAATAATGGCTGATATTTCCAACAATGTATCCCCAGGGTCCCAAACTAATCCCAGAAAGGAAACACCATGTTGAAGCTACGCTACTATGATAATCACTGTCAGACCAATGTGCCCAGTCTGCATCATCCTCTCCTAGAACCCCAAACTGAACTTCCTGAAGGGACTGGAACCACTATCCTGAATCCTCTCCCGTGAAGGTGTCTCAGTGAAGTCTAATTCTTTAAATCCACTACCGACCTCAAGTTTGTCCTACCATATAGAGAAAGTTTCTATCTCCCCTCTCCTGATGTCCCAAAAATAAAGCAGACCAATCACTGTCGCAACTCTGTCGCTCATCATCATCTCAATCAATCTAGCAATCAGATGAATTCCTAGATCCCACCACCAAATTGGAAGTCCACCACTCCCAATACCTTATATTTGTTGTTGTGCCATACCGGTAATCATCAAAGACAAAATGATCCAAGTCCCTGGTATGCCATCATCTAGTGGAAACCAAGTACTAGGAATCAACTTTGTGCTTACTGGTATGTTCGGTTCTTGCCAAACTGCACTGGGAAATTTTCTATCCCAATCACCGTCAATGTATTAATGTAATTGTTGGAGTCTAAATACCTCCCTAAAGAACCACTCTACTAACTGTGGTGCCCCATACTCTGATGATGTCCCTAAAATGTAGTCTCTACAATGCGCCTATGGTAGACCTGTACCACCATTTGTCGACGCACTTTCCAACCTTTGTCCTGAAATCAGTGTAGAATGCCACAATACTGTTGGATAGGTATTCCATGACTCATTATACCAACAAGTCATGCACTCCCTCATATGCCTCCACACATCTTCCTCGAGGTCCTTCCATGAGAACCTCTCTCTAATCTGTCGATAAGTCTAGAAGTACCCATGATGTCCTGTCAAAGGTGAATCATGCATAGTTCTCATGATCTCCTCTCTAAGTGAGGAATCAGGGACTAAGTATATGCTACCTTGGTAGTAGATGATATCATCAACCACTTTGTACTTTTCTTCCTGAATGTGACCCTCCATCAACTCACAAGCAAACCAATCTTTGGAATATTCCACCAGAAGGTGGGACTTCCAATCAACTAGAACCCCTGTGAGCCACTCCAATGTGTCTTGGATCTCATCCTGCACAATGCTCACATGGATATTGTATAAGACATCTGTCATACCAAACTCCTTATCCCTGTCCCAAGGAAAATATGACTGAAGATCAATCTTTGGAGAGTACTCTATCCTATGCATGAACATGCTCCTCATCATGTCTCATGCCTCATCTAAATGTCTCAATTGATACACAACTGTATACTTCTGCATACCACTGCACACCAATGTACCATTATGTGCCACCCTATGTCCCATATGGGCCATTACATCAATCCCTCCACTAATATCAACTGAACTTGGATCCAAGAGTGATGTATCCACCATTGTCCTATATTCAATCCCCCAATCAACTGGTGCATATACTTCCTTGTTGGCTGGCCCACAAGGAATTTTCTCAACTACCTCCTCTGTAGCTAAGCCTTGAGACACAAGAAATGACTTATGATGCGAAACAGGTGCATGATCAAAACCCTTTGTGTCAAACCTCTCCTCAAACACATGCAACCTTGAATGCTCCTCATGCAGGATCGTCACAATAGGCTTCTCCCTGACCAATAATAGGTCCTCCAAATCTTGCAATGTGAAGGAATTTTGTTCAATTTCACCACCATGTTGAGGTACAATCACATCCTCATCAAAATCATAAATGAGATATGGTGTTGAATAATCATCATGCATAGGTGTTATCACGCTTGAACTAACCTCAACATAAGCATCGTACACAATGGAAGATGTTGGATCCTCGACATCAACTGATTGGCACATCTCCTCATAGTCATCACGAGATGATGCCTCCTCATATTTTGTTGATTCATCAGAGGTATAACCATCCAACACACTAGTGTCATCAACCTCATTGGCTAGCTCTGATGATGTATCATGGGTTGTTGTTTGGTCTTCCTTTATGCACACATCCTCAACATGGCTAGATGCATGCTCCTCGACTTGTCCTTCATACTCTTTTCCCTTTAATTTTTACCATGTGACTTTAAAGGAATCCTCATCCACCTTCAAGGGCCAACATCCATACTTAAGGGTGAAATAGTTTTTAAAGGGAAAATATGTGCGGATCTCCTTCCTCAATGCTAGATACTCCTGGTAGTGGTAAGACATGTTTTCAATTGCTGCTAGTGTCCTCAAGATATCAAACGCATGCTTCAGATCTTCCTCCATCTGGATTAACCACCTGAGTGAAAAACCTATTCCCATCCTTTCTTACACATGTATGTACATAATCTGATTTCCTTCCCACTCATTTTTCTTCACTGTGAACTACACGGCTTTATCTTGAAAAACCTTGAAAAATTGTCGAAATTAAAATGTTGATAACTTTACTTCCCATACTCTGCTTCGACTGATTTTTGTTTTGAAAATGGGTATTTTACCCATAGGAATTCAAATGTCCAATTCATTTTTGGAAAATTCTCCTAAAAAAAGTTCAGAATGTAATCTGAAATGTGTCGCCCCCTTTTTCCTTTAAAAAAAACTGCAAAAAGACCCAAATTGTTTTTCCTTTTTTTGGCCAAGGAAAGTGCTCTGATGCAATCACAGGATGGAAAGATCACCAACTTTGATGCCACTATAATATCCCCAATATAATGGGTTGGGATATTATGTCCTTCTGTGCAATAAGTTTTCTTGATGCTCTAACCCGGTTGACAAATTTTCACAAACAGTTTGCATGTATTCTACTAATAGATATTTTGTTAAACATATTGCATGTAATACAAATACACCAGAAATAGAAGGGACAATATGTGTTATTTTATTATGAATGCGGATATGAATACAATTATCTAAAGGCTATTATGGAAACAACAATACATCAATGGAAAACACACAATACAAGCCAAAAACCTGGAATCATGTAGTGGCATCCTTAATGGACGAGATCAAACCCTCCAAGTTCCACAAGCTCTCCAAGTAGATCACCACAACCCAAAACTGAAAACAAACCCCAATATGAAGCTCCAATAGAAATCATGGATGGATTCTTCCTACCAAACTAAAACTCTAATGGAGATCCTGGATGGATTCCCCTCTAGTCTAGCTAGGGTGGATATTGCACTACTGAAACCAAACTATAATGGTGGAAGGGTTTTGCTAAACCCTAAAAAAAAATGGCTCCAAGAGCACTTCTAGAATGAGAGATCAAATCATAATCCCAAAGAGAAGCTCTACCATCCTTTTATCCTTCCTCCGTGCCTTCTAGAATTTTCCCCTTTTTGACTAAATCGAATACGACTTCTTTGACTAAATCAAATATGACCCTTATTCCCCTTTTACTTTCTCTTTAAGATTAAAAGTCACTTTTAATAATGGTTAAGTAGCTTGCTAATCTAAAGTAACTTTATTTCCTTAATGTCACTTTAAATGCATAAAAACTCCTAACTAAGTGACATTAAATAACCCTTTTTCTTCACTAATGAGCCATGAAAGTCATTTCCATTGCCCAATAGGGGAATCCAAAAATGGGGACATGACAACTCCTTTCAGTTGATCAAACAAATCATCAATCCTTTGAAAATGATATTTATTCTTTACAGTGACCTTATTTTATTGTATGAAATCAATACACAACCTTAAGGTTCCAACTTTCTTCTTTACAAATAGCACTGAGGCTCCTCAAGGTGACCCACTTGGGTGTATATGCCACTTCTTTAACAATTCTTCAAGCAAAATTCACAACTCCTTCAATTATGGTGTGCCCATTCTATAAGGTGTCTTGGACACTGGGGCAGCTCCTCGCACCAAATCAATAGAGAAATCAATGTATCTCTTTGGTGGAAATCCTGGGATTTGTTTAAAAACATCTTCGAAATCCTTCAAGACTAGATGGTCTTCAATGCTTTTCAATTTATCTATGGTTGCCTCTTCCATATCGGATGAAAAAATTTGACATCCCTTCCTAAAACTCTTTTTCAACTGCATATATGAAATCTCTCTAACAACTACAACTCTTGGAATGCCTTGAACCTTGTCGTGCTTCCCTTCTTCATCAAGACATGTGATTGTCTTGTTGTAACAATCTAGGATAGCATGGTGTTTTTCCAACCAATCCATGTCAATTAGGAAATCATATGAACCCAATGGTATGATGTTCACATCTACCTTCGTGCTAAGTCCATTCATGTCTATTTGACAATCTTTAACCAACTCATTGATTTTCCTCTTAGTGCCCGTGGTTAACTAAACTAACCAAGATTTCTTATGCTTACTCCTTTGTAAGTGAAATATTTCAACATTGTTAGCATTTATGTAACTATGGATAGCTCAAGAATCAATTAAAACGGCTATGGGATGGTTGTCAATCTTACCTTCCACTTCAATCACGGGGGATTGATATTCGATTTGCTTGTTTTCCAAGGCCACATAAATCCTTGGCATGTTTCCTCCCATGTCTTCCACTATTTCAACCTCATGAATGTTGTGAGGAATCCTCATTCTTTCTCCTTTGTGAGGGCATTCCCTATATATCTGATTGCCCTCACATCCCCAACATTGTACATGTTGCTACCTTGGCCTTTTCCCAAATGAATCTACAGTCTTGTACTCATTTTGGGATAATTGACCTTGTTGATTTGCTTGGGTGCTATTCATGAAAAAGGGTGGCTTAAAACCTTTTGGCCTTTGATCCTTTTTACCCTTCATCTTGTCATTCCAAGATTTTTGGAAAAATAGCCTTCCTCTGCTTTTCTCATAAAATGCCTTGCTCTCTTTATGGTTTTCTCCAAGTTTTTGGGGTTATCATATTAAATCTTTTCACTGTAGAAGGAGGGTAACCCACTTAGAAACCTTTGGATTTTGACCTTCTCGTCCTTGATGAAGTCATCATACTTAAAAAATTCATAATATTCATCCATTGTCATGCTTCCCAACTTGAGTTCAGAGAACTCTTTCATCTTCCTTTCATATTAATGCCCAGACAAATATTTCTGTTCAAAATATCCTTTGAACTGCCTCCATGAGATCCTATTCTCATCAAGGTTCTTGGCTTGCTTAAGTTGATCCCACTGCATGGCTTCCTTTCCTTGCAAGTGGTAGGTTGCAATTATATCTTCTACCCTTGAGGGGTAATCATGCACCTGGACATATTTCTTCATTTCCAACTACCAGGCCTTAGCCTCTTCTCCTTTCCTATGCTCACCATTGAAAGTTGGTGGCTTGATTTTCCTAAGTTCACATTGTAAAATTTAAACCTTATGCTTGCCTCCTGACAAGTGACACACTTGGGATGTTCCCTGGCCTTGAAATTGCATGAGTTCTTCTAGTGGATTGTCTTGGAGAATGATGGTGTCTGCTCATGCTTCTTGACTGCCTATCATTTCCATGATCATCCTTTTTTCTTTGAGATCTAGATGTTGTCACTTGACTAGCATTAACTGCTTTCCTGGTGCCAGAGTATTTGTTAAATTTATTATGAAACATGTTTAAGCCCTGAATTATCTCTTCCCGAACCTTCATAATCCTTTCATTATCATCTCCATAGCTTAACACTTCTCTATGCAAGATTCTCATAGTTACAGACTCCTACCTGCCTCTTCTACCATTTGACTTTGTCTCAGCATTTCCCATGTTCAAATACAGATCTCTGATCTCTTCCTCATGGCTGTAAGATCCTTAAGCATCATCCATAACTCTATTCCTCATAAAAGAACCAAATATGCTTTCCTATAGCTCTAATTTTGCAAGAAATGGGCATGCAATAATTACTGTTAGACATGCATAACATGAAATATTTCATCAATTAGAATATATGTTACTCTTTATCCCAATTTATGAAGGAAAAAATGCTCCCAATCAAAATCTAATTCCTTAGATGCATTACTATTGGAAACAACTTTCCAATGGATGTACCCATGCCTCAATCTGAGTTCTAAGTGAAAAGTTACAACATTTACATGTTACAATTTCCACTCTTTTATTGTTACAAAAATCTCTTTATTAATTTCTGGAAATTTTTGTTACCCAAATCAAAATTTTGGGTCGAAAGGTCTCTTCTCCTCCTCAATACATTTCCAACTACTATTCATTTTCTCAAATCCGAGCTCTGAGTTGAAAGTTATGCTCCAGAGAAGTTTTCATTGTTTTACCCAATTTATCCATGTATTCTACATGTGTCTTCTTTTTCACCCAACACATTTTTACATACCCATATTCCAAATCTGACTCCATGGTTGTCTTCTATGATTCATAATCTTTGCATAGACTACTCCTCTGCCCCAAACAAACTTCTGAGCATGGAGTTATGCCCTCTGAAAGTAAATCGGTGCCAAAATTTTACCCTTACTGTTTTGACTGTAACTTTCTCACATGAGCTTTGTTTCATGAACAATTTGTCTCATTGGATAACTCTATCCAAGTTCTCTAATCTGAGCTATAGAGACAAATGGACCTTGGTATACTCTCTTCTCGTCAGTTTTGATTGACCAAAAACGTCATTTAGGGCCTCAAAAATGCCCCGCAAGTTAATGACCTTCAAAAACCACAGATTTTTGCATAAAATTGATTGTGTTACTATGTTAACAACCCTTAAATCTAAACCATAGATCCCAAAATCGGGTGAAATATGACCCGTTGATCTGACTCTATCGGCCATCAGTGATCAACATTCTCCTTTGGGCGTGCACAACACTTTTACCAACCTGCCGACCCGATCGTCAGCCATCGACCCATTTCCTTGACCACCGATTCACAAGATAACGCTAAACCGACTGACCCAACCATCGACCCAATGACTGTCGGTCATCCTCGCCAACAGACGAAACACTTCTCTAGTTCAGGCAACTCGACCATCGGTCGTCGACCACTTCTGGGCTGACTTGGCATGACATGTCATCCTGAGGTGTCAAATTGGTTGATGTGGCATGACATGTGGATGTTGACATGGAATGAAAATTCATCACCATCTTTCCTTCATTGGCCATTGTTTGTTTCTTTTGGATGGCTCGTACATCTCGCCAAATCAACCAACACCCGACCATCGACCCATCGACCATCGATTGTTTTTGTTTGTGATTAAAAGCATTTCGTTGAAATTAGTCGACACTCGACCATCGATGATTTCCGTTGGTGACTGAAAAAACTTCGTTGAAATCGACCGACATTTGACCATCGACAATTTTCCTTGGCCAGATTCAACATTTAGAAAAATTTCGACAAAAACCCAGGTGAATCTAGACCGTCAATCTCCAAGCCAAGATGATCTTGATCGTTGATCGACTCCAACTCCCAAACGATGGAAACTAATCTAGACCATCAATCTACTTCAACTTCCCAATTGCCAAAATTGAATCTTAATCGTTGATTTGCTCAACCTTCAAAAAGACAAAAACATTATGAATTTTTAAATTTATCAAAGATAATCTTGACCATCGATCTCGAGATCAAACACACGATCATTGATTCCTAAACTTCTGCCCAACGTTACAAGCGACCATTAAAATATGAATTCCAACCTTTCCAAGTCAAATTTCGCTCTGCAACTTGAATATTTACTTAATTAAATTTCTTAAACAGATTTGAGTCACTCAAACTCGAATTTTGTTCACGAATTTGGGGATTTCGCTCTGATTTTTTTCTCTATTTTCCCCCAAATCCCTCATAGTCAAATGTGCAATAGTGAATTTCGCCAATTTGCATCTGTCTTGGCCCATACAAGTCCGTTGTTTGAAGCAGATGTTCTGATACCATAATGTAATGTCCCCAAATCCAATCGAGGGACATTATGGTGCAAAATACTCATAAAAACACAATTTCTTCTATCTAATTAAATTCATGTGGCTTCCAGATACGAATTAAAACTAGATTTAGCTATTGTTTGCTACCATTAAATTGATGCATCTAGAACATACCAAAATAGACATGAATGCAACTTAATAATTCAACACAACAACATATAAATCATTATTAAATACACAGAGTTCATGCACAAGAGTTTAACTTATAAACATAACACATAAACAAATAAAACACTTATCTTTTATAATCAGTTGTGCAACCAGTTGCTTGGGACGAACGTTCCACCCAACCATAGACTGGTTGTTCCAAATCTCAACAACTAGTCACCCCGAGCTAAGGCTAGGAATCCACAAAAGAGGGTGTCCTCTCACAATCCACTCACAACTCATAAATCTCACAACACACTAATGTTCTCCTACAACTATCTCGATTTTCCACCAACTCTCTTCCTCTTGACTTGCCCAACTCAAGAAATGTGCTCCTTCACTAATCTCATTCCCTCGGGCGTCCCATTCATTTACCACAGTCTCTTTGGCACAAGTAACAAAGAATCTCTTAGCTGGAAACTCAAGGGATCTTTACTGCCAGGAAAAACTACCATCAATAATATCAAACACTTGTTATTACAGTGAAACTCAAAAAAAAGTTCACTCTTCATGCATGTCAACCTACTCTTCAATATTCATCTCCAAAGCACTCCAAATACGCTCTAGCTTGCTCTAGAATTTTCCCTCCATGGATGGTCCAGTTCTAAGCTCTCTTTCCCACTCTATACTTGTTGCTCATGCACAAAACTTGACTGTGTAAAATTGTTGTCCCAACCCATATGAATTTTCTCCCTTTGGATTTACTTTCTTTACTCACACAATTCACCATGCTGATTGTACTCAACTCCCCATGCTCCCAATAACTATGGGATGTGACCACTCACACCCACCCTCTTATATGTATTCAATGATTGGCTTTGGAAACACTCAATAAAAAATTAGAAGGTTCATATACCAATAACAAATTTAAGAAAATGGGTTGAATTAATATACATGGGTAATTCCCCCTTTGACCCCTCTTGACCATTCTCTTAGACCCTCCCCTTTCTTGTGGATTAATTCAACCCCCATCTCTATCCATCATCACTTAGCAGCTGACATCACATTTTATTATTAACATTCAAAAATACAATTCACATATTACATCGCTTAGTTGTAGCCACATATTATATCTACATTAAGCATTAATTAAACTGGGGATTGTAGTGGGGATGTTACACTCATCCCCCTAGGCGAAGTCCTAACCCCCCTGCCCAACATCCTCCCATTGCATAGGGCCTGTAGTAGGCACATGTATCTTTATCAACCTTGACTCGAAGTCTAGTGTAGTATGGTAGTGTTGTTGCACTATCTCAATAGGAGGTGCCTACTGGTGACATTGGCAGAGGGGTTAGACCTTCAACCCTTAGAGAAGAGTGCAGTGAGGAGATGGCATATGGACAAAGAATTCTTTTATCTGAGCCTCGCAGATGCTCGAGTTGTGGGTAGAATTACTATGGGCCTATTGATTCGTATTTAGGAGCGGAACAAACTAATTAACAGACTGAATACAATAAACACGGAGATATGAAGAATAACACATATATCTATTGAACAATATCTTCTATTGAATAATGAAATAGGATGAAACTGTAAAACGACATAACTTAAACACTTTCTCGAATGGTGGTAGCTATCTCTGAGAAGAGATGTGGCTGCTACATGCATTTGTATGAGCATGATGAATTACAATGAGGCTCTAGAGGCCTTTTTGATATTAGTCATGAATTCCAAAACCCTAGACATCCAAAAACCTAACCCTAGGAGGTGAAACATCAAAAGTCATGTGGGCCCCTATGGGTAAGTTGGTACCTCAACTTCCCGGGGTCGTAACATTTGCATACGACCTCCGTTTTAGGCGCGTGATAGCTCGTTGGAAAGGTCTTTCAGAGAGATACACATTCCATAGTCAAAATTTGACTTTGTCTACAATTTGATTGTGTCAAGCCAAAAAAACATTGTTTAGGCTTCCAAAGCGACTCTGGAAGTACAACAAGATGTGCTGACACGAAAACATATAAAATAAGCTAGTTGGATTAAGTGAGAGGCCACCAATATCCACCTGGAATATGTGTAGGGCTTCAGACAACCCCAGAAGTGTAGAACCCACAATTACAAAGAAGTACATAAGATTGTGTTGAACT
>JZKD02S0328672.1:6799-19379 GCA_000966675.3 Picea glauca
GTAGTAACCACATTTTGACTTCCCTTTCTTATCCTTCCCACCTTTGGAGCCAGAGGAGTTATCAAAGTGTTTGGAATTTCCTTCCTTATTTTGTTCATAATGCACCTTGCCCTTTCCTTTCTACTTGGACTTCATATTGAATGTGTTGTTGCTCTCATGAACAATAAGTGCATGCACATTGGAACCCTTGATTCTCCCCATTTTGATGAGCTTGTCTTCCTCATGTGTTAGGGACAATAAATTGATCCAATGTAGGCATTTTCCACGTTGCTCTTGAAGTGAATCTCATTGTATGGAATGTTGATACAAACACAACATACTCTGGACCAAGTTTTGACAAAATAGAAAGTGTTAGAACTAGAAATCACACCTAGAATATTGTAGGTGTAAGCCTAGTACCCATCAAAATATAAATGGATTGAATGGTTTGAGTAGGTGGATCAGCAAGATTAGGAAAGAAAGGGAGAGAGCAACAAATTGTCTGTAGAGGCATTCCATTGGGCATGGAGTCATAACATCCTACAGATCAAAGGAAATCAAACAGTATACTAGACAAAGGGGATATATAATGATGAATAAAAACATGGTGAATATGACAAAAGGAATAACATCTATTGTACAAAGATCCTTTCTGAAAACAGGTTAAAGATTGTTTAAACAGTAAATAATAATTTAATGGGAAAGCTACAACAGATCCTCTATTGTTCATAAATCCATCAATCAATGGCGGCTATGATCCTCAAAACCTGCAATATGTTCAAGCAAGAAGATAACAAAGAAATGGGAAAACAAAGAAGACAATCTGATAACAACTCTCATGAATCTTTAATGGCAGAAAATGTAATTACAAACAAGCCCTCGGGCTTACAAATGAGCAACTAAACTTCTCCTCTATCTCTCCCCTCTCTTGGATCATGAATCCAACCCTTTCTTTATAAAAATCCCTTTCATATATAGTGAATAATCTTTGTCTACCCTAAGGAGGTCGAAACCAAGGAGCTACATAGGATCCTCCTCAATTTAGGAGTCTTGTTACAAAAGATTCCAACAAAAACCTAACAAAATTCTATTTTTTGGAATCTTGTCTATTGTGATAAATGTCTTTTAAAACAGGTTATGTTGCTTGATCTGGATATGGAACACATGTCCCTCATGTCCAACTAAATCCTAGGAGACAATTCAAACCTTCCCTGACAGTTGGCAGCCTTCCCATAGCTCGAATTTTTTAGACTGTTAAAGTTTGCAACGCCTTTGACAGCGTGCGCTGCAAACTTTCCTATAGGTGATGTTTTTAGCTTTTATCCAAAATATGAAATGGGTTGGGATGAGTTTTTTTCAACATGTCAAAAACATCATGTTTTTCCTCCATACCAAATTTCAGAGGAACCCAGATTGGAATTCAAAAGTTATGATCAAAATAATCCTCTGTTGTGTGCTAATGCTTACAAATTGTCATAAATTACCAGTTCGCAGCACTAGTGAGTCCAGGCGGTGCGAATTTTCCTGTAGCAACCTGATTCACTTTTCCAATAATTTAACATCTCAAAACTCATACCAAGTGTCCTTATATTCTACAAAAATTCATTACCTTGATATATGACTGAAGGAAAACACCAAAATTTGCTAATTATGGTTTAAAACTCATAGCGATCACCAAAAACTTGTACAAACATATAACAAAAAAAATTGACCAAAAATTGATGTTGGCTTTTTGTAAGATCGATGTCTTTATCTTTTAGTTCTGGAGCTTCTTCTTGTGTTGTTGACTATCCATAACTACTACTGGAAGAATATTTTCTGCAATTTGTTATGATAGCTAGGTGTGTGAAAACAGAGTACACGGGAAATTAGAGTTTTAATGACAAAAATATTTTCTAAAGCTCTCCTTGCCAAAGCTTTACATATGTAAGTTTTAAACCTGCGAAGTAAAGAAATGCATATAGATTCTTAAGCAATACAGAAATTAATCAATGGCTCATACACGGAGTACACAGAGATTTTTACCGGAAACCCTCAACCGGGAAAACCTTTTCTTATTTTCATTATATCGAATTTCACCATTCGCCATACAATATATACAATGTTTTTAGGTATTTTGTAGATACCAAAACCCTAATCCCTTAATCCGGGATTAATTTACAAATCAGTTAAAAATAGCAAAATCCGCTAAAAATAGCAAAAACCGCCCAAAAAAAAATTCAGGGCGTTGCCCCGAGCTACCGCACGGTGCCGAACTCTACACGTAACCAGGGGGGGCATACCTGCCCCCCCCTGGGACCCCCCTAGGAAAGCGCCTGGATCACACGGCAGAGCTCTAGGTAAAGGGATCGTTAGATGCAGTTGTCGTATCTGACGCACCCACACACACACATATGCAAAGAATATAACACACACCCAACAACATACACCACTTTATGCACATCAAGGGTATGAGATAGAACACTCTTAAAACACGAGGGATAATGGAACAACCACTGGGATTTGTAATGGAAGGGAGATTATTAAAGCTTTTTTTGCTAAAACAGGGTTTCAATAGCATAAATATCATTTTGCAGTGCCAATGATGTATGTAGTTTTAAGCTTGGTTCTACAAATGATTTACCATGTCCTTGATGTTTGATAGGGGTCTCATTCAATGGGTTAAGACTGAACTTCAAATTGATGCATAGGATGAGGGTTTCAACAATTATGGAATAGAGGGTTCACAACACCAAATTTGCAGTGCTCTAATGATGCAGAAACAGAGCAATTAGTTCGCATCACTGGGATGTTTAGTAGGACAGGTGACTTATGCAGAGGAAAAAATGCATGAGGTCAAGAAAATAGTCTGGACTGAAGAGCAAAAGTTAGGGCACCATGGAAATGGATTTGAAGGTTGGAAGTCTGAAGGTTTGAACAGTTCGCAGCGCCAAATTCAAACTCAAATTGCACACTTCAAGAAGACTGTTAGAAGATCTGTGACATAATCCCTGAAAAGTTAGTTAAATGAAAGCGTTGAAAACAACAAAATCCCCTTTGACACATTTCTTAACTACAATGATGACGAATGAATGCTTGAGGTACTCATGAGTACGTTGCTAACTCTCCTAGTGAGTTGGTAGCAAATACATCTGACTTTGACTTGACATCTAAATGGTTGGATGGTGACAAAGGAAAACTTGTGTACAACTTGGAGGCATGACATGTCATGGTGATGATTTTAGATCAAGAGTGTGACTCATAAGGACCATTTAACCTTGTCATGATGACTAATCTTATGACATAAAGACTCTAAACAAAGGCTAAGCGTAACTTTGCTTATTCAAATAAAAAATTTGAGTTATTCCAACAAAAAGACACAAAACCTAAGACCTATAAAACCCTATGACTCCAAAAAACAAAAACAAAGTGTTTTTTACACCCCTGCAATTTTATGTGCTAACAAAAAGGATCAACTTATTGTGTTGAGTTGATTTGTCAATACTACATCCTTTTAGATGAAGAAGAAGGGACTCGAACTTCATGAAGAAGTCCTAGATGTTATCAAAGCTTCTAGGATCCAAGGAATTCAACTCTACCTTGAGCATGTGGCCTCTCATCTCTTCTTGTTTTCCAAAGAGATCTTCCAATTGTGTCCAAATCTCATATGGAGTAGTGCAAACTTCAATGTAAAATAATAGGTCAGAGGACATTGACATGAAAATAAGGGTATAGGCCTCATCCATGTGGTTGAGATACCTTTTTTTCTCAATAGTTTATGTTGTCTCGACCTCTGTAGCCATTGTTATTCGGTAAAATCCTATGCATCTGAGCTAATGTAGAATTTTTAGCTTCCACTCGAAATAGTTATGTGGTGTGAGAATAATTGTCGGTGAAAACTCCATTCTTTTTCACTGCATCTTCCTCTTGAACCTGCAAATAAAGTCCCTATGCACTTTCTCCTAGCAACAAATCTTTAATGCCACGTGAAGTTTTGGTGAAACTTACAAAGAGAACCTAGCTAGTAGAAAAAATCACACAAAGCTTGCAAGAGAAAAAGAGAAAGAGAGACAAGCTTGAGAGAAAGAATGAATTGTAATAACTAAATGAGTAAAATGAATAATACACAGTATATACTCTACATGGCTAAGTGAATGCACCATAGTGGTGATCTAGAGATATCTATACACTCACCGACAGAAACCGAAGTAATTTGCCACCTAGTCCTAGTTAATTGGTCCATGCAATCATTAATTAATTGAGTCACGTGTGTGGAAGTGAGAGAAACTAATGCATGCACATGATATGTGCCCTCCTAGTTGCATGAATGTAGTATGTTCCCTCCTGGTGAGTAAACCGAGGTGAACATGCAAATGCAGGTGTTAAAATCAAGGCTACCATGCATAAGTGTCCTCCACTAGTCTAACTAAGGTGTAACTAACACTGACTTGAAGAGGGGAGGTGCAATATTTTGTAGGATGCGCCCTAATTTGTGGGGTAATATTCTTAGGAGAGAATGTTCTCATCTATGGAAGTACCCTCGAAATTAGACTGTCAACCTTAGGAAAAGAATTACCTAGGTGAGTTTGTAATATCTCCAATAGTAATATGGTCAATAAATGCATCCCAGTGTTCTTTAGGACCAATGGCATTATCACAATGGAACAAAGGTAATTTTTCCAAAGAAGTGGGAATATCATGAGCTTGACCTACAATGTTAGAGAAGTCGAATGGCTTGAAATAATTTTTCAACAAAGGAGAAGCCATTTGAAGTTATGTTAGGAAAATTGAATCAACGAACAATCTTTGAATATCCTATAAAGATTCAAATCCTGATTGATTATTTACTTCCCTTGCTTAAGATTATATTTTCTACTCTTACAAATGAAATCAAGTTTAGGGACAAGTGGAAAATTACCTTAAGTGTTCTTTCTTGTAGCGTACCTTTTTGTTGTATTTTATTTCGATGGATTCACGAGATGAGACAAATCAAGTTAGCATTAGCAATAATCTCATCAATATACAATTACAAGAAAACTCACCTACAACCCAGGGGAAACCATAAAATGTTTCAAGCTTGTTGGGATAATATTGTCTCCGGAAACACGATCACAAATTCGTTCCCCGACAACGACGTTGGAAAATGTTACTGCCCAAATTAGCACCCTTGTAATAGCTCCACTTTATGGTGCTAAGGAGCATTGTTGGGAAATGCACCATTGTCACCTTAGAACCTTTCCACTTCACTTTAGGCCAGCTCCTAAAATCCACAGGGGGTATCCCAATCTATGTGAAGTATACATGTCAAATAAGGCGTTGTCTTACGAAATATTCACTTCAATAAACAACACCTCAGTATAAATTAGATATACTAGTGACCAACAAATGATAATATACCTTAATTGATATTCAATAGAAAAGAAGAGAACAAACCACACTAAGATAATGGGGTTTAGGAGTTAATTATTGTGTGCTTAATATGAAATATGAGAGAGATTTCGTAGTAAATGCAAACTAGCACTAACAAATTACAAGCTTAATCAATATGTAATCTTGAACATTGCATAAACTTGCAAGAATTGTTGGTGATTCCCCTTAGGGTTTCACCTAGAGAATATTCCTACACAAGATAAATACAATTAGCAACCAAGAGATCAATGTCACAACTAGATATGCAAGATAAACTTGAGAAACAATCTAGAAATGAATGATAGACTAGGAGAGGGTTAGAATACACCTTTGACGCACCAAACCCTAGCCTTAGGGTTTCGTCAAATTTGATTTCTAATGAAAAAAACTCCTTAAATCAACCCACAAGATGTTAGCACAATCCTTTAAGCACAATAAAAGAGAGTTGATTGCCTTCTCAAGGTTATAGATTAACAATGAGGCATAAACTCTTGCACAGAGAGAGAGAGAGAGTTTGATTTTATAAATTTGGTGGTTGGTTGTTGGGAGTTAGACTTATTAACAATGAGGCATAAACCCTTGCAGAGAGAGAGAGAGTGTGTGTGTTTGATTTTATAAATTTGGTGGTTGGTTGTTGGGAGTTAGACTTAGTGCCTTGTCTCCACTTAGGGATTTATGGGTTCAACCCCTCTGAGTATTGGTTATCCAAGGCTTATGGATTAGAATGGGAGATTATAACCTCAAGGGAAAGTAATCTCTTGTCTAATCAAGACAAATCATGAAAACCAAGGACCTACAAGAAGGGGTTTCCCCATGCGGAAAAGGCTTCACCAAAAAGTTCAATTATAACTTGAATATAATGCTTAAAACCCTTGTCAGGGAACCAAAAGGGAAAAAAAACAATGGATTAAGTACTTAACCAAGTTATCAAGAGAAGAAGGATGGAACAAACCCTAGAACATCTCCTCTCCAAGTAGTTAAGCAACTCTTCAAATGGATTGATATTGCTAGCTATGTAGAAGTCTTGAACAAATTTCACAATAATATCTTTGATGAACCAAGAAAGAGAGAGCTCCAAAATTGACACCAAGAAATATCTTCTATTAAAGGCTTGTAAACATGATCTCCAACAGTTCACAATGATTTGGAATGAGAGGATAACCTTTATTTATAGAGGATACTTCTACATCCTTCTCATTCATTAAAATTTATTTTCCCTAAATTTAGCCTATAAGACCAAGAAAACAAAACTTGTCATTCACACAAAGAATGAGACTAAGTTAAATCAAAGTCAAATGATGTCGCATGTGCATAAAACCCTCAAGCAAGAGGAACATTCCACAAAAAACGGGGTTGGTTTGCTCTCCAAGAATAATTTTTCATCAAAAGAGTGATTTGGATGGCTCAATCAAGATGGGGAAACCTCCCAAGCAAGCAAGGCTTTGATGTTCCTCTTCCCCATGTAGAATGACCTCATGAAAACATGGAGAGTGACTTATAAAGTGGACAACCTCCTCGTAATGTTCTCAATAAATCATCAAGAGTAGTCTCCAAAGAAATATTAAGCCCTCAAAGCAAGCAAAGGCTCTCCACAAGGAAAGAAAACTCAATGTCCATGTCAATTCATGTCCCAAATCATCCAAATAGCTACCAAAATCCCCACACTTGTGGGTCGATCCTCTAATCAAGTGAAAGACACCTCCAAAAATGGCGAAAGAAGAACAACATTCTAGGATATCCAAGGTGGCATGTATAGAGGATGTCCGTGAGTGAAAAAGTAGACCCAAAGTGCCTCAGATGATGTGACCAATGCCTCAAAATGTGTGTACTACCTCAAAAGACATGAAATTGATTGAACATATGCAGAATCATATATGATAGTAGATGGTCAAAGTGTGATGAATACATAAGAAATGGATCCATGCTTAGGAATACAATAAGTGTGTTATACATAGGTGTGACAACCTTTACAAAGAACAACACTTTTATATCATAATAAAAAGGGTAAGAGATCGTGCAACTCCCCTAGATCATGTGTCTTAGTAGATCCACCCCAAGATGGTTTCATACCTAACCTAGATCGGAAATGACCGACATGGTGAGAGTTACCAACACCAAGGGTAGTCAACAATGGCCATAAAAGCAAAATCCAATCTTGGAATGGGGACTAAAAATATAGGCCATGGTTGACCACATGAGGTTTGGAGATACCATATAATCCCCCTAGCAATACATAATCCATATAAGCATGGTCCAATACAATAAATGAGTGCAAATACACCCACGCTTTTGGCTCATCATGGTACAATAACTCACACAATTTGCTCATATGGTGGTCCATGTTATCCCCAACTCCTAGGGATAATTAAGAAGATGATGTCTTGAGGCCCTCGAGTTGCAAACATGGAGTACCAAGAGATAACCTCGCCAACAGTGTCCACTTGCATAAACAGAGGCCCACCTTTCCATCACAGCTCCAGGTTCATCACAACAGTATCCACCACATCAGTTGGCTTCCGCAAGACAATGGGTCTTGCTCCATGAGGTACAAGTTAGGTATTATGGTGAGTGTCATTTCAATATTTGAGGCATTTGAGTTTGTTGCATCCATTATTGCTTTTGATTATTGCTTTGACATTTAGCTCTTTGCCCTATTTTACTTTGATGGTTGACATTGCACCCTAACAAGTGGGAACCCTTAAGGATAGTTTTGCTACTGGGAGGTCCTCTTGACGAGTCATCGTGCCATTCTCGACCATACTTGTCACTTTCCACACTTCATCCCCTCATCTCCTTACCTTTTGGGATTTTTCAGGTGTACTAACCCAAGAAGGGGTTTTCCCTCATCTTATGGGAAGAAGGGGTTGAAGGCCCAAAGGCTTGTAGCTGGAAAAATATAAAATCCAATCATTAACCTTTTAGATGCTCACCCAGGGATCCCGATGACAATGAAATGTCTCTAATAAGAAACTGATGGGACCCATGAAAAATAACCAATGTGGAGCATGTGTGGGCATTGTTTTTAATGCTTAGGTAGAAGCCCCACACATGTTTTCATCTTGGGGAAGCATGATGTGACCAAGGTAGAGTCGAGGTGGGCACAATTTTTCATGCTTAGGTAGAAGCCCCACCTTGGCTTCAACCTAAAAACATCTTAAAATAATAAAAGGAAATAAATAGGCTTGGAAAAAGGTTGAAAACAAAGGTGCAACACACTCTCTACAAAGGTACCCATAGATGAGACACTAAAACCCCTTATATGTCATGAAGGCCCATGCCCAAAAGTCTTCCCCCCATCCATGAAACCTCATCCACATGACTTAGAAGGAGGTCCCCTTGGGAAACACTCCTAAACTTGAGGAACGATTCACCCAATAGGTAGCTTTTTCAACCCTCCCATACCTAAACTTGCCAAATTGTGTAGGGTCTTCGAGCAATTGTTTATTTTCATGAGGTAGTTTGGATGGCCTTGCATATATGGCTCTTTATTGATTTGATTTACTCATCATGATGCATTTGACTTGAGACCCTTGGAGGGCGTATCCATTTGTCTTTGCAGGACCTATGTTGGTGGAAAATTTTGGAAGAACAAGCCTAGATTGGGTTTCCATGGGGTTTGAATCCCACTGGTTGGATGCCAAGGGCCCACACTTTGAATGATGATTACATGCATTTGGAAGCCTAGAGGACACCTTGGAGGATCTTAGCCAACCCCTACATACAAAATGACTTGCTTGAAAGGGCCAAAACGTCACCCTACTACTAAGGTTCGGTGGTGATTGGAGACACTTGGCACGTTTTGAAGGAAGAGGCCCAGGGATAGTGGAAGAAAGGATTTGTTTGAAGACTATTGGCCTTTGGAGGCCTAGCTTTCCCTTATCCAACTCAACGACTTGACCAAAAGTGCCAAACGTTTCCCAAAAGAAGGGTGACGTCATATTTCTAGGGCTTCTCTTATGTGCAAAATAGGAATTAAATAATATTACTTTTGCAAAGGGGGAAGATAAGGGTTGTTGACCCCTAATCTTTTTTTTTTACCTTATTTTTTGTGGACAAACATGTCTTAGAACATTTTGTATAAACATAGATCAACTCTATTTCAGTTTGACATAGCTCTCCCATTGTGAGAAGACTACATTTGCTGAAATTTGTGCCCTACTTGGGAAACTCTCTTTATCTCTCTTGGTTACATTATCTTGCGATGGTTTATCTTTGCTATTGGATGGATGTATGATGTGCTAGCTCTCTTGGAGGCTTGTTTCTTGCTTTATGGTGGAATTTGCTTGGTGAATTAGGGTTTCATCTTGTTAATGCTTCAACTAGGTAAGGATTTCATGTTTATTGCTCTATTTTCTTGGTTGTAAGGTTAATGTGGTGATTTATTGGGGAGTATAAGGGCATACAACCCACTCTAAATCCATTATAATTGTTTGAAGTAATTTTTGGTGCAAAGTATACTAGGAGGAGTAAAAGGGCTTGCACCCTCCTAAGTTTTCCTTGTTGGTTAGGGTTTTCCTTTGGGGAGTAAAAGGGCTTACACCCCTAAGGAAGCAACTCATCTAACTTGTTTAATCAAGAGACTCCACTTACCCAATAGAATGACACTAATCTTCATGCATTGGAGAAATAAATGATTACATTGGTAATCGTAAAAAAATGAGATATTGAGATCGTCTAAGTTGGAATATTTTCTCTGTGTTCTAATCTTGCTAAGGCCACAAAGGCGTCTTGTTTCTCCAAGTAGTTCTTTTTGTTGTTACAACTTTAATCTACATCCATTAGGGCTACAGACAACCCCAAACACTTTCTTGAATAACTCACTTTTCAACCTTCAGAAGTTGCCAATATTCTACCCCTACAATCTAATAATCATATCGCACGTTTTTGGTGGCTGATTTTTCTGTTGTAACAACTTGTTTTCTATATCCATAATGTTGAATAATATCTCTACATTACTTGTTTCTTACAACCTTGTTTCATTGCTAAAGTCATGTGCTTTTATACTAGAGTTATACTAGTGTTTAGCTAGCCTATCTCTTGCATTGTTTGGTAGACTTTTAGCATTTTTTTAACATATTTAACAACTATTTACTTGTTGATATATATTTTTTTTAACTGCTACAAATAGGGAAAACAAGATTAACTTGCTGGTACAGTTGGCTTTTCTTATGTTTCGGGAAGGTACAAATACTTTCCGCAGGTACTCAAAGACTTGGAAACCTTAAACCACTTCTAAGACGTGTCATCAAAGCCATCTTTCACTTAGAAACTTGAACTATAGGGGCATCCATTCATAGCTACCACTTTCCATCTCATTTCCCCTAGGGTCACCAATGATTCCCCCCTTGAGGTGATCACTTCACCTCTAAAGTGATGGGAATACATATCTGAGGTGACAATGGGTAGGCGTTCTCTTAATTGTTTCCATATTGTGGTTTGGGTCAGGATTTGCCCAACCTACAATTTGTGTGATAACAGTCCACATCAGGAGCACCCTAAGCATCATAATCTTGATTATTGGACCAAGACTTCCAAGTTTGAAAATACATTTAGATTGTTGACTCAGCTAAGAGGACAAGAAGATGTGGATAATCACACTATTGAACCCCAACAAAATTAGTGTCATTGGGGGGATTATGAACCTTTATAGGAAACCCATGGTTTGGAGGATGCATAATAGATTTTTTGGTATTCACATTCTTTATTTACAAGAGGTTAACTATTTTTTTTTTGTTTTTTTCTTATAATAGCCATGAGTTTTATATTTCTAAATGATTTTATTTTTGTTTATGATCATAGATAGTGTGGGGGTGGGGTGGCAACTCTCATTCACCAACCCTAGATTTATATGTGATAATATCTAGTATTGACTCAACTTGATGATTAGTGTGGACGTTGTTAGATTTGGATAGGTAGTTTTTGGGACTAGCTAACATCTACAATTTAAATGATATGATAGAAAGGGTAGCCTTTTGGATGTAGATAGTTGACAACTTGCCTAAGGCCAATTGGATTGTATAGGAGACTTTAACATGGTTGAAACACTTGTTGATAAGAAAGTGTTTCTTCTAGTGTGAATGCTAATAGGAAAGAAATCGCCTAGAATCATCCTAAGGTCAAATTGGATTTCTATGACCCCAATAAATTTAGGAAAAACAACACCTTGGCACTATAGTTTACTTGGTTTTAATTTTGTAAAAGCACTAAAAGAATTCTTAAGTGTTTCAATAAAGTTGTGCTCTTATAATAAGCCATTTTTTATTTCGACTTCCATGAGGGTTCACTAGTGTAGGTGATTGAGGAAATGACTCTCTCTAGCCACCAACCTATTGGTGTCTCTCTCTTATGGGTAGTTAAAAGAATGTGCATTGAAAATATGTAGTTACTACTGAATGTTTACCATTTACAACATCCATGATGTGTCAATGCTATTCAAAAAATATGGAACCTTATCCCACAACCCAAAGGGGTCGAAGGTTGGAATTCCATGCCTTGGTTGTCAAAATCACATGCTTCTTAAAAGTGGACAAGATTATGCGTGTTAGGGTTGCCTAATATGGTCACAACAACACTAGGTAAAGTCCGAAGATGGGCTAACCAAGGATTTTTCAAGGCTCTAGCCTCCAAATAAATGTCTAAAAATATAACTTATATTAAATCAATATGCAACCACATCACTACTACGTGACAATCTTCCAATCTCAAGGTATAACTTAGGAGAGGACAGTGCCCAGGAGAGGATGGTGCCCACAATGTTTTGCACATTATGTGACAATCTTCCAATCTCAAGGTCTAACTGAGGAGAGGATGGTGCCCAAGCAGGCATGCTTGAATGTCATACCTCATCATACTTTCCCTAAGAATGAGTGACTTTGTCATTAAGACTCGAGTTTAGATGAGATGACAACAACTCTAATGGAGATGTTAAAGAAAACATAACATGGCCTTGGTGTTTTTTCACATGTGTTTTATAAAGCCAACTTGGATTTTGTTAGGATTAACTTATTATAGGTATATAAGGAAGCCCTATAAACAAAACCATTTAGATAACATATTCATAAAGGATTTATTAAATTCATTCAAAAACCAAGCAACCTTGAATGAGTGACTTTGTCATTAAGACTCGAGTTTAGATGAGATGACAACAACTCTAATGGAGATGTTAAAGAAAACATAACATGGCCTTGGTGTTTTTTCACATGTGTTTTATAAA
>JZKD02S0328683.1:5893-19379 GCA_000966675.3 Picea glauca
GCATGTTTTGGCTATTTGCCCAAATCTCCTTTAGATTTTATCTTTGGGAAGGATATTGCTATTGATGGTCAATATGACATTGATAGGGCAGAAAAGTTCATTGAACAAATTCATTTGATACATCAAATGGTACAAGAACAGTTGGAAAAGAGTCAAGCAAGGTACAAGACAAGACATGACAAGCATCATGTTGATCACAGTTTCCAAGTTGGAGATGAATTTTGGCTTTACATTAGTAAGCATAGGCTTAAAGGAGAAGGTAAAAAATTGAAACCAATTCGATATGGTCCTTTCAAGATTCTTGACAAGATTGGTAACAATGCCTTCTGTTTAGATTTGCCTCCTTATATGCAAATGTATGCAGTTGTTAATGTTGAGAATTTGAAATTGTATGAACCTCCTTTGATTGATGATAAAGGAGAGCATGTTCAAATTCCTTCCATAGATGATTTATCCCCGGAATATCTTACAGAACTGCATGAAGACACCATCCTTGACAGGAGAATGAGAACTTCAAAATGAGGAAATGTGGAATATCTTGGAGTTGGTCTTAAAGGCACAAATCCAAGCAAATCCAAGTGGATTGAGGTTGGAAAGATGAGGGAGCTATACCCTCATCTTTAGATAGACTGAAAATAGTCTTTTGGAGGTCTAAAAGCTTTCCAATGGGGAGGTGTGATCCAGGGGATCAAATTTTTCTCAAAAATTCAAAGTGCTCAGAATCACTTCAAATCAAACAAGAGCGTAGGCCTCATTGTCACAAACCCAACACAACTCATTTGGGTTCAAACAGACGTCGGATGAGAGATATATCGTGTTCTGTTCAAAATGACAAACAAGCAAAAAAAATGTGCTGACTGTACAGTCCGTACGGATGTTAATGTGGCAGGGCCATACAACATGTGGCATGTGATGAGTTGACAGTTGGATGAATCCTGCTATGACACATGGCATTATCATGGCAAATGGTTTGGTTCCACGTGGCCTAGACATGGGCTGCCACGTGGCACCCTGTAATTGGTTTGGTTGTTTAAAAGTTTATGGAGTCCACTGGACTCGACCCCGTGACCTCCACCTGCATGCAAAGCTTTAGAAAATACCACCAACCAACACACCACCATAGTGTTTCTTAACACTATATGTTGTGAAATATATTTAAGCTTGAATGTTGTAAAGTTTGGCACGGGGGTCGGGCTGGGGCTTAGCCCCAGCCCGCGGTTATATTGTTAATTCATATGGCCACCGGTTTAAACATTGTGCATGCACATTTCAAATAGAGTTAGCCCCGGTCATATGTATATACAATAGGACCTCCGGCGAGCGCCTCCGACTGTTGTCATTTGGTTTTAAACATAGCCCTTTTTAAATATACGCGCAGTCATATATTGGCCCATGTGCCCTCGGCCTTGCCGGTTAGGGGCTAAGGCAGGTAACCGTCCTACAGTTCACACCAGTTGTGCAGTTACACTTGGTGCTAGGTTTTTCCACATATATGTGCGTGCGGGCTAGGTTGAGGAGGCAAGGGTGCATTTTGGCGATCCAGAGACAACAAGTTTGAAGGGGAACTTCCAGGAAGCCTATCTTCTTCAATTTTTTGCCAAACTAGATGCCGAAAAATCCCAACTAGGGGTTTTTGGACGTTCTGAAGCCATTGGAGCCATATATTTGGAATTTTGAGCATTGTAAAGCACATATTTGAGCACTTTGAGCAAATAATACAAAAGATCCATTGGAAGCTAGACCAGGAGATGTAGCCCAAGAGAGGGGTGAACTCCTTTATCATTTGTTGTGTTATGTGTTTTTTGTTCAATGTTATTTGCTACTGTTTATATGCATCTTGAATGATTAATTTCTATAAAATTTGTCTTTTCAAAATTGATCCATTTGCATTTGAACACATGAATTAAATCTTTCAAATATTTTCAAGAATACAAGTCTTCTTCATTTTTAGATCAGGCTAGGAATCATATTCATTCACAGATGGATTCTCAGGTTATCATCAAAGAAAAATAGCTCTCGAGGATAGGCATAAGACTACATTTTATACAGAATGGGGATCCTATTAGTATATGGTTATGCCCTTTGGATTGAAGAATGCACCAACTGTCTTTTCAAGGGTGGTCATAAATGCTTTTAAATATTTCATGCATAAGTTATTAGAAGTATATTTGGATGACTGGAATATTTTTAGTCTTTTGAAAGATCATGTATAAGTCCTAAGACTCATGTTGGATAGGTGCAGGCAATGCTAGATCTCATTAAACATCAAGAAATGTATTTTCAACACACCCTTTTGGATACATTTAGGACATGTGGTGTGAAGAAAAGGGGTACTGGTTGACCCTGCTAAGATTGTTGTAATTATGAAATTACCACCACGTAAGTTAGTGCACCAGTTGACAGCCACCCTTGGACATACAGGGTACTACAATAAGTTTATCAAGGGCTATGCACAGATTACCATGTCAATGGAAAAGATGTTGAAGAAGGACACCAAATTTCAATGGAACGAGTATTGTCAGTAGGGATTGAATACTTTGAAGGAAAAGATGGTGACAACACCTATTTTGGTGTTTCCATATTAGGAAAAGACATTTCATGTGCATGTAGATGCATCAACAATAACACTTGGAGAAATTTTGGCACAACCAAGAGAAGGTGACTTAGATCATCCTATATCCTTTGCAAGAAGGAAGTTATTAGACTCAGAGCATAATTACAACACAACAGAAAGAGAAGGTTTATCCATGGTGTATACACTACAAAAATTCAAAAATTACTTATTGGGCACATACTTTAAAATGTTCACTCAAATATCTAGTCAATAAGCTAGTGTTGAGGGGGAGGATCTGTAGATGGCTATTATTGTTCCAGGAATTTGATTTTGAAGTAATAGTTAAACCATGGAAGTTGAATGTAGGACCAGATCACTTATCAAGGATAGCCAATGGAGAATAACCTACTAACTTAGAAGACAAATTCTCTGATGCACAGTTATTTTCAATATAGGTAGTTGATGAGTACTTTGTTGATATCATTGAATTCTTGAGCACGGGAATTGCACCAAAGGATTTTAGTATCGCACAGAAGAAAAACCTAGTAGTCAAAGCTGCAAAATATCAACTAATTGCAGCCAACTTATACAAGTTGGGCCCAGATAGAATTTTGAGAAGTTGTGTTATGGAACATGAATGACTCATGGTTCTAGCAGAAGCTCATGAAGTTATAGCCAAATGACACTATGCAGGAAAGGATATTGTTTTGAAGGTATTATGCACAGGTTTATGGTGGCCAACAGTTCATAAGGATGAAAAATAATATTTCCAGAAATGTGATGTCTTCCATAGAGTTAGCAAACCCAACAGGAGGGATGAGATGCCCCTAAGACCCCAAGTAAATATTCAGGTATTTGACAATTGGGAAATAGATTTTGTTGGACCTATTAATCCACCACCAAGAAGTTCAGGAGAAATATACATTATTACTGCGACATAATATTTAACCAAATGGAAAAAAGTAGCACCAGTCAAGGATTGTAGCACAGAGATAGCTACACACTTCTAATTTGAGAAGGTGATTAAAATATTTAGATGTCCCAGGATTATGATGAGTGACCAAGGAACCCATTTTATTAATAGTTCCATCTAGGCTATGACTGAGGAATTTGAAGTATATCACCATAAGAGTACACCATATCATCCTCATGAAAATGGGACAATATAAGCTTTCAACAAGATTTTGGAGAATTCCCTGACAAATATCTGTAACATGAACAAAGATGATTGGGATTTAAAAATACTAGTAGTATTATGGAAATACAGGAATACATGCAAGAAGTTGACAGGATATACACCATTCAGATTGGTGTATGGGCAAGAAGCATTGGTGCCATTATAATTTTTTCTACCCAGTCTACATGTGGCAGAAATTACAAATACGACAAAAAAAGGTGTAGTACAAGAAAGGTTAAGTCAACTTATGGAACTAGAAGAAGAAAGAATTCTAGAAGGATTCCACCAAGAGGTACAGAAATCAAGGGACAAATCTTGGCATGATAGACACATAAAGAATAAGATATTCAAGGAGAGAGATCTATTTCTCCTCTATGACAATTTTTTTTGCAATATCCTGGTAAGTTCAGAATGCATTGGCTAGGTCCATATGAAGTGAAGTATGTCACATATGGAGGATCTGTGCAGCTAAAGAACTTGACAGGAATATAAATGCAATGAATGGTGAGTGGTAGTCGATTGAAACTGTATAGGAACAGTTGACCTACTAACTCTTAGTAGTTGTAGCACAGTCAGGAAGCCACATGTATAGTGTACTATAGTAGAAATTAGGGAAGAAAAATTACAAAAATACATTAAAAGTAGAAAAATAAAAAAATAAAATAAAAAAGAGGAGGAAGTTGGTTGAATGGAATAAAATTGGAAAAAATTGCACACAACAGATAGTGAAACCAATAAAAGGAAGTTGGATTATTTCACACGGGAAAAATGGACACTGCGCAAATGACCAAAAAAAGTGAAAAATATGGAAAAACATTAATGATCAAGTCTATAAAGAGGGAAAAGAACGAGCAAGTTCAACACTTAGCGATTTTTTAGAAAATAGAGAGATGAAGAGTGAAACCTAGGTGAAATTGTGTGAAGAAGATAGCCATTGAACACTCAACATACAACATGACACCTCTGAAGGTTTGATCCCTAGGGTGATATACTAGAGTTACTCGATAGGGAGAAAGAAGGAAGGAAAGAATGACAGAGCTCAATAATATTGTAGAATTGGAGGATGTCACAACCTCAATGAAAAAATTGATCATCCTGACCAAGGTATAGGAGGCAACATCGACGGATGTATAAGTGGAAATGGGTCAGATCTCTGAAAACCCAAATGGAAGCACCAACCCTAACCCAGAAACACCTACAAAACCCATGAGAACGAAGGGAAAACAACAGAGGTAGGTTGCAGAGAAGGAAGAATATACAACAGAAACAATGACCAAATTCCACCCAGATGTCAGCTAGAAAAGAAAGGCATCGAATGCAGTAGAGATCACACTCCTATACATCCTAGATGTTGTGGTCACAATGGAGGATATGTTGGGAAAGGTGCCAAAGATCTGATACTCTGACCATGATGTTCGAGACATGGAGAAGTTTCCAGAGGTGGAGGAGGAAACTTATTCGGAGGAAACGTGGGAGATATGACCCCTAGAAAGACCCATCTTAGAGTCCTCATAGTGGATTACAAGGTTGTATAATTCGAGTATAATGAACCTGCTTGATATACCACATTTCTGGTGCAGTAAAAATGTTGGCCTTTGCATCAAAAAAATCTTGGCTAGTGTATATGGAGGTATCCTATGGATGGATAGGCCAGTCCTCATTGATGTGGCATTGATTTCCAAGATTACAGGGTTTCCCACTATTGGCGCATAACCCAAAGAGTAGCTGGAGAGTAAAGCACGAGAAAAGGAAATTGTTGAGATAGTGAAAGCGCAGTTTTTAACCAACAGAGGAAACTAGGGAATAGTCATCAAAGACATCAATGACGCCACAAAAAGGTTCACCAACAAGCTAATGGCTTGCAAATTTTTGAGGAAGTGTAGGAAGGAAGAGGCCCCAGCAAGAGTCATAGGAGTAGTCGCACAGTGCGCAAAAGGAGTAATGTTTAGCTGGGCTCCCTACCTACTCAATGAATTTTGGTTGACTGCATGGATGTGCAGGAAAATGGAACTAAGTTCCATTATTCTTGGCTCCTTGTACTCATAGCTTTGGTAGGTTGGCAGGAACTTAAGTTCTCTTTGTTTGTAGACATGAAGGGGAAGTTCTACACAACTATATATTAAACCCTCTGGCAAGTGAAGGACACTAAGAATCAACAAGAAAACAACACAATGTTTCCCATGCTTCTAGAAGACATACAATAGATAACATTGAATGTATGGAGGCTCCCTATTGAGGCGGTCCAGGAGAATAAAGGTATTTCTAGGTTTAAGGAATCCAAACATCACATGTGGATCCAGACCGCCAGAGACCCAAAGAAAAGGTGGCTAGAAATGAAATATTGTGCATCAATAGAAGAGATTGATTGGATTATCAAAGACTAGCCCACAGAGTGGAAGGTGCCAGTAGAAAATAAATACAACAAACCAAAGGAGCAAGCAGAATCAGGCAAAAAGACAAAGAAAAGTAGTCTAACTGACAACACCAGAAAGGCTGCAGAGCGTGCTCAAGTGTCAGGTAGCAGCACAGCAATGAAAAATCTTAGGAGGAAAGAAACAGTGTCAAGGGAGGAAGTACAAGGCGATGAAAAGAATGGAGAATCCCCTCAGACTAGAGAGGAAGAGGCACAAAATAATAATACTAGGGCACAACCCTCACATACAAATAGAATTGCAACATAGGAGGAGGAAACACACAAGAAAATAAAATACCATAAGAAGCTTCCAGTAATCACAATTATAGAGGACGATGTTGATCTAGTGGTAGAAAAATTCCACGACAGGGGAAAAGATGTCTTACGTGCAACAGAGGCGCAAATGGAGGATATCATGGCTAAGTTGGTGGAATTCCATGATACTCTAAAAAGGTTTCATATTCCTACAACGCAACAATTTATAGCATCATGGATAGAGATGACACAGCAAGCACCTACGCAAAAGGAACAAGAGGAAATTGTGCAGATAGTGACGAAGGTCAACGACACCTTCAAGGTCAAACAACAAATGTTGAGAGTTGATGAGGAGACAACACAGAAGCTAGTTGGGGACATATACCAACTTGATTTGGTTATGGTGTAGATACCTACAAATGTGCTATGCGAACTTCAAGAAAGTGTGATGCAAGACGTCCAATCCAGAGCCCGCGCAGATGCTACTAACTTGGAAGTTGGTAGGGAGGTTGTTGAAGTGCTACAAATTAAGTTTGATCAGTTGACCATGGAGAAGGAGAAGAAAAAGAGATGCACAAAAAAAATTAGAAGAGGGACTAACAACAATCGATAACAACATCTCAGACTCTGCATAGGAGCCAAAAGTCACACCAAAAGGGAAGTTTCAGAGGATTTTGAAGCTCATAGAAAAATACAAACAGGAGATCATAGAGATCACAGAAAAATTGACTCCTACTACAACTCCAAAACTCAGAGATCAAATACAACATGAGGCTATTGCGCACATCAACAATATTGCGTAAGAAGCTAAGGTAGTAGAATACCTATATGAAAAGACTGCTCAAATGTGGACTAATATGGAAGAAGACGATAAAACACAACAATTGGAACAGAAAAAAGAGAATATAAATGTCGACATTCAAGACTTAAAGAAGCAGCAGAAGAAAATGGCCATCCTAGAGAGGATGAGAAGTGTGTAGGATATGAAGAACCTGCAGAAAGAGATGAAGGTTGCATAGACAGACAAGCAAACAAGATAGTGCAATGGGAGCCACTACAATAGGAAGCAAATGGAATGATATAAAAATGAAAGAAGAGAAGGGGAAGATAGTGGAAACACATGCATAATGCAGAGAAGTGTTGGCAGAGCAAATTACAGTGCAAAGTGTGGAAACGCTAGTAGAGCAGAGCACACAGGTTAAAGAGAAAGTCACTCAATTGGAAAACATGTTCCAGGAGTTGCAGCTATTCATCCAGAATGTCAACTAAGGTTGAGTGGCTCGGAACGAGCCACATGTTAGTGTTGGGGGGATTTTGGTGGAGGCCTATTTTTGGAGAGAAAATCCTAATTTTGGGTGCATTCCTATTTTGGGAAAGAAAAGCCTATTTTTGGAGCACGTGCCATATGTGGTGGAAAAACAACATGTAGAAGATGAAGGAAAAGAAACATGCAAAAAAGGAATGAAAAGAAACATGCAGAAGATGGGGGGAAAGTAGTGTGGTGCGCATGCAAAAAAACCTAGCCATGTTAGGGTTAGGGTTTTGGATGTGAATGTAATGGCTATAAGCCAATAGAATAGTATAAATAAATACCTAGGAGGTCTAGTAGAGGTGGTTCATTGGTTTATTGGTCAAGGAGATATAGTTTTGGTATGAATAAGCTAGTTTTTTAGGGTTAGGTCATAGGTTGTGGAGCCTGGTGTGGTCTAGTCTGCCTCACAGAGGGTACTTACCCTCCTTTTTTATTGTAATCCTGAAGAATTTAATGTGCGTAGTGCATATTTTGCAGAATGATGAATAAAAGAGATGAAGAGACAGTTCTGAGTGGACGTAGCCCCTGGGGGGTGAACCACGGTAAATCTACTGTGTTTATGTGTCATGAATGGTTTTTCTACTATTATGTTATTTATCAGTTAAATAATGAATGGTTAAATTTGATTATGACATCATACATGAATATTTTGATTAATAAATGAATACTAGATTTAGATGAATGGATAATAATTTTGACACATGAGGAAAAGGAACATAATATAGTCCCAATCTCTTCCCTAGAAACAGATACCTGAGTCATGCAGTCCCCCATAAGCTATCTCTGGTGAGACCATGTTATGCACTATGTGTGCAACGTCTCCTTCTAGTTTACTAGGAGGGATGATAGTTTGAGGGTTTTGTTGGAAAACTTTGAGATCAAAAATTGGGTTAGCCCAAGCATCCAACATACCGCTTGGTGTTTTTTTGATGGGGAAAGTCAAGTTCACACTTCACAATGTATATTTGGTGTGGTCTTATATATTTTTGTAGATCATCACTTTGAGGTCAGATACATGTCAGGATGAGGATAAAATATGAAGGCGAAGTTGATAGATCTATGGGATTTATTGTTCCTTGTCATATCTCTAAACATGAGACAAGTGCACATTTATAGAGACTCTCATGTGGTAGTTGATTAGGTCAGGGAAAGGTTCAAATTTAGGTGGTGTTATTTCGACCTTTGATGAAGAGGATATGCAACCTGTTGGGCGAGTTGGAATGGTTCACATATGCCCATGTTTACAGAGAAATGAATGAAATGGCAGACAAGCTTTCAAAGGAGGCCATATCTCTTGAAGAAGGGGCCTTTTTATATTAGGATTATTAACAATCAATTGTGTGAGGAGATTCCCTTCTAACTCTAACATCTTCCCATAATGTTGTAAATGAGTCACAAAGTGTTTTTTTCTTAGGCGAGACAATATGTGAATTTTCTTTTTGTGCAAAGTGATAATTGTGAAGAATTGATGTATACAATTTAGAAGAGAAGAGAATTTTGAAAAAAAATTGATGGATAAGGATAAAAAGATAGAAAAAGGGAAGTCCTTTTGTACAAAGGATCATAATATTATATTTTCTTTAATTAAATACAATGTTTTTTCTTTCTCGAAATATGTGTGTATGCCTTTAGTTTCTGATGTAAATGATTGTATAACTTCATCAGAAAATAAAGGCATACATATATATATGCTTTTATTTTCTAATGAAGTTATACAATCATTTACATCATAAAATAAAGGTATGTGTGTCATCAAAAAATAAAGGTTATAAAAATAAAAATAAAAATAAAAATATATATATATATATATATATATATATATATATATATATATATGACCTTAAAATAATTGATCACAATTAGCCTTCAAACTTCCTACTCTAAAAAAAATTTCAAATATAAATACTCTATAAAATCAATTTTTGGAGAAAAATCAAAGGGCATGGGTGGTATTTAAATTGACCACTTAACATTCTATATGAGGAGAACCTAATTTAAAGAAAAAATCTCAAAGAAAGTACAAATTTGTTTTACTTTTTCTTAATTCCATTTTTTATTCTCTCAACCCTTTCATAGCCTAACATTGCTAGCAATGGCAAGAAGCCTACAACTTAAGGTCCACCATTAAGGATCAAGGTTGGTGTGCTTCCCTCAATAGTTAACATTTGTTTATTTTCTTCATAAATCTATTTTCTTGTAATTTTTCATGTGACTAATGCCATCATGGTTGTATTATTTGACAATTAAACTATGAACGTGACACATGCTTCATATTATTTGGGTCTTCGCCTAGCTTGGATTTTAATTTGTTATAAACAACATATGGTTTCAGAAACATCCTATTTATAGGAAGATGAACTAGTTGTTAGGACTATTGGGATTTATTTGTTTGTACATACTATTGATTAATAAAATATTTGTGCTATCATGCATTAATATATCTCTTGTACATTTGAATTCAAGTCTGCTAGCTCCTTGAGTAGCTTGTCTTGTTTGTTTTAATTATCATACATATGCATGATTTTTTTACGATTTTGGAGAAATTGTTATACAGTTATCTTATGTTGTTTCATGAATTAATTCTGTAAATTTATTAACTTTTAAATCCAATACTAATAAGATTTCTAAGCATAACAAGTAGTAGTTTTAATTTCCATAACATTTTTTTGCAAACTTGTTTACTTCCGTTTCTAGCTTATATTAATGCAGAATTTGACTTTTTCCATATCTGATTTATATTCATTAATAGATTCCTTAAAAATATTTTCTACCATAATTAATCTAGATTGGAATTTAGAGTATTCATGCATAGTTTTTTAGATCAAGTTTGCATACTAATATAGCACTTAATAACAAACAATCACTAACATAACGTGTATTTTAAAATTTAACATACACAATGTATTTTAAAATTTAACACACACACATAACTAGAGGATTATTATCTCTAAGGGGAAAAAATATACTAACTCAAATGACTAATAAACCTAACAACATAGTTAACAAGTTTAAGGATTTAAGAAGTATCTAGGCTTTCATCCCCTTTTCCCCTGAAATCCTTACAAGGTTGCTTTGACTTTTGTGCTTGATTTGTTAAAATTGAGTATCAGCACCAATAAATCATTTTCTGTTTAAGTACACAATCATGACAACTACTCCATTCATAAAATTTTAATTTAACTACAACATCGGAGTATATTGACCATACTGTCATTGACTAGTCAATTTGTTTCTCCAAAACCCAACATTTGGTTGTTAAGTTATCGATTGCATTGGGTGAGAGAGGAATATAAGTGAAATCCACAAGAAAATGAATAATAGGTTTGCATTCACTCTCAGGTCTTCATCAACCAGAATCAATCAATCATGAATATCACATCATCAATTTCATTATGACATTGATACCATCCATTAGAATTCCAGTTTTCTATCAAATATCTTAAGACTTGTGTCCCAAATTTTACTAGGAGAAGGTATTTATCTCTCATTCATTTATACTGGCCAAAATATTTCTAATGTCATTTGCAAGGCACTATTTTATTATTGAGGAGTTCATTTAACCTACTAATCAATGTTAAGGGTGGTAGGTGTGAGGGGGGTTGTTCTTGATCCCAAGGGAAAACAAGAAGTAAGTTTCAAATGGGGCATAGGTGGAGCTACCAATAATTAGGTTGAGGCACTAGCTTGCTATCAAGGGATAAATATTCTTGACCCAAGGTGAATAAGGTGTTGATTAAGGTTGGTTGTCATTGATGTCAACCCTTGAAGAAATCCCTGCAACACAAAGGTTTGGGTAATGGACCCAAGATTGTTTGATGTAAAGATGATTCATTATTTTCTTGTCATGGTTGATAAGAAGTAAAGATGGATGAACTCCAAAGTGCCCCCCTTATGGTGAAATCCCTCACGAGAAGACGCTTTGCGGAGTAAGAGAACCCATGCTTAATTGTGGAATAATGAGATGAGGGACAATGAATTTGTCAGGTAAACTATCCTATATGGATATTTCTTTTCATTCCATTTCCAGTGGTATGTGGAACGTCACATAACTCCTCACGGTTAGAGAGTTATGGCCATGAGAAGTTGGAGACCCCAGGTTTGGGTANAGGAGAAGGTAAAAAACTAAAACCAATTCGATATGGTCCTTTCAAGATTCTTGACAAGATTGGTAATAATGCCTTCCGTTTAGATTTGCCTCCTTATATGCAAATGTATGCAGTTATTAATGTTGAGAATTTGAAATTGTATGAGCCTCCTTTGATTGATGATCGATGAGAGCATGTTCAGATTCCTTCTATAGATGATTTCTCCCCAGAATATCTTACAAAACTGCATGAAGACACAATCCTTGATAGGAGAATTAGAACTTCAAAATGAGGAAATGTGGAATATCTTCGAGTTGGTCTTAAAGGCACAAATCCAAGCAAAGCCAAGTGGATTGAGGTTGGAAAGGTGAGGGAGATATACCCTCATCTTCAGATAGACTGAAAATAGTCTTTTGGAGGTCCAAAATCTTTCCAATGGGGAGGTGTGATCCAGGGGATCAAATTTTGCTCAAAATTCAAAGTGTTTGGAATCACTTCAAATTGAACGGGAGCGTAGGCCTCATCGTTACGAACCCAACACAACTCATTTGGGTTCAAATAGACGTCGGATGAGAGATATATCACGTTTTGTTCAAGACGACAAACATGCAAAAAAAATGTGTTGACTGTACAGTCCGTACAGATGATGATGTGGAAGACCGTACGACACGTGGAAGGGCCGTATGACATGTGGCATGTGTTGAGTTGGTAGTTGGAGGAATCCTGTTGTGACATGTGGCATTATCATGGCGAATGGTTTGGTGCCACATGGCCCAGACACGGGCTGCCACGTGGCACCCTGTAATTGGTTTGGTTGTTTAAAAGTTTATGGAGTCCACCGAAATCGACCCCGCGACCTCCACGTGCATGCAAAGCTTTGGAAAATACCACCAACCAATGCGCCACCATAGTGTTTCTTAACACTATATGGTGTGGAATATATTTAAGTTTGAATGTTGTAAAGTTTGGCGCGGGGGTCGGGTTGGGGCTTAGCCCCAACCCGCGGTTATATTGTTAATTCATATGGCCACCAGTTTAAACATGCACGCGCACATTTCAAATGGAGTTAGCCTCGGTCTTATGTATATACAATAGGACCTCCGGCGCGTGCCTCCGACCGTTTCCATTTGGTTTTAAACATATCCCTTTTTAAATATACGTGCGGTCATATGGTGGCCCATGTGCCCTCAACGTTGGCGGTTAGGGGCTAAGGCGTGTAACCATCCTACAATTTACACTGGTTGTGCGGTTGCACTCGGTGCTGGGTTTTTACACATATATGCGCATAGGGGCTAGGTTGAGGAGGCAAGGGTGCATTTTGGCGATCCAGAGACAACAAGTTTGAAGGGGAACTTCCAGGAAGCCTATCTTCTTCAATTTTTGGCCAAACGAGGTGCCGAAAAAGCCTAGCTAGGGGTTTTTGGACGTTCTGAAGCCATTGGAGCCATCTATTTGGAATTTTGAGCATTTTAAAGCACATATTTGAGCACTTTGAGTAAATAATACAAAAGATACATTGGAAGCTGGACCAGGAGATGTAGCCCAAGATAGGGGTGAACTCCTTTATCATTTGTTGTGTTATGTGTTTTCCGTTCACTATTATTTACTGTTGTTTATATGCATCTTGAATGTGTAATTTCTATAAAAGTTGTGTTTGCAAAATTGATCCATTTGCATTTGAACACATGAA
>JZKD02S0328694.1:0-19378 GCA_000966675.3 Picea glauca
AATTTGGTTTTAAGTTAAATATCACATGCTATTAGAGCCTAAGATAATCTAAAGGAGAGTTTTCATTTCAGGAGAAATTTAGATTTTCGAGGAGTTAATTTGCTGCTCTTCTTTCCCATAGACTCATCTCGGGGATCACTATAAAATATAGCCTTCTCCATTAAGAGATCAACTATCATATTCCTCTGTGCATTGCCTCACACTATTTGAATATGAACAAGTGAAAATGGGGGAATTTTGAAGGTTCTATGGGCTTGCATGCAACTACAATAGATCCATAGCCAAGCAATTCAGACCCGCAACTACAACAAATCCATAGCCAAGGAATAATTTTGTAGCTTGAAGGTGCTAGAAAGTATGTTGCACACTATAGAAGAAATTTTCATGGCTTTAAAAAGACCCATTCTATAGTGATATCGTGGCTTGAAAGTGCCCTATATTATGCTACAAGAGCCTCTATTTTTTAGTAGTTTCAAGGTGTTAAAGTCACTCCTCTACTACTAGAGAAATTTATGTTCAGTAGTAGATTTCCTAGTTCTAAGGATGACCCTTCCATTGCTATATGAGAAACATTGATTCACAACCTGGATTATCAAGATGCTTAGTCATTCATGGAGTAATTTTATACTAATAATTCTATGGAGATATATCAAAATATTCATGCCTCATATATGTGATTCATTCACCCATATCACTGCCAAAATTTGAATGGATGAATCAATGTAATCTCTACTCTGTGTTGGAAAATTTTGCATGCTATTTTCATGGCCAATTTTGAGCACTAAATGCTCATGTTATTGTTTGTTGTGGAGCCTGATTATCTTCTTGTTTCATATGTCTTTGTTTTCAACTGTGTTTATACCCCATGAAGACTGTACACTCCTCCACGTGGGGGGGTTGTAGGGGGGGCTCATCCCCTCGGCTGGGGGGTTCGGGGGCGAAGCCCCTGAAGGAAAAAATGCCTTGTAAATGTATATTGTAATTTCACAGTAAATATGGACCGTTCAATATAAGGTCGCAGATCTGATGGTAGAAGTTATGTTATGGTTTTTTTCCCTAGAAGGCAACCCTCTTTTATGAGGGAAATGTATTGCGGCTATGTATCATTGTGAATATTGTATTCTGAGAGAGGATACTATGAGAGAAAGAAGAGGAAGTTACATCGGGTGTGTTGTAGGTTGTACCCCTTCATTTGCTGGATAATAAAAAGGAAGGACCTGGAAATTTATCTGGTGGATGTAGCCCACACTGGGTGACCCACGTATATCCGTGTCTCTATTTTATTGTGTATCTTCTATGTTTTATTTCCGCATTAAATTTTTATTTTATTGCTCTGCGATCCTTTTTTTCTAACAGTTACCCGCCTTATCACCCAGGGGTAACTAGAGGAAATCATGTGTCATGGCCCACAATGAATACAATGATCCCATAGATGATCATTAACATTATCCACAAACATCATCCTCTCATATGCATTCCCCCTCATCACTGTACAACTCAATCCACTTGATCAACATGATTCATCTGATGGTGGTGGTCCAACACACATGACTTACACTAGTTATTGTTCCATATAAAGTGCCACATTTAATGCATCAGGAATTTAGGTGAGGATCATGGGTTGAATTCAAACAATGGATCATGATTTCTTGGAAGTTATTCTTTTTTCCTTGTTTCAGCTTGGTGGTCATCATTTGTGTCCTAGTCTAGTGTTATCACTCTTGGGGAACACGGGTACTATTAAGAGGCCTTGATAGGGGTAAAATATCACTCCCCTCCATACTTATTTTTTTTTTATCTTGATTCTTTTCATTGTCCTATCTTTTGGCAATGGTTGTTACATGTACCCCAAAAAATCTCGTGGTTCATTCTCCTATGAGAAGAAGGGAAAACATGTCGAGGTTGATGCACCTGCTATAAAAAGTGAAAAAAAATCATGTTATAAAATAAAGACTAAATAATGGGATAACAAATGACCAAGTCAAAAGCCAAAGGTCATATTGAGCTCTACCTCCTCACTACGAGGCGATTTCCCCTAGTACTAATGCATTGAATGCATATCAATCAAAAGGAATTAATCCTAGTAAGAAAAATATCAAAATCTTGAAACCTGAAAATGGGACTTACAAAGAAATAAAATAATATAAAAAGGAAAGAAGGGGTTTGGAATACACATACTACCGAGGAAAGGGTATCTCAAGTAGAAAAATATCCCTCTATGAAGGCACTCATGGAAATGGAAAATGCACGACTACCTTTCATGTGAATGACTCCATGACCATGAAGTAAAACCTATGTCACATCATTCATTATACTTACACTTTGAAGGGTTTCACAAGAAATATCTCTCTACCTGGGAATTGGCACAACTAATAGGGTATTATGATGGTCCTCCCATACCTAAATCTCGTAAATTTCATAAAGTCTTGAGCTAGTGTGAATTTTGAAGAAGATACCTAATGATAATTGTTTACATGGATTTTGTATTAAGTGATGGATTACTGTATATGATCCTAATGGATTTTTTTATCTTGTATTTATTGTTCTTACTTTATTTTGTGGACCTTGTTTGGTCATGATGTACCTTTACATGGTCCTTTGGAGGACATTTTCATGATGATGCCTAGGAAATTATACATTGTATAAAGGATATTTCACACTTGATGCATAGTGTTGAACCCTGTGATGACTTGACGTGTCTTGGGGCACCTTTCCACACCTCCCAGACCTTGGAAATTGGACATATGATCTTGAATATTGTAGATATAGCTTGATATTCCATTGAGAGGGTAGGAATTCCACAGATTGGACAATGCAATCCTAATCATACTAGGGTTTTATTGGATGATGTTTCACTTAGAGATGATGGTATACCTATTTGGAAATGTTTTTGAGCCTCCCTCCCTCGTGAAGTCATGCCCTAGCCCTTGGAATTTGCACTTGTTGATGATGATGTCATGCATTATGATGGTTTGGTGTTTCTTGAGCCGACCTAGCATGGGTGATGATCAATGGGCATGGATTGATGATGAGACACAACCTTTGGGTGAGCGGGTGTGACCCTTGATGATGATTCACACCTCTTGGATGATACATGGTATTTAGAGGCTCTTGAACCCTTCTAGGAGATAACATCACCCTCACCTTGGCATCTACATTCACACATGTCATATTCTAGGGTGACTTTTTGGTGTTTTAGCATTGTATTTTCATATTGGAGGTTATTTTTGGGGTTGGGCTTGACTTACACACCTTGTATCATGGATATTTTACATTTTTAAAGAATTTTTTGAGAGGTAAAGTGCTAGGGTTTCCTCATATAAGAAGGTTAGCGCTTCCCTCCTTGTAAATCATAACTCATCTTTTGGAGAATAACTTCTAGACTTGTCTTTTTCTCTTTCAATATGGAGTACTTGTCAACACGTTTTGGAGAATGATCTAGTGGATCCTTTGCAAGTGTTTGTGGATAGTTTCATTTCTAGGGTTTCCTCATGCTAGATGATTTGACTAAGTGGTGTTTTCAAATTGTGGATGTTTTTTCTTGATTTATTAAGTAAATTCTCTATCAAAGTGGTGATTTTTCATGTTACCTTGTTTCTTCTTGGATAAATCTTGTTTTCAAACCCTAAGGAATAATTGTAGTGGACTATCTTCCATGTTATAATTCATTTAAATCGTGTTGAAGGACATAAGGGTTTTTCTAGGGTTTGTAGTGGACTACCCTAGATTTTTCTCTTATAGGTTATGACACTAGGGTTTGTAGTGGACTAATATAGGTTTTTTAACCAAAATCCTTTCTAGATATTTTCTAAAGGCCTTTGAAAGAAATATGACAACTTTATTAGGGTTTGTAGAAGACTACCCTAAGTTTCCTTTCCAGAAGATTGATACTTAATGTTTGTAGTGGATTTCCCTATGGTTCAACCCTCAAGTATTTTTCTTGCCTTTCTCTCCATATAAGTTTCATGTTAGTCTCCATTTGTCTAAGGAAGCTAGACGAAACTAGTCTTCTCTCCATTACAAGTGATATAAACCCTAGTTTTAAGCTATCTCTCCCAACGTCTTATGTTAGATTTAGGATTTTTCATTCATTATCATCTCTAGCCTAACGCCTTGCATCTTAGCATAGAATAATCATTTAACATCAATTTTTATGCATTATTGCATTTTCAGCCATTAGGGTTTAACATCTTGCATCTATTTAACCTAGTTTCATGCTATTTAATTTCAACAAGCATTAATTCATGGTTTATTAGTATTTTATTTATCATTTAGAATATCTTTCTTTGGATCCTTGCTAAGTTAGGACTGCTCAATTTTTTTTTTATATACTTGTTTATGTTGAAGTATATAATCTTTTACTCAAGATTTGTTTCAATTTTTCTTTTCTTTTGATAGCTAGTGTTTCAGGGAATTTATTTTACTCTTTCAATTTGATAATTATCATTGTTGTCTTAGAACACCCCTTCACATATGCACATTTAATTTTCTTTGTCTAATTCATCTTGACCTTTCCCCTAAAATTGACCTAGCTAATCAAGCAACCAATATAGGGGGTCATAGACTTTCCTTAGCTTGCTATAGGATCCTTTGATGTTTCTACGGAAGTCTCCCTTGTGTTGGATCTCCATCCTTCACTAAAATGAGGGAAGTTATTTCTTAGGTGACAATGGGAAATACTTCCATATGTTACACTGGTCAAGCACCTTTTGATGCTTTTCAAGCCAAGGAACCCTGAATGTATTTCCATTGGAGATTCATGAGACTCCTTTAATATTTGTTGCTTAAAATTTGATTGATGGCATAGAAATATTCTAACCTTGTACCAGATTGGGAATATCTGTATTATATTCCCAATATTCCATAGAGTTTGATCTAGATTGGATCATTATATTATTTTCCATATATCTCGATGCTTTTAGAGTGGAAAACATTGATGTAATCAGCTTGCAGGGTCATTTTAATGACATGTCTTAGTTTGGAAAATTGGGGTTTGAAACCTTCTACAACCATTTGAGGCATCAAACGACATTTTTGGGGGTAAATTTTTTCCAAATTTTAGTTGTTACCCTGTGTTATTCTACACATTGATACCTTTGCCACGGTGCAATAATCATGCCAATTGGAGCTCATATGCAAAAGTTATGCCTCTCTCAAGTTGATCTACTATGTTGACCACCGTGGTATGAGTGGATGCCATGTTATCCCTCATTACTCATGCATATGGGGCTATCCATGTATGTAATTTCAAGAAGATTCTAGAAGGTTCAAAACCTTATCAAAATTGAGGGTTGAGGAAGTCAAAATGCTACCCCTAGATGGCTATCAAGATATGTTAAATATCAGGCTGCTAGGAGGAGAAGGGATTCCATTATTTTGAATTGTATCTTGTTCCATAGTTGAGCATAACAATTGAGACTAATATTTGTGAGAATAATAGAGGAGGAAATATTTTGTAACAACCATATAGCCCACAGTGTCAAAGTGTCAAAGGAAACTCCATAAATAGTGTTTCTTTCTTTGTACTTTCATCTGAAGAAAAGAGAGCAAAGCGACCTCACCTTCTAGCTAGGTTTTCTCCCATATTGGGTTTCCCAGGTTATACATTGTGTTCATTTTTGGATGGTGTGTGGCTAATTATTTTTGTTCTCTATTTTTTCATTTAATCTATTTCATACCTTTAAGCATAAAAAAACTAGTAATTAAATAATATGAGATCTAAAGGAAACTAACCTTCACAATAAATATTTCAATAATTTTATTAGATCTGTTGTGATGAACTGTCTAGTGGAATATCCATGAAAGTTTACATATCATATTGATACCAGAGTTGTTTTTCTTGGGGTATTTGTGGAAAGTTGTAGGGATCCAGGCCCAACAATTGATTTAAGAAGAAAGTTGCAGAACCTCGGTCATGGCCGATGAGTTTTCCATAACAACCCTTACGATATATTAGAGGATAGATTTGTGAGGTTGGAAGACCAATTCGTTGGCATATATTTCACTATATCCCTCCTCATGGCATCTCTAGCAAGCAAGTTCAGACCAATCAGAGAGGTTGGAAGCTCTAACTCTGAGATCATATCAGAAGGGAAATCGGGTGATAATGAAGACCGAAAAAAGGAGTCGAGGAAAGAGACTGAGAAAGAGAAGCCAAGTTCCAATATCATAAACCATTCGTAGTATTTATTTAATATGGAAGCAAAAGTGGACATAAAGCCATACCAAGTTGATATTGATGCATTAAAATCGAATAATTGGTTGTAGAAACTATAAGTTTATTTCATCATTCACCATATAGATGAAGAATAAACAATATCATTTTCCAGACTGAAGTTAGAGGGCCATGCTTTAACTTGGTGGGAAATCCATACATAAACACTTAGGTTGAAGGGTGATCTACCAGTAACTAGGTGGGAAATCCATACATAAACACTTAGGTTGAAGGGTGATCTACCAGTAACTAGGTGGGAGGATTTCAAAACCCTCATCAAGTCACAATTATACCCTATCAGGTATGTATAGGACCAATGAGATATGGTGGCACTACTTCAGGAAGAAGCAAAGGCATAGTGTATAAGAGTACACTATCGAGTTCAAAAAGATGGTCATCATGTTGGGTATCTATCCCAAGAACCCATATGTACTCCTCAAGTATCTGGGGGTTTGCATAACTATCTACAAAAGAAGTGATGCTTTTCAAGCCAAGGAAAGTGGATGAGGCATGTGTACATGCACAATACATGGAAAAAAATGGGCCACAAGAAAGGAAATTCAAGTGGTTCTAAGCAGAAAGAGCACCAGGAATTTTCCAAGGAGGGGAAGAAGAAGTGGAAAGGGGGGAAGGATAAGAATATGAAAACCACTGCCCATCATTTCAAGGATCCAAAAAACCATTGTAATCATTACAATATTAATGGGAACGTTGAGGAAAAGTGTTGAAAACTACATCCTAAGTTGAACCCGAAGAAACACAAGAAGGATGCAAAGAAAAATAATATTCTAGCTACAGATTCAAGCAATCAGGTTGAAATAAGCTTCAATGTGGATGGTAATATTTTTTGAACATCAATGCAGAAGGATGTGAATCTGAGTATTCTTCATCACCATGAAGAGAAGGAGATGACCAAACTCTTCCACATCAAGATCCAGGTCAAGAAGACCAAGGTAGACACTTTGTTCGACTCCGATTCACAGGCTAATCTCAGAACAATGGACCTGGTTAGAAAGATTGGATTAGAGTTTCGTGATAATCCTATCCCCTATCCATTGGGTTGGGTAAACATGCACGCATACATAAAGGTACAAAACAATGTAGGATTAAATTTTCTCTAAGTGACGATTTTATTGATGAAGTCGAATTGGACATAGTACCCATTCACGTATGTGGAGTAGTGTTTGAAAGATCCTACATGCATATGATGGATGCAATATTCATGTGGAGAGACACACAATACTGATTAATCAAGGATGGGAATTTCGACATCATCAATGTGCATAAAGGCAAGTCAAATATCTCACTGGTAAGTGTCAACCAAAACAAGAAGTTGATTAGATCTAGTAAGAATTATGTTTTACTTTTCTTAAGAGTAAATCAATGTGATGATGAGTTGATAATAATAAAGGAATTCCTGGAGGGGGGTACTAAAGAGTAGAAAAAATAGTTGTAGGAATTTCTACATGCATATAGAGGAGTGCTCCAGGAGCATAAAAAGATACCACCCAAGAGAGAAGTGGAGCACAAAATACAGTTATTTCCAGACTCCCCACTGCCAAATATTGTGATGTATAGATAGTCTGTTCTAGAAGAAAATGAAGTAAAGAAGTAATTGTAGTAGTTGCTAAAGTAGGGTGTGATTTGAAAAAGCACCTCACCTTGTGGTTCACCTATCATAATTGTACCAAAGAAGAATGGGACTTGACGAATGTGTATTGACTACAAAGCATTGAACAATATTGCACTAAACAATCGGTTCCCTCTGCCCATAATTGATGATCCGTTAGATCAGTTTCATAACGTAAATTATTTCACCAAGTTGGATCTCAAATGTGGATACCACCATGTAAGTATCAAGGAAGAAGACACCTGGAATATTTCCTTCAATACAAGGCAAGGCTTGCATGAATGGTTGGTCATTCCGTTTGGTTTATGTAATGCACCAACTACAATTATGAGACTTATGAATGATGTGTTATGAACACATCAAGATTCATTTGTTATATTCTATTTGGATGATATATCGGTTTATAGTTTTACATGGGAGGAGCACATCTCACATCTCATGCAGGTGTTAGAGACACTGAAGAAGCACCAACTGCTGGATAACCTCAAGAAATGTAATTTTGCTAAAACATATTTGGTGTATTTGGGGTATGTGATTGGTGGAGGGGAGATCAAGATAGATCCTAAAAATATGGAGGCCATCATGAAATGGTTAAGTCCTACAAATTTCACTAATGTTAGTAGTTTATTGGGGTAACGCAGTACTTGCAGAAGTTCAAAGATTCATTTTTAGTAGTAGCTGCACCACTCCACGCCATAAAAGGAGTGGTAAGAGTTTCCAGTGGGGGAAGAATCAACATAAGGATTTTGATGAGATGAAAATAAATATTGGTCAAGCCCCATTTCTCACATTACCAAAATTTCAAAATCTTTTCCAAGTGGAGATAGATGCAAGTGGGTATGCCACGTGAACAATTTTATTGCAAAGAGGAAGGCATGTATGCTATCATTATGAAATATTTCATGGGTCAGTTCCCAACTACCCTACCTATGAAGAGGAACTCTATATCGTGGTTCAAGCTATCAAGTAGTAGATACACTGTCTGATGGGAAAGGATACCATCATCCACATAGATCACTATCCACTACAGTATTTGTAGGCCCGAAGTAAGCTACAACAAACCAGACATTACAAGTCGATGGGGTTTTTACAATAATTTCATATAGTCATCAAGTATAAGAAGGGAAACAAAAAGGTTGAAATGCATGCTTTCAAGGACACCCACATCCAATATTATATCTTTTGGAACTTTGATGCACATGGAGCCTTTTACCCATGGTGCATATAGAGAGGCATACATAGAATATGATGACTTCAAGAAGGTGTTTCAACGACTACATGGCCAAATATATATAATAAGGTGAAAATAAGGCCGACTATAATTTACATAATGGTTTACTCTACAATCTCAACAAGATTTGTGTCTCTAAGGGTGAATGACTGCAACTTATTAGAGAGGCTCACACCTCTAAGGTTGCATAATTTTTTTGTGTTAGGAAGACAATTTCCAACTTATAGAGGTATGTGTACTAGCCCAGAATGAAAGAAGAAGTAGCAAAATATATTATAGGATGTATACTTTGTTGTACCAACAAGCCCAGTAACATTAATTAAGGTCTATACCATCCATTACCTGTACCCACTCGACCTTGGGAAAGAATTTCCATGGATATTGTGAGAGGTTTACCAACAAATAAGAAGGGACATGACTATCTATTTGTGGTAGTTGACATGTTTAGAAATATGTGAATTCTCATTCCTTTTTAAAATACCATCAAAGAATAGGAAGAAACAAACATGTTCTTTGAACAGGTCTTGGTGCACTTTGGGATGTTGGAGATATTGTCATTCATTTGTTGTCATTGATGTCAATAGTCATGATAAGTTGTTATGATGGAAACATGAATCAGTCATGATCAATTATATAGTTGGAATTAGTGTCAATATGGCCAATTATGTATTTCCATGTGTAATGAAGGGTCAACGATGGAAAGAAAATGTCAAAAAATAAGCAGAGCAACAAGGTTAATCTCAGGAGGGAAAGTATACTGAAGATCGATAGAAGAAAATCACCTTAAGGCTGAAAGAAATTCATGATTATTGTTGATCACAATAGGATCAAGAATGTTCCTATGATCAAATCTCAAGAGAATTAGCGACTGACTATCAGTGCATAAAAGAATGCACAAACAATTATTAAAGCTCAGGAGAGTTAGCGAATGAAGAGAACATTCTAGAAATGTCGTCCGATCAAGAAAAGTGACGGTATTGATCATCTCATGGAATAGACTTTGGTCATATAAGTGACTGTGGGCTTGAGGACCGTTGGAGGATTGTGATCGTCGGATCTTCTAGCTAGATCAACAGTAGGTATGAATTGCAAAGAGCGAAAGAAAAATTAAACAACTCATTGGTTCTAATCCCGCAATTGGTCTAGATCGTCAGATCTCATAAACCCAAATATCGACGACTGTGGTTGATCCAAAAAACAAGCATATTAAGTCAGAATAATTCATGACTATCGGATGCGCAATTGCCAGATCAACAGCAGGGATAGATTACGGGGATTGAAAGGAGTATTAAACATTGTGCTATTTCCAATCCTGCAATTAGTCAGGATCTTCAGATCTTATAGGTTCAAAGATCGACGATTGTGGTTAACTCACCAAAAAACGCACAAATTGCGGAGCTTTGGTGAAAAATTAAACCACTCACAAGTTGTGGTTCCGCAATCCACAATGACTGTCGATGTTCACTTGAAAATATATCTACGGTTGGAACCAGTTCCACTACAAATGAGCGGTTTCCATTATGGAACCCGACAATAGTCTTAAAAGTCGTGTTGGTTGAGGACCCCACAACCATCCTTGATCATTGATCCGTTTCAAGAGTCTTCTCGACCGTTGAACAATTTTAAAGTGAAAGGATAGGATAAGTAGGGAAAAAGGCTTGACAATTCGATTATCCAAATACTTTTCAGTCGTCGTATCATTTTCGAGTGGAAGGACCCGATAAGAGAGGTAAAAGATCATGAGATCTCATTTCTGCGAATTTTCGTTAGCTATCAGATTGATTTAAGTGGAAGGATAGGACAATCAAGGGCTGAGATCTAAGATCTAAATCACCCGAATACCCATCAGCCATCGGATTGAATTAATGGAAGGATGGGATAAGCAAGGGCTGATATCTAAGATCTCAATCACCCGAATATCCGTCAGCCGTCAGATCATTCTAGTGGAAGGACATGATAAGCTAGAAGAAGAGCCGTTGGATTTAATCCAAGGCTAAGTAGTATCACAGATAGATCAAGTCATTGATCTAAAGCCTTGATGAATGAACAACATTCGTTTTGGGTTAAAATATGTGAGGAGGTTACGCTCCAGAAAGTTTGAGATCTGAAATACCCGAAGCCCAAAATTTGAAATAAATAAGGACCATCGGATGTCGAGGATATACGATGACTATTGGATCAGGGTCTTTGGTCAACAGACCACGTCAGCAAGGACACATGGAAAAACACATCAGAAAACCACATCTATAAGGACGTGTGGCATACCATGTCAGCAAGGACGTGTGGCATAAGACCATGCCAGCAAGTACACATGGAATAATCAGATGATGACATGTGTCAAGAAGAAATTGGCTCATTCCATGTCAACATGTGACATCAATAAATTACTTCACTTCGGAAGAATTTTTTCGAGAGTTTTCACCATTAACAAATGACAAAAGCTTCGAAGTCCCGAAGTAGACATGGTTCGTCCGATATACAAAAACAGTTCAGGAGAATTCTCATCCGTCGATCTACTACAGTGGAAATATAATGTAAGTTGAATTAACCGAAATCCTGGAGTAAATGGTGGCCATCCATCTCAATACTTGATTAAGACCGAACCGTCGGATTAAGCCTTGCAAGAATCAAATCGGACGATTGATCAGTTTCCGTGAAATAAACGTAAACCGTCCGATCTGTTCGGGAAATCTGATTCAGAAGTTTTGAAAGGTTTGAAATGTTGAAATCTTGAAGTTCTGAAGGGAGAAGTTCCGTCATCCATCCATCTCATCGGGAGATTGAATTGTGACCATTCATTCTGATAAGCTCTCAAATGATTGGTTGGCCTAGTGCCTGGTCACCGCATATGGTCATATGGAATAAGAAAAATAAAGGCAAAGCTTATATAATAATCTCGTGGTTCTACGACTATGGTCATATGAAAACCGTTTGAAAGGAGCGCCTCATACAAATTTCATTCGACACAGAGTTACACCAAAACAATACAGAGAGTCGATAAATAATCGAATATGATCTATTGGTGAACCGAGAACGCAGTAGAAGCACGAGTACGATCTAATGAGTCAATCCATGTCTGTGATCAACTCATAAGGAAAAACAAACTGATACACAATCATGATTAAAAGAGAGTTAAATCATGAAAACATGAATAAAGAATAAAAAGGAAAATGATATTAATTAAAGTTTAAAGATTATCATTTTAAATGAAAATGTACAATGGTTCAAATATCAAAAGACACAATGATTCAAATTCACACTAGTTGGAAGACTATATAAACAAAAAGGAATGGTGAGAAGGTTGTAGTTGAATTTGTTGAAGTATATATATTTATATATAATGGATTGAATGAAATTTGATTCTATCAGGTTGGTGCCTGTTTACAAGCTAGGTCTTGTATGAGGATTGGATTCCTCACATCTTAGTTGGATCTGAGATCAACAAGATGGGACTTGTTATGAGGGTTGGATTCCTCATTTCTCAGTTGGATTTGAGAACTACAAGCTGGGTCTTGTAACAAAGAGCTGGGTCTCTCATAGTTGTATGAAGATGATATTCAAAGATTGATCTTATGTATTCATTCAAGTTATTTAATAAATAAAATATTTATTCTTATATATATATTGATTGAGAAAATGAAATAAATATTTGTTGTTCAGTTAATTTGTGAAAAGTGGAAAATTGTCCATAAGTTTTGTGACACTGATTCACCCCCCCCTCTCAGTGTCAAGTTCCCATTTTTCATCAATTGGTATCAGAGGGGGTTCCTTCAACACAGTTTAAACACTGAAGGTAGATTAAGAAGAAATGGGTGGACAAATTTTTATCTCCACAGATGAAGCTCCCTTATTTGATGGAACAAATTATTTATCATGGAGGGAAAATATGAAAATATATCTGAAGTCAAGAGGATCTGGAGTTTGGGATTCAATAGTAAGTAAACCTTGACACTTAACTAATTCAAAGAGAAAATCCAAAAATGCAAAAGAAGAAAAGAGAAATAATTCAATAGTCTTAAAAGAAATTCATGATGGATTAACAAACCAAGTCAAAGAAAAGATGAAGCACTACAAATCTGCTAAAGAATTATGGCTTCAACTAGAAAAATGTTATCAGAATGAAACACACGAAGAAGAGAGTTCTTATCAAGAAAATAAAGAAAATGAAAATCACAATCAGATTGAAGAGCATAATACAAAGAAATACATTTCTAATCAGTATGAAATGCAGGATTTGATGCAAATCCCAGTTAACAATGAACAAGACAACCTCATCAAGGAATTGAACAATACCTCAGTAATCACTAAAGAAAGATTACATAATCTTAAAACTGATGTTGCGGCTTCTATAGGAGAGATTCGGTTGGAACCATAAAATTATATTCATATTAAATTTCCCATGGAGGCTCTTGATAGTCTTGAGCACACAACCCTGTGCACTTTAGAAGAGTTGGAGAAACTCCAGCAAAAAGATATGATTCTACTACAAAAGATAGATCAATCTAACCATGAAGAGTGTGAACAAAAGTTTCATCTAGAAAACAAAGAAGAGGAGATGAAAAGTTTGAAAACCAAAGTTATTAATCTAACATAAGAGATGGAAGAATTAAAGAAACATGACAGTAAAAGAAAAGAAGTACTAAAAGAATCAAAAAAATGTTATGTTAACATTTATCCCATAGATGAAGTAGAAGAAGAACTATCAAAGGCCAAGAAGAAAGTTGATTGGAGTCTCTATGTATACTACTATGACCATAATGAATCAGACTATAGTTTTCTTCGTGACTACACTAAAGAATTTCTTGAAAAGAGTCAAAAGCATATCATGGAAATAAAGAAAATACTCAAAGATAATGAAAAAATCATATCTGATCAAAATATTCAGTTATAAGAAAAAGAAGAGGAGATTGAGAAATTGAAGAATGAAATTAGTCAGGCAAAAGAAGAATCATGTCATAAGCTGGAAGAAGAATTTGTGAATCTTATAAAGGAGGTTGAGAAGTCAAACACTCAACTTGAGGAAATTAAAGAAAGTAAAGAAAAACTAAAAATCCAGTTAACAAGGAAAGAAAATTCTAATCACATGTTGGAATTGGAAATCATCAATTTCAAAAATATAAATGAAAGTACTAATGCAGATCTAATGACTAAAATTGAAGAAGCTAAGAAAAAGAAAGAAGCCCAAAAGATCCAAAGAACTAAAAAGGAAGAATCATGCAAAATGTTTGAATTGGAAGCCATCAAACTCAAAAGGATTCAGAGAGAATACGAGGAAGAAATCAAAATATTGAAGACATATGACAAAACTATTAAATGAAAAGAAGTCTTGTATGAGACAGAATAAATAGTCATCAATCTAAAGATTCAACTTGAACATGCTAAAAAGGTGGAAGAAGCCCTGAAAATTCAGTTGACTAAAAAGGAAGAATTATGTCACATATTGAAGTTAGAAATAGTTGATCTCAAAAAGATGAATGAAAAGACAAATAAGATTGTGAATTTCCAGAATAGCTCAACTATCCTAAATAATATTTGGAAGAGCCAAAGATCAGCTGATGACAAAACTAGTCTTGGATACAATAAGAAAGATGACAATAACAAATGGAGCACCATTTACAAAAATGAGAAAGGATCATCCTTATTAAAAGGAAAAGATTCAAGTACAAAGCAATTACAAGTCATGAACTTTGTTAAGGAAGACAACTATAGAAGTAAAAAGGAAGAAGAAAATCAAATGATAGATCCTTCAAGCCAAAATGAAATCAAGAAAGGAAACATCTTCAATGGCTATTGTTTTTCTTGTCATAGCTTTGGCCATAAAGCAATGCACTGCAAGAAACTAGAGAAAGGATATACAAGAAAATCCAAAAACTCAATTAGATGTTGGAGATGTAATTTTGTTGGGCACACAACAAAATTTGTCATACAATGAGATGTCACAACTGTGATAGGTTTGGGCACAAATCCAAAAACTGCAAGAATACAAAAAGTCAATATTTGCATAAGTCATTCAAGTCAGTGAAAAAACCTAATAAAAGTTGGAACAAGAAAGGAGATGACAAATCTCCAAAAACGCAATTAGAAAGAGAAGATCCAAAAAGCATAATATCTTACAAGAAGATATGGAGAAGAAAATCTGAAGGAGAAAGCAAGAAAAATGTTATTACACTTGAAAATGAATAAACTAATAATAAGATCATGATGGGTAAAAATCCTAATAAAGAATGTGAAATTCAATATGAGATAAATTAATCTCAAGAAAAGGAAGTACCCAAGGAAGAATATGAGACAATATCAAATTCTGATGATGTCATAAGTTGTTAGCAAAAGAAAGAAAATACAAAAAGAAGTTTAAATTGTTTTTTGCAAAATCAAAGGATTATGCCAAAGAGTTTATAAATTAACATATTTAAAATCTTGACTATATATGGATTAGTGGTCAAAAGAAAAATCATTGGTAGGGTTAATTGTAGAATACAAATAAAATAAAATAAAGGTATTAGAGAAGTTCAAGGAGTATCATTCAACAAAGATCAATTGATAACAAAATTGGTATTTAAATCAATTGGTATAATTCCTCAATTGATATTCCTGTGAAATATAAAAAACGAATAAGAAGCAGATCAAAAATATCAGTAAGATTCATACTCTTGTTCTATTTGAAAAAGGAAAGCCCGTAAAAACTGAGGAGGAGTATTTTGATTATTGAATAAGAAAGTAATTAGATTAAGTTTTGAAAAAGACTTGATCACTACAAAATTTGTATCAAGAAGACTACTTATTTAAACACAAAAATACCAATAAACTGAGATAAGAAGTTAGTAAATTTACAAGGGAAGAAACCTTGTCAAGAAGAGATACCCTTTCAGAAATAAGGGGGGGGCGAGTATTCAGAAGCAGAGAGAGAGCATATTGATAGGGGGAGTCATTCAATTATGGCATACATAACATGATTCCAAGGGGAATTACTCGAGATCATATTTTGGTCAACAAAATGCATAAAAACAGAGGTTGATCATAAGGGAAGCAACCCTTTTCCATTGATGTCAAAGGGGGAGAGTAACTTCAGAGGAGAGAAGAATCATCACAGGGGGAGTTTGTGTATGAAGTTAGTGTGTTTCCCTCAATGATAAAGGGGGAGATTGTTGGACATATTGCCATTCATGTGTTGTCATTGATGTCAACAATCATGATAAGTTGTTATGATGGAGACATGAATCAATCATGATTAGTTATACAATTGGCATTAGTGTCAAGATGGACAATAATGTTTTTCCATGTGTAATGAAGGGTCAATGAAGGAAAGAGAATGTCAAACAATAAGAAGAGCAACAAGGTTAATCTCAGGAGGAAAAGTATACTAAAGATTGACAAAAGAACATCACCTTAAGGCTGAAAGAAATTCATGATTATTGTTGATCACGATAGGATCAACAATGTTCCTATGATCAAATCTCAGGAGAATTAGCGATTGACTATCAGTGCATAAAAGAATGCACAAATAGTTATTAAATCACATGAGAGTTAGCGAATGAAGAGAACATTCTAGAAATGTCGTATGATCGATGGAAAGACTGAGAAGTCGACCAATACACAGGAAAAGGTGAGAAGCCTCAACAACTATTCGATCAAGAAAAGTGACGGTATTGATCATCTCATGGAACAAACATCGGTCATATGAGTGACCGTGGGCTTGAGGACCATTGGAGGATCATGACCGTCAAATCTGTAAGCCATATCAACAACATGCATGAATTGCAGAGAGCGAAAGAAAACTTAAAAAACTCGCTGGTTCTAATCCCTCAATTGGTTTAGATCGTTAGATCTCATAAACCCAAATATCGATGACTGTGGTTGATCCAACAAACGAGCAGATTAAGTCATATTAAGTCGTAACCATCGGATGCACAATCACCAGATCAACAGTAGGGATAGATTACAGAGATTGAAAGGAGTATTGAACATCGTGATATTTCCAATCCCGCAATTATTCAGGATTGTCAGATCTTATAGGTTCAAAGATCAACGATTTTGGTTAACTCACCAAAAAATGCACAAATTGCGGAGCTTTGGTGATGAATTAAACCGCTCTCAAGTTGTGGTTCTGTAATCCACAACGACCATCGATATTCACTTGACAATAGATCTACGGTTGGAATCAATTCCACTACCAATGAGCGGTTTCCTTTGCGAAACTCGACGATAGTCTTAAAAGTCATGTTGGTTGAGGACCCTTCAACCATCCTTGATTATTGATCTGTTTCAAGAGTCTTCTTGACCGTTGGATCATTTTAAAGTGGAAGGATAGGATAAGAAAGACAAAAGGCTTGAGAATTCGATTATCCGAATACCCATCAGCCTTCAGATCATTTTGGAGTGGAAGGACACGATAAGCGAGGTAAAATATCATGAGATCTCATTTATGTGAATTTTCGTCAGCCGTCAGATTGATTTAAGTGGAAGGACATGACAATCAAGGGATGAGATCTGAGATCTCAATCACCTGAATACCCACCAGCCATCGTATTGAATTAATGGAAGGACGGGATAAGAAAGGGTTGAGATCTGAGATCTCAATCACTTGAATATCCGTTAGCCCTCAGATCATTCTAATGGAAGGAGAGGATAAGCTAGAAGAAGAGTGATTGGATTTAATCCAAGACTAAGAAGTATCGCAGATAGATCAAGTCGTCGATCTAAAACCTTGATCAATGAACAAAATTTGTTTCGGCTTAAAAGATGTGAGGAGGTTATGCTCCAGAAAGTTTGAGATCTGAAATACCCGAAGCCCGAAATTTGAAATAAATAAGGACCATCAGATGTGGAGGATATACGATGACCATTGGATCAGGTTTGTTGGTCAGCATACCACATCAGCAACGACACATGGAATACCATGTCAGAAAACCACGTCAGCAAAGCACGCCTATAAGGACATGTGGCATACCACATCAACAAGGATGTGTGGTAGAAGACCACGCCAGAAAGTACACATGGCATAATCAGATGATGACATGTGTCAAGAAGAAATTGGCTCATGCCATGTCAACACATGACATCAATAAATTACGTCACTCCAGAAGAATTACTTCAAGAGTTTTCACCACTAGAAAATGACAAAAGATCTGAATTCTCGAAGTAGACATGGTTTGTCCGATCTAAAGAAACACTTCGAGAGAATTCTTATTCGTCAATCTACTACAGTGGAAGGAAAGCGTAAGTTGAAATAGCCTAAGTCCTGGAGTAAATGGTGGCCATCCATCTCAATGCTTGATTAAGACCCAGCCATCGGATTAAGCCCTGTAAGAATCAAATCTGACGATTGATTAGTATCCACGAAATAAACATAAACCGTTTGATCTGTTCGGGAAATCTGATTCAGAAGTTTTGAAAGGTTTGAAAAGTTGAAATCTCAAAGTTCCGAAGGGCGAAGTTCCGTCAGCCGTCCATCTCATCGGGAGATTGAATCGTGACCATTGATTCTGATAAGCACTCAAATGATCGTTTGACCTAGCGCCTGGTCACCGCATATGGTCATATGGAATAAGAAAAATAAATTTAAAGCTTAAATAATAAATTCATGGTTCTACACCTATGGTCATATGAAAATTGTTTGAAAGGAGCACCTCATACATATTTCATTCGACAGAGAGTTACACCAGAACAATACAGAGAATCGATAAATAATCGAATATGATCTGTTGATGAATCGAGAACGCAGCAGAAGCATGAGTACGATGTGATGAGTCGATCCATGTCTGTGGTCAACTTATAAGGACAAACAAACCGATACATAGTCATGATTAAAATAGAGTTAAATCATGAAAACATGAATAAAGAATAAAAAGGAAAATGATATTAATTAAAGTTTAAAGATTATCATTTTAAATGAAAAGGTACAATGGTTGAAATATCAAAAGACACAATGATTCAAATTCACACCAGTTGGAAGACTATATAAACAAAAAGGAATGGTGAGAAGGTTGTAGTTGAATTTGTTGAAGTATATATATTTATATATAATGAATTGACTGAAAGTTCATTCTATCAGGTTGGTGCCTGTTTACAAGCCGGGTCTCGTATGAGGATTTGATTCCTCACATCTCAGTTGGATCTGAGATCAACAAGATGAGACTTTTTATGAGGGTTGGATTCATCATTTCTCAGTTGGATCTGAGAACTACAAGCTGGGTCTTGTAACAGAGAGTTGAGTCTCTCATAGTTGTATGAAGATGATACTCAAAGATTGATCTTATGTATTCATTCAAGTTATTTAATAAATACAATATTTATTCTTATATAT
>JZKD02S0328705.1:0-19378 GCA_000966675.3 Picea glauca
AGCCTAATTCTTTTTTATTATAGCAGGGTCTTATTGTAGACAACAAGATTCAGGGTTGAATTACATCATTTAGACACTTGTTTTTCATAGGTGTTGATCTATCTTTGATAGTCTGTGTAGACTTGTCTGTTTGTGAATTAGTTTTCATGACTAACAAAGGTTATTGTGCAGAGTCGAGTGGGAAGAAATCTATGGCAATTTGATCTAGCTTTTTAGAGTTCAGTTTTGATTTTTTGTCAGAGGTCCTTTTGTATGTTCCATCAGGGATCTCTAAGTTTGACTTTGGTCCTAAATTTTTGCATGAAACTTTGTAAAGAGAGTGACTCTTTGGTGAATTGGAATGAAACAAATGATTTTTTTATGTCTCATCTGTCTTGATTATCATCTTGGTGTATTTACTTCTGTCTTTACATGTATTTCAGCAACTGTTATATTCAGAAAATTACATAAAAAGTAAATTTTCAGCAAGCTTTTTATTGATAAAAGACTAGCCTAAGCATTTGTAATTAATACTTGTGATTTAGAATGTTATTTCAGTTGGCTATAAACATAGGGTGAGATTCCCGTCTATTTTGTTTTAGCCAAGTAGAATCTGAAAATGGTTGAGTAAGATCATTTCATATCTTTTCCTCAACACTACCCTTTTATTCTTTCCAACCATCTGACATCACGGTGCATCTAGTGATTTCCCATGATCCCTTAAGCTCCTCCATTCTAATATCACAATCATTTTTTTCATTTTGAAGGATAGGCCCTCTCAACTCCTTATAGGTAGGGGCCTTGTACCCAGGGAAAACAATAACAACTGTATCAAACATTCGTTGATATAATGGGTTGTTCTTGGAAATGTTAAAAGGAATGTCACTCCATAAGAAACACTTACACACCAACTTATCATCCTCTTCCTTCTTCTTTTTTTTATCATTGACCTGATAGAAGGTTGTGCACCAAGTGTGGTTCTAGGAATAAAAAACGATGAGGTAGAAGGTGGAATTGAAGCAGTTGAAATCCCCTTCTTAGATATTCCATGTCCTCCCCTTGAAAATTGAGATTTATTATCTTCCCTTTATTCTCTGGCCAAACCCATATCCTCAAGCACTTTGTTGGCAATACGCATGATTTCTGGGGTTGAATTTGGGAAAATATCCACTTCATGCCCCGAAATTTTTGCAAGGTGGTATTTCATCCAAGTAATTTCCCCCATAATTCTTATCCTACATAACTTTCAATACAAAGTTTGTCTATTAAGCCCCCCCTCGGGATCACCATATTCCCACATAGAATCCAATTTTCTCGACATTTTCAATCTTCAAGTGATCAAACCTAGGGCACAAAAACAATGGAAAAAAATGAAAATCACCATTTAACTTTTAAAGAATCAGTATTCAATATAATGCAATCTACAAGTAATACAAATTTACAAAATGGGGGAAAACTGGTAAATTTGCAAAAAATATAAAAAAAATAACTATCATAAATTTGCAAAATTAAAAAAAAAAAATGGTTGGAAATCAATCCACACTCCAAAATAATTTGATGGGAGCTGAAAAAAACAGTCCCTAACTACCAAGATGAAGGATACATAGCAAAAATTTTAAAACAAAACAAAAAAAAATGGTGCAAATTGTTTCCCATACCTGCAAATGCACCCTTGCTTGAGGGAAATAAATCCCAACTTCACAATGAACAGGTTATGGTGCTCACGATATCGCTCCTCCTCATCTTTGGTTGAAGGGAAACTTTTATCTTTCTCCTTTTATCTCCAAACCCCACACTCTACTTGCAAAATGAGAAAAAAATACAAATTTCGGCTTTATTTCTGGCCTTTCCCAAGCCCATGCGACATTTTCAGTTGTAGCACGATAATATCGTGATGTTTTAGTAAATAGCGCGATATTATCAGGACACGATAATATCATTATATTTTCAGTGATAATATCACCAACCTCAGTTTTGGCGATATTATCGCCAACATCGTGATGTTGGTAACACTGAAACAGATGGAAAATTTCCTTGGAATCTCACGAAAAGAGCACTTACATGGTTCATGAAATTTACAGAAAATCAAACAAAAATGAATGTGGAAATTCTTAGTAAATTTTTTTCATTAGTCCAAACCAAGGATATCAAACACCTGGCTTCCCATAAGCTTAAATAAATTAAACAAATTCTAGGTGATTCTATAAGAGAATATGACAAAAGATTCAAATATTTACTCAACTAGATACTTCACATGATCAACAAGGAGTTTTGGGTTCAATGGTTTATGGAAGAACTCCTTCACAAACTTGGGCACCCTTAAGAATGAATGAGATTCAAACTTACAAGGATGCCCTAGAAAAAGAAAAATAGATAGAATTGGGGTGAATATTGGACCACACCATCTACAGATAAAAAGGTTGAAGAAAAATTGGAAATGTTGTAGAAATCACTCCAAGGCCTTTATATATGATGAAGTAATATTTGGTGTACAATTTGTATGAAGGAAGGGAATAACAAATACTGTAAAAGTACCATGAGTCGACTGAAAGAGAATATGACGTTTGAAAGTCCAAGATGGAATATTACTGTGAAATTTTCCAAATCATCATGAACCATGTCATGAAGGAATTCCCAAACAACTTGAAAAATTCAAAACCAAAATGTCAACTCATAATACACAAGAATGTCAACTCAATCGTCTAAATGAGATAAAATAGCATACTATCTATCATACCCAGGCTTCAAAATTGAACCAAGATCAAGGCAACAAAGGAGGTGGATACCAAGGAAGAGGAGATGGTTATCAAGGTCAAGGAGGTGGATATCAAGAAAGAGGAAGATACATAGGAAGATACCATGGTCAATACAGATGAGGAGGATGCAATCAAGGAAGGTTAGACAAATCCTACTGATTTATTTATTTAAAATAGGATCATCTAATCCTTGACTACCTCATAAAGGATAGGACTAAAAATAAATTCAATATCTTTGGAGTTGGTTATCATTCTCTTGAGGACAGTCCAATTATTCTTGAGAAATTGAGAAATAAGATAGTTTCCAATCTCCTTCAAACCATGCCTAAACACAAAGTCCTCAACACTAAGAATTCAAATGTCATCACAATATCTAGTGCAAGATGAGAAGACAATGTACCTAAAGTACCACAAATTAAACCTATTAGGAAATATTGTCAATACCCTAATCCACATAAATAAANAAACAAAAAAAATGGTGCAAATTGTTTCCCATACCTGCAAATGCGCCCTTGCTTGAGGGAAATAAATCCCAACTTCACAATGAACAGGTTATGGTGCTCACGATCTCGCTCCTCCTCATCTTTGGTTGAAGGGAAACTTTTCTCTTTCTCCTTTTATCTCCAAACCCCACACTCTACTTTCAAAATGAGAAAAAAATACAAATTTCGGCTTTATTTCCGGCCTTTCCCAAGCCCATGCGACATTTTCAGTTGTAGCGCGATAATATCGTGATGTTTTAGTAAATAGCGCAATATTATCGGAACACGATAATATCGTTATATTTTCAGTGATAATATCACCAACCTCAGTTTTGGTGATATTATCGCCAACATCGTGATGTTGGTAACACTGAAACAGATGGAAAATTTCCTTGGAATCTCAGGAAAAGAGCACTTACATGGTTCATGAAATTTACAGAAAAACAAACAAAAATGAACGTGGAAATTCTTAGTAATTTTTTTTCATTAGTCCAAACCAAGGATATCAAACACCTGGCTTCCCATAAGCTTAAATAAATTAAACAAATTCTAGGTGATTCTATAAGAGAATATGACAAAAGATTCAAATATTTACTCAACTAGATACTTCACATGATCAACAAGGAGTTTTGGGTTCAATGGTTTATGGAAGAACTCCTTCACAAACTTGGGCACCCTTAAGAATGAATGAGATTCAAACTTACAAGGATGCCCTAGAAAAAGAAAAATAGATAGAATTGGGGTGAATATTGGACCACACCATCTACAGATAAAAAGGTTGAAGAAAAATTGGAAATGTTGTAGAAATCACTCCAAGGCCTTTATATATGATGAAGTAATATTTGGTGTACAATTTGTATGAAGGAAGGGAATAACAAATACTGTAAAAGTACCATGAGTCGACTGAAAGAGAATATGACGTTTGAAAGTCCAAGATGGAATATTACTGTGAAATTTTCCAAATCATCATGAACCATGTCATGAAGGAATTCCCAAACAACTTGAAAAATTCAAAACCAAAATGTCAACTCATAATACACAAGAATGTCAACTCAATCGTCTAAATGAGATAAAATAGCATACTATCTATCATACCCAGGCTTCAAAATTGAACCAAGATCAAGGCAACAAAGGAGGTGGATACCAAGGAAGAGGAGATGGTTATCAAGGTCAAGGAGGTGGATATCAAGAAAGAGGAAGATACATAGGAAGATACCATGGTCAATACAGATGAGGAGGATGCAATCAAGGAAGGTTAGACAAATCCTACTGATTTATTTATTTAAAATAGGATCATCTAATCCTTGACTACCTCATAAAGGATAGGACTAAAAATAAATTCAATATCTTTGGAGTTGGTTATCATTCTCTTGAGGACAGTCCAATTATTCTTGAGAAATTGAGAAATAAGATAGTTTCCAATCTCCTTCAAACCATGCCTAAACACAAAGTCCTCAACACTAAGAATTCAAATGTCATCACAATATCTAGTGCAAGATGAGAAGACAATGTACCTAAAGTACCACAAATTAAACCTATTAGGAAATATTGTCAATACCCTAATCCACATAAATAAAGATAGACAGTGAGAGAAGCACTTGGATTCTTTGACTAAGAATATGAAGAAGAGAATCAAAGAGCATATTTACAAATGCAGTACTAAGAAGTAATTAAGGATGAAATCTTAGATGAATTCCTTAATTTATTAAAAGAAGAACAATATGTTTCCCAATTATTGAAATCATTGAACATCATGAAAGAATGTAAAGAAGAACAAAGGACATGCAAAAATTTGAGACAACTCACTCAAGGAAACATCCAAGATGACTATGACCCACAAGTCAACCTTGAAGTCAGAGGATTTATGATCCCCCCAAGTAGTGGTCAAATTTGGCTCACAAGTCATTATTCTACCCAAGGATACTTAGATTGGGATAGGAATTCATGAATTAATAATATATAATAACTTCCTTAAACTTCCATATCAATGCTTCATCAAACCCATTGGATCATTTAGGAGTGTGAAAACCATTATCCTGAGGATACCAACACAGGTCGATTCTTAAGTAATAAATATGGTCAAAAGTATCCCTTCTTACTCAACATTGGTTGGATGACCATGCGGAAGGAAAATGAAAGTGGCCATTTGACTCGAGAGAGGTAGAATCAAACTCAAAGGAAACGGAAAGAAAATTATGATACCCTTGAACCTCAGGGAGGGTAAACTATGGATAGAACCCCAGAAAGAAGAGATTGCGGCCATAAATATATACCAAGTCATCCAAGGAGATCGTGATAATATTGAACCTAATATACAAGGAAAATAACTATGTGGTTCACCCTTGTCAGTAGGTCATAACTCAGACACAAAACTCTATGAATTATAATTGGAAAACTATGAAACAAAAAAAAAAGAGTAGTGGTTGATTGAATCCATTCCTAAGGATAAATTTTATTTTTTCTTCTCTATTAGAATAGTACATAAAATATACGAAAACAAAATCAAATAGAATTTGATTTTAATCCCCATAGATGTAAATATGACCTCGACCCCTCCATTACGATTCAAGGAGAAAGAATCACCACTAGTTCATGTCAACAAGGTATCTAAGATAGTTAGAAAACAAGACCAACTGCAAATTCTAGTGCATTCATTCACAGGACAAGTAGTGAGATGGTGGGACACACATGAACTCTGACTACATACTTGGACCATTGCAACTACATACTTTGTTGAATTTTTTGGAGGAAAACTATTATCAGTTGTAACAAGTATACTAATTTTAATATGGGGTTCGATCCTCTCACCCATATTGAATATTGTAAGAGTGAATGGAGAAGAATTGGGTATGTTACACCTCAGATTCCCTATAGTGTACCTACATTTTTTCACGATATGTGGCCACTTTGATGAGCCCAAAGTGTGATGATTTCTTTATATGTGGCCATGATGGGATGATTGAAGTAGAAGTGTTGGTTAATTGGTTACCTAGATCGCCTTAGGTGAACAGTCATGACATGTCCTTTTAGTCCCCATTCTCAAGGTGATTGATTTTATTGTTTCGACCAACTATACCTTGGAGGTGGTAACTCCCTCCAAGTCGTGAATTTATGTCCTAGGTAGGTATAGGCGCATTCAGAGGTTGAACTACTAGGATACATGAGTTACAGATCCCCAAATTTCACTTACTCTATATATGTAAAGGTGATTGCGCTTTGTAAGGGTTATGATGGACATGGTTTAGCACACCTATTTTACCCCACATGGACCCTCTCTTTATTATGTGTGTACCACACTTTAGTCATGGGCCCTTGGAGATGATTCTACACATGATTTTTTATTTTCATGTTTCCCAAGGAATTCTCATAGTTTTCGAGTCATATCATGTTTCTCAATGCATTGGTCATACTCTCCAAGGTAAAAACAAGTTATTTGCATCCATGCATACATGCTATACACATGCCACATGGGAGATCCTAGAATGTTCCTCTTCTTTCATCACTTTTGGAGATGTCTTTCACATAATTTGAGGGTTGGTCCATTCTTTTGGCATCATTCTTGTTGTTGGGGGGTTTATGAGCCATTGTTTCACTTAGGGGGTCACTCCCATGCTTCATGGAGGTACCTTGACCTTAGGTATGTACATTATCATGCTTTTGAGACATATTTCAAGGATTTATGGACGTTCTTTGAGCATTCTTTGAGCACATTTTATGGAGGTTGTCCCCTTTTATGAGGGATTTTATCATGTAAAGAATCATTTAATTACAATTTGAATTAGCCTCCAAATTATGTGGATGAAAATTCACTTTGATCTAGGTGGATATCGGTGGCCACCCACCTTTTCCAATTGGCTCAAAACAGTTTTCTGGCAATTTTGGTAATTTACTATTTTTAGCAGTTTTTAACTTCCGAGGCCATTTTGAGGACCTAAATGATGGTTTTTTGGGATCTAGCTTCTTAATGATTTCAAAAGTCTTTGATTGAGCCCCAAAAATTAATCTCCTCGACGATACCTTTCCAATGAGCTATCGTGTGCCCCAAACGGAGATCATATGCCAAAGTTACGCCCCGGGGAAGTTGATACACCAAACTACCCAAAACAGGGTCCACAAAATTGTTGGCTTTTCATCTTCCAGGGTTAGGGTTTTGGATTTTATTTATGATAAAAATGCCTTTGGAGCCTCATTGTAAAATCATCTTCTTGCGAATGCGAGTAGCCATCACATCTCTTCTCAGAGATAAGCTACCACCATTCTAGCAAGTCTTTCACTCTGTATTTTTACTCTCTTTGTGCATTTTCGCTCATTAATAGAAAATTGTGTATTATTGTCTCTTTGTGTTTATGTTTGCATCTATAATACATTTCTATTATATTATTGGATATCTGAGATATCTTTGTACATTTATTTATTATATCTCTGCTCTCATTTTGTGCCGAAAATAATCTGGATCACCCTTTTATTTTAATTCCTTAAGATTAATTTAGGGATTAAAAATTGAGGAGTTAGAAGCCTCATCTATAAATAGAGGCACTCCTCTCATTTCAAATTGTTGTGAACTGTTGGACATTATTTCAAGTCATTAACAAAATATATTTTACTTGGTGTTTCTTGATGTCAATTCTTGGAGCTCTTTCTTTCTTGGTTTTTCTTCTTTCTTCAATGATTGTTGTGAATGTTCAAGATTCTACTAAAACTAAGAATATCAATCCATCTGAGGATTTATGAAATACATAAAGGGAGGATGTCTAGGGTTTCTTTGTCTTCAATGTTCCCTAAAATGATTTGGTAAGTGCTTGTCTCTTGTGTTGATTAGTTTTATACTCATTGACAAGGGTTTTAAGTATTCTTTCAAGTCTTTTGGTGATCTTGTTGGTGAAGGATATTCCCTTCAGGAAACCCTTCTTGTAGGGCCCTAGTTTTCATGGTTTATCTTCATTAAGCAAGTGACTACTAGCCTTGAGGCACTAGTCTCTCATTCTAATCCATAAACATTGAATAACCAATTCTTAGAGGGGCATACTTCTTGACCCCATAATCCCTAAGTGGAGATACGACACCAATCTTAACTCCCAACAAGCAACCAAAAACCCTAAAATAATCAAATATTTTCTATTTGCGTCATATAAAATACAAAAATACAAAAAAAATATAAAAGGTATACCATCAAAAAATATTTATTCATTGTCTAGTGCAAAGTTAATGACTTATTTTCATTTTCTAGACAATTTTGTCCAAGGGTTTACCGTAAATTGTTGATCTTTAACCCCTAATAGGGAAAATTATCCTCACATAATTGTGCTTACAGGTTTTATATATCATTTTTATGCATTTATTTAAGGTATGTACTAATTTTTTAAATTAAATTACAACAATACAAATCAAAATTGGTGAAACCCTAAAGCTAGGGTTTAACCCTAAAAGGTGCATTCTAACCATAACCTAGATTATATTTCACTTGTGGATTGTTTATAAAGGATATATAGCACATTCTAATAGTTAAATTATTCTCTTAAGTGCTTCATAGATGCTATATTTCATTTTGGATATTTTTGGTGAAACCGTGGGGGGATTCACCACCTCTCTTTGCAAGTTTGAGATAATTGCATGGTTATTATTCATTTTACTTGCAATAAATATTTTTAGGATGTTTTCATGTATTTTATTCATCTCCCTAGCTAAAGTACCCAAGGTTTATCATTACAAATATTTTTAGGCACTCTTGGGGTGATTTTTCTCACCCAAAACCTACATTTTCTTCTTTTTTATCATATATTAGATTTTGGAATTTGTGGAAAGGAGAAATCTGGTCCAATTTACCATATATAATCCAATGTGTAACTCAAATATAACATATTTTCTTGATTTATGCAATTAGATCTCACTCTTATGCGGCATAAGGTGCTTGTTTCTTCATCTAAAGAGTGGCATTGCCCTTTTGATTTATAGTTCTTTTTGTATCATACATATTTCAAATCTCAACACTCATCTAACTAGCCCTAACCATATTTATATTTTTGTATTTATTTCCCTAACTCTTGGTTAAATATTCTCAAGGCATTTGGCTACTTCAATGGCACTAGTATATCTAACCATATATTGAGGTGTGTAGTTTGAAGTGAACTATATTGTAAGCTACAAAAATGTAACATACATGTAAATTTCCTTAACATGTCTTCCTTATGGTGTAAAATAAAGAATGGCAATTAAAATACCCATTCCTAAACAAACAAACAAACAAAATTAATCATAATTAATTACAAATTTAATCATGGGATCAAAATGGGGACAATACAGTATAGAGTGTGAATCAATAAATGTAAGTGGTCTCATTAAAGAAGTTCCACTAGTTAGTGGTTGAGGTTGTTATCACTCTAGGAGTCCTTCTCAGGTTGTAGCTTGAAGAAGCCTGGTAACTTAAAGTATGTTTTGGTTTTATGTGTTTGTTGGATCAAATGGGATAACTAAACAACCGGTTCACACTCAAGACACTTAAATATATATAACCATATGAGACAATGCTTTCAAAAGTCAATAATCAGATAAGTAATTGAAATGGTGGGTGAAGAAAGACAATATTCATCAACCAAAACACATATGTGATGGGATGAATAAAGATAGCACAAATTACTATTAAATTAATATTTATGAGTTGACCAATGAAATGATAGTCATTTGCAACTAGAAAAACTTAGATAACAGTAATCATCTAGAGTACAGGAAAAGATAGAAGATGGCAATCTAACATTAACAGTGAAAGAAACTTGTGATCTATATTATATGAAAAAGGTCTAGTACAAAAACAGCATGGTCTAGTCTCCAGACTCGAACCCCTTTTCTCTTCGAGAGCATAGGCTTTATAGCCTTTACATGACAGTTTGAGATCCTATTAAAATGGATCTGGAATACTAATAATAGAACAAAACAAAACTGATATTATATGTAGGATCAATTCCTAAATTAAGAGTGAAACCCTTATCAACTAAGTCTTCAGTGATCTCCATGTTAAATGTAGACTGCTCAACCTCTGTCGAAGAAACATACATAATGAACTACTGATCTGAAATTTTTATCTTATCATCTTCCTTCTCATATCTGTTGCAATCTCCCTTTGTCTGCAAATCTGGAAGCTTAGGACTGTCCTTAATATTTGTTGCAGATTTGAAACTGTCATCTGCTGATATGTCAATCTGTTGATTATCTTTTGAATTTCCAAAGTGAATAATCGGGTCTTCATGACAACTTAAGATAGTAGATTCATTTGGTACAATGTCAAAATCATCTACACTAATCTTGTCATTCTATAGGTCACCAATCTCTTGGTCATAGAAACAGGTATCTTCTATTACAACAAACTCTTCGTAAATGTTTAATTCTTTATTCAACAAACTAAATTCCTGACAACATTCGGGATATAGAAGGTCAGCTGAAAACTTGCCTTTGCAAAATAAATGAAATGCAGCATGAAAGTCTGCCAAGGAACTAATACTTGCATTTGGAAGAGACCGGCGCCAGTCAAGAGCAATACCCTCTAAAGAATAACTGAAAATATTAATTTGAACATCCTCATGTACAATTTCAAGCCGATGAATAAATTCATGAAAATCCAACAAGTATTCAGTTGGCACTTCCCACTCTTCTCCTTGAAATCTCAGAAGACTATTTTCCCATTCATCTTTACTAGGTACTCGATGAGGGTAACCAGAAATATTTGAGAAATTGCAAAATGCATACCTCTTGTTCATTTCATACCAATGGAGTCGCCAACAGATTTCTGAACAATGGAATAATCACTGAATATGTCCTTCATGGAGTCGCCAGATAAATGATTACAACCGAAAATAAGTCCAGACTTTGTCTATCATCAAATTTGGATCTTGTCGTCTCCCATGGAAGCTTGCTTCAACTTTCTTTCCATGGCAACAACGCCAATTTGTTATCACTCCAGGAGTCCTTCTCAGGTTGTAGCTTGAAGAAGCCTGGTAACTTAAAGTATGTTTTGGTTTTCTTTGTTTGTTGGATCAAATGGGATAACTAAACAATTGGTTCACACTCAAGACACTTAAATATATATAACCAAATGAGACAATGATTTTAAAAGTCAATAATCAGATAAGTAACTGAAATAGTGGGTGAAGAAAGACTATATTCATCAACCAGAACACATATGTGATGGGATGAATAAAGATAGCACATATTACTATTAAATTAATGTTTATGAGTTGACCAATGAGATGACAGTCATTTGCAACTAGGAAAACTTAGATAATAGTAATCATCTAGAGTACAGGAAAAGATAGACGATGGCAATATGACATTAACACTGAAAGAAACTTGTGATATGTATTATATGTAAAAGGTCTAGTACAAAAACAGCATGGTCTAGTCTCCAGACTCGAACCCCCTTTCTCTTCGAGAGCATAGGATTTATAGCCTTTACATAACAATTTGAGATCCTATTAAAATGGATCTAGAATACTAATAATAGAACAAAACAAAATTGATGTGATATGTAGGATCAATTCCTAAATTAAGAGTGAAACCCTTATCAACTAAGTCTTCATTGATCTTCGATAGCCTCATCCATATCTGATATTTTCAATAACCAGTGAAGTGATGACAAAGCACTTGAAATCTTCATTTGACAGCTGGGCAATATCTTGACCAAAAATAGAAAGTCCATTTGATCTTTTCCCCTTCTTTGGCGCCTCAAAAGATGAAACAAAAAGCTAATACATATGTTTTGAATCATCATCTTTCATTTAGAAATATTCCTCGTGCCATCTGGAAACAAAAAACCGATTTGTGCAAAAAAGAATGGGAATATGCCAATATTTGCACTTTCGGTGGCTTAGGGCCCAAAATTTGCAGTGAATAAGCCACCAAAAGATTTGTTTTTGGTTGCTTAGGGAACATTTCAAAACCCCTATAAGCCACGGAAAAGGAAGTTTTCTTTCTCAATAGAAAAAGAGTTCAAATAGATCTTATCTTTCTCTTTGCTAGGAAGACCCCTCGTTTGTTGCAGAAGGAACAACTGGCGGTCTCGGGGTTGGCCAATCACTCTCCATAACACCATCTTCGTCAATCTTTGTTTTTTATGCTGCCACATAGCAAGTGTCAAATCCATCTATTGATTTTTGCAATATTCTCAACCGTGGTAATGCAATTGTAGAAGACAATATAAATATACAAGTAAATTTTCTAGTACCCCTTCCAACATGACCTCTGAACTAATGCAATTGTGCTAATCTTTAACTGGCGATTCTAGTCATGCCCACAATTGGCTCAACTACCCTCTTCTCACTGTTAAGTTTGTACAATAAGTAAAGAAATATCAACAAAGGTTCACCTGCTAAATCTTTTGCCCAATTCAAATGTTGAGTTATTATTGTCTCATTATAGGGCATAAAGGAAAAATTACGTATAACATTTGGAGCAGCAAGAGTACATTGTTGTCTCTCTACTCGACCTTCTTCATCAAGGTTGAATAATCCCTCTTCATCATACCACTAATCAGAACCCTTTATTCTACTACCATCTCCTGGGTCCTCTGAAGTCAAGGCATCAGATATTGACCGGATATGAGAAAGTGGATCATTTGGGCTTGTTATTTCACATTCAAAGCCAAAAACCCATAAAGACACAATTTGCTCCCAAAATCCTAGTCTTGGCCAATTTTGCAGCCTCCCTTGGGTGTGCAATATCACGCCAATCATCAACAACTTGTAAAAGAGCATCCAAAACTCCATGTAGCTTTACAAGAGGAGTAGCATCTGCAGTGATCTGAACCTCACTTCTTGTTTTATGAAAATGCTTTGGTGCAATATAACAACGGCGTCTTCCTTTAGTATCAAAGAAAAAGAGAAGTCTGATGGATCATCATCAGGTATATATGTTGGCTTGAAATATGTATGTAGTTGACAAGGTATAACCAATTCCAAGAGGTCACGAGTACATTTTCACACTTTATATCACCATGAAAAACACCATGCTCATGGCTCTGCTTCAAAGAATATAGTATCTTGAAAGCCAGCCACTTATTTTCAATCATATTGAGAAACGGTCGAGTGCTTGGGAGCAAGAAAGCGCTAGATACCATCATGATTTTAATAGAACACCTGATAATTTTTGCTTCTGATAGATAAAATTATCTATCACCGCCTTTCAAGACACTATGTTTGCATGCGTCGAGTTGCCAATCCCCTAATCACCAAATTTCATGCAACGGAATGTGACAAGCATCCTTGAAAGCTGGCGCTTGTGCACTAGGCTTGTGACATGCGTTGGTTGTTGTGGTTGCAGGTCAGATGGAGCTTTGTATGTCGACTTGTGCTTCATAGCTTGGTTTTGAGTTGAATGTGCTTGACAAATTTAGGATTTGGCATATGTGAACATGTGGCTTGGCCCATGGCTCCCTAAAGTTTTGGCTAAAAACCATCAAACCCAAGAGGTTTAGTTTAGTTTAAAACAAAACGCAGGCTTAGGCACAAAAGGAGTTGTTTGGTATATGATAGTTTAGATCTGTGTCTTTAAAGACTCTAGACTTGTAATTTGGCACACAAGTGATATTTAATATAGCTAGGATGGCTAAAGATTAGATCACCTGCGCACACACCACATTTTTTATGAAATTTACAACAAAGATGTATATTTTGTTTTGAAAATATGAAATCTATAAGAGCTAAGGTTGAGTCTAGGTAACAATTATTGTATTTTTGGGGATGTAAGTCAGAATATAACCTTGGACAAAGCGATCAACAAGAGCTCGACGAAGGGTTTGGAAGTTATGACCTTGCCCAAAAAATTTAGAAATAAGTGTATTAAGTAAAAGTGGAGAAAACACTCTAAAAATACCAGTGTATTTTTTATCGCTAACAGAGGCCTCATTAATGGAGGTTCAATAGGTGGTTAGGGATTTTTTCATTTAGAAACTAGATATTTTATTAGAAGGTATATAGTCAATTGTATAGTGAATATTATTCTATTTGGAGTTGTGCTCTTGTTGGAGGTTACCCCTTCAAAAAGGCAAGTTAACATTGCATCCAGTTTTGAATACNAACAGGTATCTTCTATTACAACAAACTCTTCGTAAATGTTTAATTCTTTATTCAACAAACTAAATTCCTGACAACATTCGGGATATAGAAGGTCAGTTGAAAACTTGCCTTTACAAAATAAATGAAATGCAGCATGAAAGTCTGCCAAGGAACTAATACTTGCATTTGGAAGAGACCGGCGCCAGTCAAGAGAAATCCCCTCTAAAGAATAACTGAAAATATTAATTTGAACATCCTCATGTACAATTTCAAGCCGATGAATAAAGTCATGAAAATCCAACAAGTATTCAGTTGGCACTTCCCACTCTTCTCCTCGAAATCTCAGAAGACTATTTTCCCATTCATCTTTACTAGGTACTGGATGAGGGTAACCAGAAATATTTGAGAAATTGAAAAATGCATACCTCTTGTTCATTTCATACCAACGGAGTCGCCAACAGATTTCTGAACAATGGAATAATCATTGAATATGTCCTTCATGGAGTCACCAGATAGATGATTACAATCGAAAATAAGTCCAGACTTTGTCTATCATCAAATTTGGATCTTATCGTCTCCCATGGAAGCTTACTTCAACTTTCTTTCCATGGCAACAGCGCCAATTTGTTATCACTCCAGGAGTCCTTCTCAGGTTGTAGCTTGAAGAAGCCTGGTAACTTAAAGTATGTTTTGGTTTTCTTTGTTTGTTGGATCAAATGGGATAACTAAACAATTGGTTCACACTCAAGACACTTAAATATATATAACCAAATGAGACAATGATTTTAAAAGTCAATAATCAGATAAGTAACTGAAATAGTGGGTGAAGAAAGACTATATTCATCAACCAGAACACATATGTGATGGGATGAATAAAGATAGCACATATTACTATTAAATTAATGTTTATGAGTTGACCAATGAGATGACAGTCATTTGCAACTAGGAAAACTTAGATAATAGTAATCATCTAGAGTACAGGAAAAGATAGACGATGGCAATATGACATTAACACTGAAAGAAACTTGTGATATGTATTATATGTAAAAGGTCTAGTACAAAAACAGCATGGTCTAGTCTCCAGACTCGAACCCCCTTTCTCTTCGAGAGCATAGGATTTATAGCCTTTACATAACAGTTTGAGATCCTATTAAAATGGATCTAGAATACTAATAATAGAACAAAACAAAATCGATATGATATGTAGGATCAATTCCTAAATTAAGAGTGAAACCCTTATCAACTAAGTCTTCAGTGATCTTCGACAGCCTCAACCATATCTGACATTTTCAATAACCAGTGAAGTGATGACAAAGCACTTGAAATCTTCATTTGACAGCTGGGCAATATCTTGACCAAAAATAGAAATTCCATTTGATCTTTTCCCCTTCTTTGGCGCCTCAAAAGATGAAACAAAAAGAAAATACATATGTTCTGAATCATCATCTTTCATTTAGAAATCTTCCTCATGCCATCTGGAAACAAAAAACCGATTTGTACAAAAAATAATGGCAATATGCCAATCTCTGCACTTTCGGTGGCTTAGGGCCCAAAATTTGCAGTGAATAAGCCACCGAAAAAAAAAAATGGTTGCTTAGGGAACATTTCAAAACCCCTATAAGCCACGGAAAAGGAAGTTTTCTTTCTCAATAGAAAAAGAGTTCAAATAGATCTTATCTTTCTCTTTGCTAGGAAGACCCCTTGTTTGTTGCAGAAGGAACAACTGGCGGTCTCGGGGTTGGCCAATCACTCTCCATAACACCATCTTCATCAATCTTTGTTTTTTATGCTGCCACATAGCAAGTGTCAAATCCATCTATTGATTTTTGCAATATTCTCAACCGTGGTAATGCAATTGTAGAAGACGATATAAATATACAGGTAAATTTTCCAGTACCCCTTCCAACACGACCTCTGAACTAATGAAATTGTGCTAATCTTTAACTGGCGATTCTAGTCATGCCCACAATTGGCTCAACTACCCTCTTCTCACTGTTAAGTTTGTACAATAAGTAAAGAAATATCAACAAAGGTTCACCTACTAAATATTTTGCCCAATTCAAATGTTGAGTTATTATTGTCTCATTATCGGGCATAAAGGAAAAATTACGTATAACATTTGAAGCAGCAAGAGTACATCGTTGTCTCTCTGCTCGACCTTCTTCATCAAGGTTGAATAATCCCTCTTCATCATACCACTAATCATAACCCTTTATTCTACTACCATCTCCTGGGTCCTCTGAAGTCAAGGCATTAGATATTTACCTGATACGAGAAAGTGGATCATTTGGGCTTGTTATTTCACATTCAGAGCCAAAAACCCATAAAGACACAATTTGCTCCCAAAATCCTAGTCTTGGCCAATTTTGCAGCCTCCCTTGGGTGTGCAATATCACGCCAATCATCAACAACTTGTAAAAGAGCATCCGAAACTCCAGGTAGCTTTACAAGAGGAGTAGCATCTGCAGTGATCTGAACCTCACTTCTTGTTTTATGAAAATGCTTTGGTGCAATATAACAATGGCGTCTTCCTTTAGTATCAAAGAAAAAGAGAAGTCTGATGGATCATCATCAGGTATATATGTTGGCTTGAAAGATGTATGTAGTCGACAAGGTATAACCAATTCCAAGAGGTCACGAGTACATTTTCACACTTTATATCACCATGAAAAACATCATGCTCATGGCTCTGCTTCAAAGAATATAGTATCTTGAAAGCCAACCACTTATTTTCAATCATATTGAGAAACGGTCAAGTGCTTGGGAGCAAGAAAGTGCTAGATACCATCATGATTTTAATAGAACACCTAATAATTTTTGCTTCTGATAGATAAAATTATCTATCACCGCCTTTCAAGACACTATGTTTGCATGCGTCGAGTTGCCAATCCCCTAATCACCAAATTTCATGCAACGAAATGTGACAAGCATCCTTGAAAGCTGGCGCTTGTGCGCTAGGCTTGTGACATGCGTTGGTTGTTGTGGTTGCAGGTCAGATGGAGCTTTGTATGTCAACTTGTGCTTCATAGCTTGGTTTTGAGTTGAATGTGCTTGACAAACTTAGGATTTGGCATATGTGAACATGTGGCTTGGCCCATGGGTCCCTAAAGTTTTGGCTAAAAACCATCAAACCCAAGAGGTTTAGTTTAGTTTAAAACAAAACGCAGGCTTAGGCACAAAAGGAGTTGTTTGGTATATGATAGTTTAGATCTGTGTCTTTAAAGACTCTAGACTTGTAATTTGGCACACAAGTGATATTTAATATAGCTAGGATGGCTAAAGATTAGATCACCTGCGCACACACCACATTTTTTATGAAATTTACAACAAAGATGTATATTTTGTTTTGAAAATATGAAATCTATAAGAGCTAAGGTTGAGTCTAGGTAACAATTATTGTATTTTTGGGGATGTAAGTCAGAATATAACCTTGGACAAAGCGATCAACAAGAGCTCGACGAAGGGTTTGGAAGTTATGACCTTGCCCAAAAAATTTAGAAATAAGTGTATTAAGTAAAAGTGGAGAAAACACTCTAAAAATACCAGTGTATTTTTTATCGCTAACAGAGGCCTCATTAATGGAGGTTCAATAGGTGGTTAGGGATTTTTTCATTTAGAAACTAGATATTTTATTAGAAGGTATATAGTCAATTGTATAGTGAATATTATTCTATTTGGAGTTGTGCTCTTGTTGGAGGTTACCCCTTCAAAAAGGCAAGTTAACATTGCATCCAGTTTTGAATACTAATAAAGGTATCCTAGCTATATTTCCTTTTGTCTTGCTATCTTTATTTTCTTTCATCATTGATATTACATTTGTTTTTCTCAAAATATTATGTTTTAGCTAACAAAGAACACCACGCATATACAATGACATGCAGAATGAAAGATATCTCAGGAGAAACCATAAAACCTTTCATTGTAGCTAAAGGGTTGTTGGCCTAAAAGGGCACCTAAGTAGCAATCAAGATAATATGATCACAGTCTCATATGGTTTGGGATAACAAACCTCAAGGCATCACCTCACCATGAAAACTATTAAAAACCCTTACACTTTAATAAAACTACATTAAACATATCAAAAACCCTTACACTTTGATAAATCTAAATTAAAATGTATTTACATTGTAAAATAATTCGATTTAAAGAGGATTACAACAACCTTGAAATTTCAAAGGCAATGACTGATAAAATGTTCATACTATAGTAACTTGAAGAAAGGTTGAGAGCAGGCCTGGAATTTGATGGGCTATGGCCCGTCTTTTGTCTCTCAACCTATATTTGACACATGGTTATAAAAATCAAATGTCATCACTGACTGGCATTAAAATTATTTACCTGTCAATTGGACGTGTGACCGCCTCGAGTACCCGTCAAAAAATCTAATGGGTATATCACATCATTCACATGTGAACTATAAGGCTTAGGCTATAGCCTATAAGTATTAGGGTTAGTAGTTACAGACTTACAGTGATATAACAGAGGGCTAGTGCCTAGGAGTCGGGACGTTGAGGATGGGTTATAGGCTTCAGATCGCACTGAATATCTGTAATATACCAGATATAAAATGTATGTAGAACAGAAATAAAATGCTAGAAATGGAAAAATAACAACAATATAACCAGAACATTCACCACAATAGCACTGAAATGATAAGAGAATAATAACAAAAATAGCACTTTGAATCTGAAAGCAATGTTCACTGGCCTCTTCGAGGGGGCAACCTCCAGTTGAGGAGAGCTCTATTGCAATAATATCCAAGCTAGGGTTCTCATACCCTCGACTCCTATTTATACTAAAAAGAAGCATCTAGAGGAAGATCCTTTTAGAAGTGAAAGCTTCTATTAGGTCTTTTTACATCCGCCTTATTCTATTTTATTGAAAGGCCTTATTAATATTGACCTTTATTACATCCAAATATATTGTTCTACCTATGTGCGTGTTAGGAACCTAACATGTTCGCCCCATTAAAAAAAACCATGTACTCAAGGCTTGAGATGATGAAATTGTTGCAGAATGGTAGATGGTTCAGAAGTGGCATCTGCTGGAGTTGTATCTTTCCACTGGACTAGGACTTCCTTGATGGTTCTCTGACGTAGGCGACGCTCACACTGGTCCAAAA
>JZKD02S0328716.1:0-19378 GCA_000966675.3 Picea glauca
AATTTGGTGGTGAAAGATTCCACCTATCTTGTTCCAAGCTTGGTCTCAAGGATGCAATACTCCACCCACACCATTCTACTTCAGATCTACTCAGTTGCAGGGGAGTTCTACACCAGTTACAGGTTCAAGAAGAGAGAGGGCGCACCATTGGGGGTTTCCAGCAAAGGGGGCGCACCATTTATTGAGGGAAGTTCGATCTAGGAGATTGGAAGGGTTTCTGGAGATTCTAGCACCTCGGTTTCTCTTGCAAGACCTTGACCATCATTTCTAGATCATTCAGAAGGAGTTTTATGTGCCATTTGATTTACTGGATGTATTGGACGAATTGGAGGAGAGGGGCACACTTCAGAAAGTGGTTTCGGTCATTTGATAGCTCAAATATTCACTATTTCGCTTGGGACTTCATTAGTGAGGTAACCAGGTCTCGATCTATCATTTCAGTGGTTTTGTGGAGCATTTGGAGGCCAAATTATCTAGGGTTTTAGTCATCCAGTGGGGTGCAAGTCCAACAGAGGGTTATTCATTTAGTGGATCATCTCTTCACCGATCCACTTGAGAATTTACCAGGGGTCTTGTATTGGGCCGATCTACAGTTTGGCATCTTCTCCAGAGTATTTGGAGGTCTTTGATAGTAGGGCCAAATTATTGAGGGTCTTCAGTGTTCCAGCAGGGCGTAGCATCATCCAGCTTGGGGGTTTGGCACTGTATAGGGCCGAGATCTCATCCTGTTGCTCATGTATGGTAGTCAGGTGGCCTTTGGAGGCTTAAATCTTCTCTCTTGACTCAGCTTGAGGGCCATCCTCATTTTGTTATGCTCTCTTATGCTATATTGTACCAGATCTATAGATCTATTGTATCAGTCCTTCTATTATTATGAATAAAGATCAGATCTGAGGTATTTTGAGTTGTCTCTTGTATTGTTGAAATTGCATCGGGTTGAGGTATGTTTCATTGATGTATCTTCTTGATTATTGCTGCAAACACACATTAAAATAATCAGTATAACCCTAGTGCAACCCAAAGGACCATAATAAGCAAAGTGTTTGACGAAATGCCACAACCAGTAAACAATTAAAAATCCATGCAAAACGTGATGTTCCTGGTGTCTTGGCATGGGAACATTACAAATCCCCCTCATTTTCCTCTCAACATAGATCAACCAAGGTTCATCACATTCAAGCAACCCAAAGTATGGGAGATGGTAATCCATTGTCACCATGACCTATGTTAGTCCTTCTTTCATGGAAAGTGTTGTGCTTAATTTGTCAGGCATGTGGATGAGGATCTTTGGTTGAAGTCAAATAATGAATCATTGGCTTGGGAAATTGTGTCGATTGCCTTGTTTCACCTTGGTGTTTAGCTTTTGTGCCCTAGCCCCGTGCTGTCACCACCTAGGGAAAAGGGGTAATACTGGGGGGGGCTCCTAAGGGTAATGTTTCACTCCTGACCATACTTAACACCTTCCATATTAAATCCTTTCACATATCCTAAAACTTTGGCTATGGTCCATTCTCTGATGAGAAACTCTAATGAGAAGAAGGGGATAAAGGCCAAGAGGTTGTTTTGCAACTGCTATAAAAGAATAAGAAAATGATGCTAGAAAATAAAGTGAACATAACAAAGCAGGACTACCAAAAGTTGGTCCAACTTGATCTCTACTCTTTTAGTGCTCGCCTCTGTCCCAAAAAAGTAATTCTATAGCTTGAAACCCTATATAAAAGGGGACCCACAAATTTGCAAATATAAATGAATGCATGAACTAGAAAAAGGAAAAAAAGGGTTTGGAAAAAGGTGGCATGAAAATATGGGGTAACTCAAGAGCAAGCGCACCCTCCTCAAAGGAGCTCATAGAAATGGATTAACACCATAAGTCATGAAGTAATCCCTAAACCATATCATTTTCACACTTACTCTTGATGGGATTTTACTTTCCCTTGTCACTCTTGGGATCCATCCCTCTACTTGGGTTATTTTGTTTCATGTCTAGGTGACACACCTAATAGGGTTGGATGAAGGCCCTCCCATAATCAAACTTGGTAACTCACATGGGGTCCTGAATAGTGTGATGTTTGAAGGGGATACTGAGGTGAATAATTTTCATGGCTTATGTCTTAAGTTACAACTTACTTTGCATGTTTTCAGGACTGATGTTTCTTATGCACTTTGGTTAACCTTGTTTTATACTTTGGCTTGTTTTGGATGGCCCTGACATGGTTCTTAAGGGACATCCTAGGCTTGTACCCATGAAATTGTGCCTTTATTGCAAGACTTAGGCACATGTGATGGAGAGCAGTGGGTCGTCCAAGAACTCACCACCCTCAGGAAGTGGCTATCACATTCTCATAACATTGGACGATGGATAGATGGGATTTCTTTGAGTAGTTCTGGTCATTGTGCCACACATATGGGCTAAAATACCACAAGTTGGGTAGAGTAACCCAGGGCTTTTGTGCACAGAGGATAGGGGATGTTCCACCAATAGGCCTTTGTACATCACTCATAGATATCATTGCAGCTCTCTCATCCCTGGACATGGCCTTTGGAGGCCCTTGACGTCACCCTCTATCCTTTAACGTCATCTTCTTGTCTAGAGTTTGGTGGATGGTTTGGTTTTGGAGATGATTGGCATAGCTTGGTGTGAGGACACACCTCACTTCATGCTCTTTCATCGTCAAGGATGCCACTTGGCCTTTGGAGGCCCAACGTTTGCCTTTGGAGGCATGACATCACCCTCTCCTAGCTTGACGTCACCTTTTTAGAGAATGGCGTCACCCTTTTTAGGGTTTTATGATGTATATTTGTATTTTGCCATTATGTTAGAGGAAAATCAAGGGGTCGTCCACACTATTATTTTATTGTTGAGATATTATGTGGAAAAATCGTGTTAGGGTTGCCTCATATAAAAGGGTAAACCCTATTTTTCATTTTGGATCAACACAACTCTCACTTGAGAGATTCTACTTCTAAAATTTTCACCCTTTTAGGGTCATTGGCTATCTCTCTTTCATGTGCTATGCTTGGAAGGTCACTTGTGGATGGTTTTTGCTGATTTTGGATGGGAATTTGTACAATTAGGGTTTTATCTCTTGGTTTCTTGGATGAAGCAAGTGAATTTTCTGCAATTTATTCTTATGTTGTTAATATTTCATGATAAATTTGTTATTTTATGCCAGATGTCTTGCTTGGTGAAACCCTAAGAGAGGAACATAAGCCTCTCACAAGGTGTTTTCTATCCAAAATTCATGAAAGTATCCTTCCTAAGGTTAGAACCCTAAAGCCTTAAAGTGCTAGCACTTTAGGATTTTTACCCTGAAGTATCCTTCTCCTTAAGAGCCTAAGGCCCAAATGTGCTTGTACCTTAAGGTTTGAATCCTACCTCTTGGTTGCAATTAGATCAATCTTCAAGCTTAGTAGCATTTGTCGTTAGAAGACTCCATAACCTAATAAAGGCATTGTTCCAAGAAGTTATTCTCTTGGTGAACTGATTGATAAACATTCTCTTTTAAAACTTTCGAGCTCTCTACTAACTTTATTAACACTAACATTAGCAAACTCACAAAGTTTCTTACTGTCGTTACAAAAAGTTTGCTACATCCATCTGATAACACTCTAACTTTTTGCATACACACATGTAAAGGTGACCTAACTCATTCATAAATTGCATCTTACAATTGGATAATGTTCTACTGGATGTATGCTAATTTTTCATGGTCAATTGTTGCGTTTCTTAGCATTAACTATTGTTGTTGTTCCAAATCATTTATTTTTATCATTTAATTGTTCACTACTACAAATTTGTATCAGCCAATGCAAATTATCTTGTCTAGTGTTATAAGAGGTTATTCTTGCATAATTTATCTTGGAATTTGTTACATATATGCTGCAAAGTCTTCATGTTTCGGGAAGGTACTCAAACAACTTTAGACCTCTTATCTTTCCTTGACCTGGACCAAAATTTCGGTGATCAAGAGAGTGGGCGGTAGGATTGGCTACTATACTTTCTATTTGATCCCTTGAGGTCACCAGGGAAGCCTCCCTTGTGGTGGATGAATTCCATCACTAAAATGAAGGAAGTTCTTACTAAGGTGACAATGGTAGGTTCTTCCATAGTTACACAAGATTTGGGAATCTTGTGTTAGTCTTTGCATAAATATAAATCTTGCGATAATATTTTGTCTTCCATAGTTACGCAAGATTTGGGAGTCTTATGTTGGGCTTTGCAGAAGTACAGATCTTGAGATAACATTTTGAATGTACATTGATGATATTTGATGAGGTTGGAAGAATTATCTGTGAACTATGGAGGTTTCCAACAGGGAGAATATCTACTTAAACTAAATAAAAAAACCCATTGGGTTCATCTGCAATACAGTCTACATGATCGGTAAAATCCTTCAAAACTAGCAAACTAACACTATGTACAAAAAATTGCATGAAAGAACAATAAAATTACAAGGTGCTTGAGTGTTTGTATGCATGATAGAGTTGGGCATTGAAGATGTATTTAGCCGAGTAAGAAATGGTTCGCATGCATCATTATGATATTGTAAAAATTTTGGATTCTCTCTATACCGATGGATACTTGCATAAATTAGTAAAAATATCAAGCATTACACGGGAAGCTCTCATTCTAAAGCAATTTTCTCTGTTTGAATCAAACAAAGAAGAGAATATTTTGTGTAGTGGATATGTGAAGGTGAATACATAACGAGAGGGTGGACACTAGAACCTGTGGTGGGTTCTACTATGCAAGTTGAATATATGACAAGAGGGTGGAGACTGCAATCTTTATTGGGGTCTAAAATTATAGGTAGAGTGAGTAGTGAAATGTTTGGTATTGATGGGCTTCTTCTTGTCTAAGTTGATGGGCAACTTTGATTTTGATCTTTTGTTAAAAGGGAGGTTCTTTGGTCCCTATTGCTTTGAATATTCAATGCATTAAGTTGGGCCTCCTTATATGGGTAAGGTACGGAGTAATGTTGGATTAAGGCATAGTATGTAGGTATTAGGGTTTAAGGTTGAGTTAAGGAGTGAGAAAGGATTTATTTTAGCTACAACGTATTAATTGAAAAAAAAATTAATTTGGGTTTGAGTTTTGAGTAAATTATAATTGAATTATGAGTGAAAATGTATAGGACCAAAATTAATGGGTTTCTTCCTCTCCAAGTTGATGGTTGATGGGCAGTGTTAAGAGTTGGGTTGGAGTCTACAACTTAAAATCGGGTTAGTATAGGAATAATGATTTGGTTATGGTTTCAAGGATAGGGTTTAATGTTTGATTAAGGTATAGGATATAGAGGTTAGGGTTTAGGGTTGACATAGAAAAAGGTGGTCATCCTATCTAGGGATTGTTAACCCAAAAACCTTAACCTTATATTATTTTTTTGGGCTGGGCTCTTCAAAAATTATAATAAAATAACAAGTGAAATGTATAAGACCGAAATTGGTAGGCTTCTTCTTGTATGAGTTGATGAAAGAAATTGATTTTAATGTTCTTTTAACATGGAGGTTTCCTTATGCATATTGCTTTTATTCAATGGATCAAAAAAGGGTTAGGTTGGGGCCTATGGAATAAGGTCAATTTAGGGTATGACTAGTGATATGACGTATGGTTTTGGGGCTATAGTTTAATGTTGGATTAGGGCCAATTGTATAGGGACTAGGGTTTATGGTCAATGTATGAGAAGGGGGTCATCCTAGCTTGGAATTATTAACTTTAAATATTTAACCTTTTTTTTTTTTTTTTTTTAAGTATGGGGTCTACGTAATGATTGAATGACAAGTAAAATGAATAGGACCGAAACGAGTGGGATTCTTCTTGTCTGAGTTGATGAGTGGCATTGATTTTGTTGTTTTGGTAAAAGTGAGGTTCCATTATGCCTATGTATTTTATTCAATGTATTGGAAAAAGGTCGAGTTAAGGTAGGGGTAGTTATATGGCTTATGGTTTTGAGGTTATGTTTTAATGTTGGCTCAAGGCATAGAATATAGGTATTAGGGTTTAGAGTTGATGTAAGAGAAGGGGGTCACCCTAGCTAAGGATTATTAACCTAAAACATTTAACCCTTTTTTTATTTTTTAAGATTGGGTCCATGTAAAATATAACCGAATGACAAGTAAAATGTATAGGACCGAAACCGATGTGTTTCTTCATATTAAAGTTGATGAGCAATGTTGATTTTGTTGTTTCATCGAAAGGGAGTTTTCATTGTTCCTACAGATTTTATTCATTCTATAGGAAAAAGGTCGAGTTGGGGCCTATGGGATGCAGGAGCATCTTTGGCCTCAAGCAAATCCGCATCAACAAAAAACATTTCAAATTTAAGAAAGTAAATTGTAGGGAGAAATAAGTACTGCAATTCCCATTGCTACAACACCTATACTGTAATAATTGTTGCTACAACACCCATTGTTGTAACATCAGTGCTGCAACTCCATTGTTGTAACACATGTTGTTGCAACACCCATGTCGTAACACTTGTGTTGTAACTCATGTTGTTGCAACACCGTGATATAACTCACGTTGCTGCAACACAAGTCAGGTGAAATTTTGTAGAGTGTTGCGGATCATGCTTGTCATAACTCCATGTGTCTTATAAGAATTTCATGACAATTGGTGGGCCAACCGCATGATGGAAGACCAATCGCTTGAAATGGTTCGAAGGAGTTAATTGTCATAGTTGTCTAGTTCCCAATGCACATTTGGAAAATGATTGAGAATTTGGATCATTGTAATTACCCAATGTCCAACAATCTTGGTAGGGAAAAACAAGAAATAGTTGGGAGAAAAAAGGAGGGAGGTACAAAGAAGAAGAAAAAAAGCAGAGGCAACAACACCAATTTTTTGGGCTCACAGAGCGAAATAGAGGACACACACCGACCACAAAATAAAGAATATGGATTGTACCAGATTGTTTGGTGATGTAATAGGGCTGTAAGAGATTAATTATGTTATGCTAATAAATAATTTACAATTCTTGCTTCAATGGTGTTTTCAAAATTTTCCTTTCTTTGTGACTGTAAAATTCCTCGTGGCATTCTTAACTGTTAATTTTTGTTAAATATTAATATGATGTTAGTTGTGTACTATGTGGGCATAAACCTGGTTCTGTAGTTGGTTGAGTATAGGATCAAAGGTGACTGCATCACTATGGCTAAGGGTTGGGTTAGGGAAGGGCTAGTTATATAGCTTACAATTTAGAGGGTATGGTTTAATGTTGGATGAGGGCATAGCATATACGATTTTGGGTCAACATAGGAGAGGGGGCATCCTTTTTAGGGATTATTAACATGAAACACTTGGCCCTTTCTTATTTTTTAGGCTTGGGGTCTGTGTCAATTATAACCAAATGAGAAGTGCTATAAATAAGACCAAAATATATGGGCTTGTTCTTGTCTAATTTGATTTTGATATCTTGTTAAAATGGAGGGACCATTGTTCTTATTACTTTTATTGAATGTATCATAGAAAAGGGTCTAGTTTGGGCCTACAACATAAGGTCGGGTTAGCACAAGGATAGTTATATGGCTTACAGTTTCAAGTCTAGGGTTTAAAGTTGGATTGTTCCATATCATGTGGTGATTATAATTTAGGGTCAAGTTAGGGCATAAGAGAGGGATTGTCATAAATAATGATTATTAACAAAAAACCTGAACCATTTTATCAGACCAGGTATGGAAGAAAACATAACTCCACACTTGATTAATTCATTAACCCGAAGCTCAATAAATATACAAATGAATGAGTACTAGTCTTCCCCAATGAGTGACTCTTCATATCACCTACGACTCTTCATATTTCTCCAAGTGATATTTACAATGATATTTATGCAACACAATCACAAGAATTATGTGTCCAACATCCCCCCCCCCCCTTAATCTGAAGGGGTGTTTGTGTGTCAAAGCATCATTCTAAACTTTTAAAATTTTTCTCTTCCAAGTGCTTTGGTGAAGATGTTTGCAATTTTCTCATTTGCGGAACAATGTCTCAAGTGAATATTATTGGCCTCTACATGATATCTAATCACATGATATTTTTTGTTGATGTGCTTAGTTAGATCATTGAATTTGGAATTCTTGGACAACTTGATTGTAGAAGTATTGTCAACTAGACGAGAATTAGAACTCACTTGTTTCTCCTGCAAAGCTTCAAGTATTTTCTTGAGGTACACAATCTCTGTCGTTTCTTGTACAACCGCCACATATTCTTCCTATGTTGTGGAATCTGCTGGAACTGACTGTTTGTGTGATCTCCAAGAGATAGCTACTGATCCAAAACTCATGAGATATCCTAAAGTTGAAACTCCATTTTCCTTATCCCTAATAAAGTCTGAATCAAAATATCCAATCAGGTTGAATTCATTCACCTTATAGTAGTTGAGTATGAAATCTTGAGTTCCCTTCAAGTATTTTAGAACTCTTTTTGTTGCCAATCAATGTCCTTCACAAGGTTTTTGCATGAATCTGGAAAGAATTCAAACAACAAATGAAATATATGGTTTGGTGGTGGTAAGGTAGATAATACTTCCCACACATTGTTTGTACTTGGTTGCATCCTCAAATTCATTCTTGTAGGTAAAATCGATGTTACATTTGATGACATTGGTGCACTGGAAAATGTTAGAGAATCACTACAAGAACTTGTAATGATGCCTCTTCGGTGGCCAAACTTGTTAAAAAGAGGGGGGTCTCCTTAAGCCATGTAAAGGAATTCTACATTTTGAACCCCTTGAAACAGGAAAATGATGCTTACAAATGTCCTTGCCACTCAAGCCAATGCAAGCCTTGTAAATGTCTCAATGTCTACCATAACTTCAAAGTGGTTTGGAGAATATGAGAAGAATGTACGAGCATTCTTCTCTTTTGCTGTAAAAGTTTTCTCTATGATTATTTTTATTCATGAGGTTGACAACATCTTAGGCAAGTGAAATTTTCATTCTAGTGGCAACAACAAGAATTTGTGTGAAAACTTTGATATCATATGTAAGAGGAAGCTAAATGATGAGTTTGTTTATGGACATGCTCTACTTTGTCATATGGCAAGCATAGAACAAAGCATTAGTTCAGATTATATATATCATTACAGAGTGTGGCATGTTTATAGAACTAAAAAGTGGAAGGTGGGAGTTGAAGAACATTAGCTATACATTTTTCTTGCATGAGGACATGCAAGGACTCAGGCATGGAGGAGATGTTGGGCCTCCAATTTGACGATATTTTCACCACTAGTTAATCCCTTTCGACCGGCTAACCCTTTATTTTCACCTTGTCATTTGATCCTTTTACCATGTTTTTCGATGGAAATATCATTAGAGATTGAAAAGTAATTATGTTCTTAATTTAATGTATTTTCCATTGTTTTTGGTAGATTACAGGATTAATAGTTGATTATTATTAATGAAGGTTTTGTCTAGTTCAATGACTCTTATGTATTTCTTGCAACACCATCATTGTTTATCATGCTTCCACATGTCCAATGGAGAAATGGGAACATATATATCATAGTTGGATGTTTCTATATGGTTATGTACCCATCAGATCATGCCCAGGTCGCACGTGTGAGTCTCCAAGCACTTGGTTCAAGTTATGGTCAAAGTTAGTAAACAGTTTCAGACAATCAACTTCCGATGTGAATTCTGGACAGATGAAGATAGATCTCGAAAAAATTAAACATGGGTTTTGTGCAAAAGAGTCTAAATTGGTTCCTTGACAATTTATTTTTCAAAATTTGAGAATTTTTTTAGGGATAAGCCCGATTTTCTAATCTAGGTTTTCCCATATATTGTGTATGGTCGGTTTCCTCAAATTGAAAATTAGTTTTAGAAAATTCTAAGCTTGGGGATTCAATTCTATTGATCTTTTATGTATAAATAAGAGCTCCTTCAGATTGAGAGGGGTTAGATATATTCTTTTGTAATAAGGATTAAGTGCAACATCATTTTTTTCTTGTATTGTTGAACTTCAACTTTTGAATACAAAGTTGTTATGTTGATGTTCTGAGGCATAATTGGTGTGTACAATTTTCTCTTAAGTTTGTGATCTTTCGGGCAGCATGCAACCAATTGGGAGGGCCCACCAATTCGACCATTGCTGCTTTGTTCTATAATATTAGGGTTAGTGATTTTATTCTTTTGATTTAATAACTAGTGTTGCTTTGATTTGTAATTAGTATAACTTTGTTTTACAACATTTGCATGATCTCCAAGTCAAGGTTTGATATAATATTGTGTGCAGTGTTGTATATAATTTGGTTTGTAAGTATAGGTACCCCCAAGATATTTAAGCTTTGGACATTGCAGGCTTTTATTGTGGTTATAATCTAAATAGTGATGATCACATCACTCTATTCCAATTCCATTTGGTTCTTAATCCAATGATGCAACTTGAATAGTCTTTTCCAACTTTATTATATATGAGCAATGCACCTTATTTCAGATTATGACTTGCACTAGTGTGTTTGCTTTTAGTTAATATTAAACATTTGAGATCCATAAGTTGCAAGTGTTCTAAGGTTTGCAATTTTTGTTTGCATAGTCATTCATGTCTTTCCTTTTAATAGTTAAACATGGTGTCATTGAAGGTAGGAACATGATTTGTTTTTGACACTTAGGTATTTAGTTTAAGTGAAATGTTGTAAGCCTTTGGCTAGCAAACACTTTTTTGTTCTGCTACCCAATACACACAACTTTATTTGCAATATAATAGTTTCATTTAATCAAAGTGTGAATAGATTAACTTTCCTTTACATGTCCAGTTTGATTTTGCAATCATAAGAATAGTTTCACTTGAAGGTGGGAACAAGATTACATAATGCTTAGGGCATTGCTTGAGTGAACAATTGTAGCCTATGCTAGCATGGAACTTTCTTGTTTTTTTTCCAATGAACAAGTTTCTTGTGATTTTCTAGTATAGTTTCATGTTCTTTTCATAGATTACATAGTCATTCTAGTCCTAGTCCCTGCACATACAGTGCTGGCACCTCTAAGCTTACGCCCTCAGATTGATGATTTAATGATCAACAATCAAGTTAATTAATTAGCTCGACATTTTTGGCGTCATTTCTGGGGAAGTGCTACAAGGATTAGAGAATAGGTAGATTATTTTCACAAGTTTTTTTTTTTGTAGTTATCATTGCAACATGGGGGAGGAGAAGTAGTAAGATGCAAAGCCACCCTTAATTCAAAACTTCTGAAGAGGGTTCTATCTCGACGCATTCACTTTGGTGAGTTTCTCCGAAGCCTTGTTGTTTTCTTTCATGCAAGTAAGTTTCCTTTTATGCAAGTGTGTTTCCTTTTCATTTCTCCAATACTTTTTGGGTGTTGTAAGAACCCCATGCACTAATCCATTTGTGGGCAGGAAATTTAAGACCAACAAAAGAATTCAAAGAAATTCAAGAATTTATTGAAGTAGAGGAGGGCATGCCACTGTAAGGATATTCTTAAATCCTTATCGAAAGTTCAAGATTATCACTAGGGATGAGTCTGTATCTTTAGAAGCAGGAGGATCCATGAAAAATTCTCACAAGAAGACTTAGAAGTTTCTTCTAGTTCTCCTTGTCAACGTGAGGAAGAGATCAAAGATTCATGGGAAATATCCAATGAAGAACAGACACTAGATCCAGAAATCAAAGAATTCCTTGCATATTTGTCACTAGATCCAGATCCTTTGTACACTCAGGAGATTGATGAAACTTCTGAATAACTTCATGGCATGATAACCAAAGAAGAGAGCCAAGGATACAAAGACTACATTGATACTTGGTTCCAAACAGTCATTAGGCCCCGCCACTCCATTCTCTGACATTTCTTGGCACCATCCCCATCAAAGCAGCTGGTCCCTCATATTATGGTATCTCTCAAAGTATATTTTTCAAACTTGAATATGGGTACAATTGTAATCATGTTACGCAAATGGCTCCATTGGAAATATTCCTACACTTGAAGGGAAATTTGTCTTTTTCAAGTAGAGTAGGATAGTGTAAATAAATGAATAAAATAGTAAAGAGAAAAATAAGTCCAGTTTTGAAAACTAGTTTACCAGCGCAACTGGACATGAGTTTTGCTTGAAAATTAGGCAAGTGGCAGACAAAACTCACAATAAAGTTCTGCAAGTTAATGTTGGTTCAAATTTTATAGTTCTTCAAATCAATCTTGTTTTATGCTCATGTCAAATGATGTGGGATTCCTTAAGGCCCACCTTCTGATAAGTCTCATCCCATTGACTCCATCACGTCATCTGGGACCGAGATTAGAGATGTTTATAATTACCTTGATGCCTGCATGCCTTAATGGAAGGTTCTCTCGCTATCAGCAAAAGGGAAGACATCAATGTCTCTTGAATGATGTATTCTAAAGGTGTTCAACTCCAATACATTCATTCACACCAATTAGAATGTACTTTTGTACCTTGATTCCCATTGAAATTAATGGTGGGTCATCTCGCATTGGTTAACAACTTCCATTATTGACCGGTTATCCAATGATCTATTTCTATATTCGACTCCAAGTAAATTTATTCACATAGATTGAGTTGTACGAATAGGGTATATGGATGAAGACTGTGTGGTTTATGGTACTAATATCAACTTGCAGTGTTTTCACATTCTTCAAAGTAGCAATTTATTGCCCAACACCTCCACGATCTTATGTTGCACAAGAACACAACATTCCAGAAAAAAATAACTCTTTCTTTTGCAACATGAAATTAAAGATAAAAGAATAAATTCGAGAAGGTTTGAGGGATAAGCTTGATTTTCTAATATAGGTTTTCTCAGATTTTGTGTATGGTCTGTTTCCTCAAATTGTAAAATTAGTTTTAACAAATTATAATCTTGGGGATTCAATTCTATTGATGTTTTATGTATAAATAAGAGCTCCTTCAGATTGAGAGGGGTCAGATATATTCTTTTGTAATAAGGATTGAGTGCAACATCATTTTGTTCTTATATTGTTGAACTTCAACTTTTGAATACAAAGTTGCTATGTTGATGTCCTAAGACATAATTGGTGTGTACAATTTGCTCTTAATTCTATGATCTTTAAGGTAGCATGCAACCAATTGGGATGGCCCACCAATTCGGCCATTGCTTCTTTGTTATATAACAATAGGGTTAGTAATTTATTCTTTTGATTTAATAACGAGTGTTTCTTTGAGTTGCAATTAGTATAACTTTGTTTTACAACATTTGCATGAATTTTTGGATCCCTGAGGTCGCCTAGGGTTGAGCGCTCCTGCTGCAGCCATGGACACCTCCAGAGGAGGGGAGCCACTACCCCCCTCTATAGATGACTTCTTTCGCAAGCTTCTGGCCACCCAAGGCAATAAGCTTCCCCCAGCCTCTCCCCCGAGCTTCGTTAAGAATCTTGTCTCGATTCCAGAGAATGATCTTCCCCCTGACCACCCTATGCGTGTTTATAGTAGTCTCCTTTTCAGATCATGGACTGGTGGGATAGTTTATGGGGCTCTGGCCGTCAACCAGATCCACAGACAACTGGATCCAAAGAAATTGGCGCCCGCTGATCTAGAATAGTGTAACATGCTATGCGGTAGGAAGAGGATTCTTTATCTTCGAGTTCATCTCACAAGAAGACTGAGATCTCATTTTTAGGAACGAGCCGTATTTCATGGGAACTCAAGGGCTCTACCTGAAACGCTAGACTCCAAGCTTTGATCCCGCGGTAGAAGTGCCCAAAGACGTCCCAGTCTGGGTTAGACTTCCAAATCTCCCAATCCACTGTTGGAACCCCTCTTTGCTCTAGGTAATCAGAAATGGGCTAGGCCAATATATTGACAGAGTAGACCCCAAGGACCAATACTCCTGCGCGCACATCTGCGTGGAAGTGGATCTTGAGGTGGGTCTCCTAGAGGCAATCAAATTAAAGGTCAGAGACTGGCAACATTACCAGAAGCTTGACTATGAACACCTTTCATTCAAATGTAGGGGATGTCATGAATATGACCACTTTCAGAGAAACTTCCCTAAAGACCCAAACAAGGAAAAGGAAAACGGAGAAGGTTGGCAACAACCTAGAAAAGGAAGAGCCTCAGCCAAGGAAAAAGGCCCCATGAACGAAAAGAAAAACTATGCATAATCGAAGGAGCAAGGAAACCATTCAGAAACAACGACATCGAATAGGTTTAGTGCGTTGGATCCATAACATACAGAGAAAACAATAGGTGAAGCCCCTCAGGAAGCCCCAATAGCTGAAACGATGCATGGGAAGTCAACTCCAGAAGCCAGAGAGGACTCGATGCTTGAAAGGGAGAAAGAGAAAGGAAAAACTATTGTAGAGAAGAAAATAGAGCCAGAAGTGGAGGAAGGTGAGGTCTCCTCAGAAAATGACAGTGAGGAAGTAAGTGACACCATTATCACCCCAATAAAAACAGCCAGAGGTAGGAAATCCAAGAAAGAAGAAATAGAAAATGAAACATATAAAGACGTCTTGAGTGGATCACAACCAAAAATCAGACAGTTGATCAATGTTAGGCAGACAAGGAAGCACTCCAGGGCTCCCCAAGGAGTCCATATCTCCCCCACAGGTAAATCATAAGACTAATTTTCTGGAATTGCAGGGGTTTCGGCAGTAGATTAAAGGAAGAGGCACTTAAAGATATCATCAGAACTTCAAAACTCGAGATCCTTCTAATCCAAGAAACGAAGATGGAAGAGCAAGACTTCCTCGACACAACAAAAACACTTTGGAAAACAAGCAAAGGCATAGCAGAAAGCGCAAGAGGCACCTCAGGAGGTATATGCACTCTATGGAATCCTGTGAAGTATGACCTCATTAAATATGAAACATGCAAGAATTGGATCTTCACCAACCTCCTTCACAAAGAAACGAGCCTACATGTAAGTCTCTTCAATCTTTATGTGCCTGTCCTCTTGGAGGAAAAAATATTTTGTTGGGAATCCCTAAAAGATTGCCTGCTCCTTGATGAGCTGGAAAACATCATTATTGGGGGGGATATAAATGTGACCCTAGCAACAACTGAGAAAAAAGGTGGCTCCATTGTGTGAGACCCATCAACGGAATGGGTAGAAGATATCATGTTAGATTGGGAGCTAGAGGATGTCAATTCATCTAAAGGGAAATACACATGGTCTAATAAGAAGGTAGGACCGGGGCACATTGCTGCTAGACTAGACATGTTCTTAGTTCACATCTCTTTTATGCTTCTGGGCCTCACCACTTCCTCTTCTATCCTCCTGCATAGTGTGTTAGACCATAAACCAATCATGTTAGATATTTCTCATGACAAGAATCTTAGACCAATCCCCTTCAGATTTAACCCAGCCTGGCTCCACTATGAAAGCTTCCAGGAGATGGTCACCAAAATATGGAATGAAACACTAAGAGGATCTGCCTTCTTTGTTTGGGAAGAAAAACTCAAAAGACTAAAGGTAGTGCTAAAGTCTTGGGCCAAAACCCTCCCGAATCCTATCTTAACTAGCCAAGAAGCTCAAAAACAACTTGAAAAACACCAGCTAGATATGGATGATCAAGAAATCAACCAAGAAACTTTGCAGCAAGAAGAATAGCTCCAAAGGAAGTGGCATCAAGCCTGCAGAGAGGAGGAAAAGTATTGGCAACAAAAATCTAGAAGCATCTAGCTAGAAGTAGGGGATAAAAACACTGTTTCTTCCACAAACAAGCTGAAGCTCGAAAGTAGTTCAAGAATGTCACAAAAATTCAGGTGCAAAACCAGACAATAACAGATTTTGAAGGAATAAAAGTAGTTGTGGCAGAAGCCTTTGAAATTCTCTATACAGAAACTCAAAGGTCTACTATAGACTCCAAAGCCTACCCACTCTCTCTAGTCCCGACCCTCATTCATGAAGATGTCAACATCAGACTAACCAAGGTAGTTGACCAAGAAGAAATAAAAGAGGCACTAGACCTAATGAATCCAGACAAAGCTCCAGGCCCAAATGGATTCACAGCCAAATTCTATCAAAATAGCTGGGATATAATAAAATTAGGCCTCACAAAACTGATCAGGAAGTCTCAGACTTGCACCAAGATAGGAGGAGGAACAAATTCGTCTTTCCAATCTCTCTCTGCAACACAAGTTACAAAATCCTCACCAATATAATAGCCAACATAATTAAAACTTAAACTCGACATGGAAAATGTGTTTGATAGAGTTAGACATAATTTTCTATTCAAGGTCATGGAAAATTTTGGCTTCGATTCCTCCTTCGTAAACTGGATTAATGCCTGTATCAAAACCCCTTGGATAGCCCCCCTAGTGAATGGTCGTGCCACTAAGTTCTTTCAGTCCACCAGGGGTCTTCGACAAGGCTGTCCCCTCTCTCCCCACCTTTACACCATCCAAGCCTCAGTTCTTAGCTTCCAACTGGACCACGACCAAATGCATAACAACATTCTCGGCCTGAGAATTGCCCCTAGGGTAAAAGACATCAACCACGCTCAATTTTCAGATGACACACTACTAATAGGAGGCGCGAGTATTCCAACAACAAATAAATTCAAAAAGGAGTTAGACGCTTACACGTAAATCTCTGGAAGTGTAATAAGCCTGACCAAAAGTAAGATCTATGGATGGAACATAACTCTAAGGGAGATGCTAGATATTTCAAGAGTCCTGGGAATGGAAGGCTGCACCACCTGGAATGAGTTTAAATATCTGGGAGTCCAAATTTTCAAATCCAATCCAAAGGCTTCGCACTGGAACCAACAGATAGAAAAGCTAAAAAACATAATAAACTCTTGGGGAGCAAATTGGTTAAACCTCGCTGGAAAAGTGGTCCTCATAAAAGGAGTGCTAGCAAGCATCCCGATATACCAAAGCTCCTTACTCTTGGCCTCGATGACTACAATCCAAAAAATAGAAGCGTTGTTAAAAATATTTCTCTAGGAGGGAGGGAAGCAGACAAGAAGGAAATTGCATCTTATAAGCTGAGAAAAAGTAACCAAGCCCTACGTAGAAGGGGGTCTCCAATTTAAAAATACCCATACTCAAAATTTAGCCTTGGGAGCAAAGATTTTATGGCGCATAATCATCGGGAAATCCTCTTGGAGTAAAAGAGCGTTATGGAAGAAGTACTTTCAAGGTCCAAGGAAAAAATGCCTTGACCAGCCAACAAAGGTGGAGAAAGGATCCCTAATTTTCTCTCTATGCCAGAAGGCCCTAATTCTCTTCAAACCTCACCTCATCTGGATACCAGGAAATGGTAAAGAAATCAATATTTGGGATGACTCAATCATGGGAGACCCACCTCTAGGTTCGAAGCAGGGTCTTGACCAAATTAAAGAGTGGATGAGACTCTAGAATTTACAAAGTATGTGGGACATCTCAAGTTGGGGAAATGACGAGAGCCAATCCTGGCTAAGGTGGGAAGTTTCTAACATACCACCAGGGCTTGAAGAGGAATGAAATGCGTTGAAAAACTGGCTACAAGAGAAATCCCCCCTATAGAAAAGGAAAAAAGACAAGAGAGGGTGGGGAGCGCTCTCTGGACGTTACACTATAGCAACAGGCTATCAACACACAACAATTGTTCCTCATGTCCCTCCAGATCCGACAATTTGGAAAGCCATCTGGAATTCCAGGTCAATTCCAAAGATAGATATGTATGTTTGGACCATGGCACATAGAGGGCTCCTAACTGGCAAAAATCTAAGAAGAAAAGGATGGGAAGGCCCCTCCAGATGCCTTCTATTCTTTCAAGCAGAGGAGACCACATACCACTTACTCTTAAACTGTGGTTACTCCAAGGAGGTCTGACAATTATCCCTTGGAATGCAACCAGAAACTCTCATTTTATCTCAATAAGTCACCGCCCTGCTCCAAGACTGGAATTCCCTTTGTCCTTTTTAGACCACCAAAAAGGGTCAAATCTCCAGCCTTTGGAGAACTCTCCCAAAATTCATTCTCTGGAAGATATGGCTCGAGCGAAATAACAGGTTATTTAGGGAAACCAGAAGTATCCCAGCTCAGGTAGCCACAAAGATAAAGGCCCATTTTGGCGAGAGTGTTCCCTACTTCTGCAAAACAAAGAACTCAAGGTCGTTAGAAATGGAGGAGAAACTCTAGATTGAACATCTTAATCTCCAAGATCAACAGAAGCAAGCTGATCGCAATTCATAACAACAAGAATGGGAAATCATGAAGAAGGAGCAAGAGTTCGAAGAATGGAAAAACAAGCAAAATAAGTATATTTTGTTCTTTGACGGGGCCTCTAAAGGGAATCCAGGAGTGGCAGGGGGAGGAGGAGTCCTTGTAAGCCCCAATGGAATCGCAAAAATCAGTTTTTCCTGGGGACTTGGCACAAAAACCAACAACATAGCAGAAGCTTTGGCCCTCTGGCAAGGGCTCAATCAAGCTATTATTCATAATGTAGAGGATCTGGTGATAATAGGGGATTCATAGATAATAATCCAAGCCTTAATTCTCCACAACAAAGTCAACAATGCAAAAATCCAACACATTCTGGAGAAAATCCATCTCCTCCTTGGAAAGCTACGAACGTATCAGCTTTACCATGTTCTTCGATAAATGAATGCATCAGCAAACAAAGAGGCCAACATAGGCGCCCTCTTAAGCATGGGAAGCATAAAATTCAATGCAACCACGACCAATTGGGAACTCCCATGAGAAACTAGATGAAGACAGGGTTGAAAGTTGGCAAGGGGAAAGTCACATTCTCGCAGGTACAGTGTCGAATCCAACGCAGTCATCACTCAGGAGGATGTCAGAAATGAGGGAATCGACCATCATTTGGTCACTAAAGCTCTACAAGAGGCCATACTTCCCAGATCGTGCATATCGTATGGGTGCAACGAACCTGAGTATTTTTGGAGTTAAAAGGAGGGGCAAGGTGTTATCGGATAAATCGGTAGGTGCGGACACTAACAGATCTCCCTAGATCCACCTGGATCTAGAACAAAATAGGACAGGACACGACTCTTTCCCTAAGTTGTAGTAATTGAATCTACTAATAAGAAGGAGCGAGTGACATACCTTTATATCGCTTCCTTAGGTCTCTGTTGTTCCTGCTTCACTCCAGTGCTCTTGTGAAATTAGGTCCAAGAAAACACAAAACAACCAAAGTGAAGATAGCAAAGTATATTCAATGTCAACCTATGCATATGATCAAGGAGTTACGCAATAAAATAAGAACGATTTATGGGAAAGGGACATGCTGTTGTATTATATTAAATGAAAGTAGAAGATACAACCGGATCGCCTTGATGTTGCAAGCTTCCTTTCAGTGAACCTTGGTTCCAACACACACACTGATCCAGGTAGATATCGGTGGCCACCCACCTTTTCCAAATGGCTCAAAACGACTTTCTGGCAATTTTGGCAATTTACTATTTTTAGCAGGTTTTAACTTTCGGGGCCATTTTGA
>JZKD02S0328738.1:0-12788 GCA_000966675.3 Picea glauca
ATTAAGTGAAAAATATAATATGTTGTTATCAATGTTGTTTAACTATTTTAAGTTTTTGTTTTTGTTTTGTTTTGTAAGAATAGGGTTACATAAATTTGGACAAAATTGAAATTTACTATTGTTTAAATTGTATTTCTGAATACATAAATATATTGGGCTATTCCAATTATACAATCTGAACCACTCAAAACTACAGATCCAACAAATTCTAACCAGATTACTAGTAAAATAAACAAAAAAATATACCCTAAAAAGAACCACACCTTAAAAGGTTCGACTATGACTATTGTTATCAAAGTGTTTATATGAAAACTCTTAATAGATTAAAAAAATATGGTGAAACCTATATATTTTTATTAGATTTTAGGAAAATAAATTAAAATTTTATTGCTTTTTTAATTAATTTATTTGTAATAAAAAAATGAAATATTTTTTAATCATTATAATATAATATATTTAAAACATCCAATAAAATGAAAAATCTAGTACGTCTCCCTTCTTGGGTACTCAATAATCACATATTAGAGGTAAAAAAGTTCTAAAATAATTTAACAAAATGTGAAGAACACGCAAAAGTGTTACATGTCCACCATATTTGGTAGTAATACAGTGGCACTGGTGTGAAGAACAAACTGACGTTATGTGGGGGGTATGAAAGTTGCATGAACTTACAGTGCACCATATTCGGTAGTAATCGAGTGGCGGTATGAAAGTTGCATGAACTTATATAATCATATTTGGCGGTAATACAGTGGCGCTGATATGAATAGCAAACTCACGTTATGTGTGGGGTATGAAAGTTGGATGAACTTACATGTCCGCCATATGGTAGTAATCTAGTGGCGGTATGTGTGGGGTATGAAAGTTGCATGAACTTACGTCATCATATTTGGTGGTAATATATTGGTGTTGTAGTCATGGTTCAAGTTCATTACAATATATTCATTATGAGTTTTATTCATGTTATTATCAAAATTGATTCTAAGTGGGAAGGATAATAATCATTTATCACAACTATCCAAGCTACACCCAATTTACATGAAAGTATTTGATAGCAATATAGYGATCCAAGCTACACCCAATTTACATGAAATTATTTGGTAGCAATACAGTGACGCTGACATGAACAAGCTGAAATTTATATATCTGTGTGTGGATCTATAAAAGTTGCAGGAACTTACATGTCCACCATATTCGGTAGTAATTGTTGGAAATTGTAATTACAAGTCGGTGAGATCTTCACGTCTTCACCGATTTGTTTGTCAGTCAAAATATGTTAGTAGCCGAAATGTCAGTCAAACAGTCTCATAGTTTGTAAGTGCAAAGTTGCACGTCTACTCAAAAGTCAGACNTGAGTTTTATTCATGTTATTATCAAAATTGATTCTAAGTGGGAAGGATAATAATCATTTATCACAACTATCCAAGCTACACCCAATTTACATGAAAGTATTTGATAGCAATATAGCGATCCAAGCTACACCCAATTTACATGAAATTATTTGGTAGCAATACAGTGACGCTGACATGAACAAGCTGAAATTTATATATCTGTGTGTGGATCTATAAAAGTTGCAGGAACTTACATGTCCACCATATTCGGTAGTAATTGTTGGAAATTGTAATTACAAGTCGGTGAGATCTTCACGTCTTCACCGATTTGTTTGTCAGTCAAAATATGTTAGTAGCCGAAATGTCAGTCAAACAGTCTCATAGTTTGTAAGTGCAAAGTTGCACGTCTACTCAAAAGTCAGACGGCAAACAGGAGAGCTATAAATGGAGCTGAACTCTATCTTCTCAAATTAAATTAAGTTGTTGAAGAGTCAGTCGTAGTTATGGTAGTGTTTAATGTTGAGTCGGTCTTAGCTTCTATAGGAAGTCACATTTAGACTCTATAATAGTCAAAGTCACTTCAGTTAGTCAAGAGAGAGAAAGGAATAGATACACACACAGAGAGAGGATTATATACACAGAGAGAGAGAGAAAACCAACAGAAGCTGAAGAATTGGCAAAATCAGTATTAGTTCTGTGATTGTATTATGTCATCCGAGCGCACTGTGCTGAAGTTCATTAATATCAAGTATTTTGCATTTTGACAAGTTTCTATGTTACTTCTGAGTTTATGTGCTAAAGTATAGCACTGTTTTATTCCGCATTCATAAATATTTTTATTTAGTGTGTGTATTCACAGCATGCAGCAATCTGAGCAGTCTGTGCACTATGCAGTGGTCTTGAGAACTCTGTGGCATAGCTTGTTTGGTGCGCAGTATTTTAAACTGCGTTGTGCAGAGTAGTCTACGTGCACCCTGTCGACCCTGCAAAATGGTATCAGAGTAGGTTCTATAAGAACAAGGTTTTCAAAGAAAAGACTATGTTAAAAAAGTGAAATATGGTTTCTAACTCAAATCTGAAACCTCCCATGTTTACAGGAAAGAATTATGAGATGTGGTCTTTGACCATGAAGGCTTTGTTTCGAGATCAAGATGTATGGGAAATAGTCGAGAATGGCTATGTGGAACCAACAGATCAGGCAGCATATAATTCCCTCACACAAGCTGAAAAAGATGTCTTGAAAGATCAAAGAAAGAAGGATGGAAAGACATTTTTTTACATNGATCCAAGCTACACCCAATTTACATGAAATTATTTGGTAGCAATACAGTGACGCTGACATGAACAAGCTGAAATTTATATATCTGTGTGTGGATCTATAAAAGTTGCAGGAACTTACATGTCCACCATATTCGGTAGTAATTGTTGGAAATTGTAATTACAAGTCGGTGAGATCTTCACGTCTTCACCGATTTGTTTGTCAGTCAAAATATGTTAGTAGCCGAAATGTCAGTCAAACAGTCTCATAGTTTGTAAGTGCAAAGTTGCACGTCTACTCAAAAGTCAGACGACAAACAGGAGAGCTATAAATGGAGCTGAACTCTATCTTCTCGAATTAAATTAAGTTGTTGAAGAGTCAGTCGTAGTTATGGTAGTGTTTAATGTTGAGTCGGTCTTAGCTTCTATAGGAAGTCACATTCAGACTCTATAATAGTCAGAGTCACTTCAGTTAGTCAAGAGAGAGAAAGGAATAGATACACACATAGAGAGAGGATTAGATACACAGAGAGAGAGAGAGAAAACCAACAGAAGCTGAAGAATTGGCAAAATCAGTATTAGTTCTGTGATTGTATTATGTCATCCGAGCGCACTGTGTTGAAGTTCATTAATATCAAGTATTTTGCATTTTGACAAGTTTCTATGTTATTTCTGAGTTTACGTGCTAAAGTATAGCACTGTTTTATTCCGCATTCATAAATATTTTTATTTAGTGTGTGTATTCACAGCATGCAACAATCTGAGCAGTCTGTGCACTGTGCAGTGGTCTTGAGAACTCTGTGGCGTAGCCTGTTTGGTGCACAGTATTTTAAACTGCGTTGTGCAGAGTAGTCTACGCGCACCCCGTCGACCCTGCAAAATGGTATCAGAGTAGGTTCTATAAGAACAAGGTTTTCAAAGAAAAGACTATGTTAAAAAAGTGAAATATGGTTTCTAACTCAAATCTGCAACCTCCCATGTTTACAGGAAAGAATTATGAGATGTGGTCTTTGACCATGAAGGCTTTGTTTCGAGATCAAGATGTATGGGAAATAGTCGAGAATGGCTATGTGGAACCAACAGATCAGGCAGCATATAATTCCCTCACACAAGCTGAAAAAGATGTCTTGAAAGATCAAAGAAAGAAGGATGGAAAGACATTTTTTTACATNATGGTAGTGTTTAATGTTGAGTCGGTCTTAGCTTCTATAGGAAGTCACATTCAGACTCTATAATAGTCAGAGTCACTTCAGTTAGTCAAGAGAGAGAAAGGAATAGATACACACACAGAGAGAGGATTAGATACACAGAGAGAGAGAAAAAACTAACAGAAGCTGAAGAATTGGCAAAATCAGTATTAGTTCTGTGATTGTATTATGTCATCCGAGCGCACTGTGCTGAAGTTCATTAATATCAAGTATTTTGTGTTTTGACAAGTTTCTGTGTTATTTCTGAGTTTACGTGCTAAAGTATAGCACTGTTTTATTCCGCATTCATAAATATTTTTATTTAGTGTGTGTATTCACAGCATGCAGCAATCTGAGCAGTCTGTGCACTGTGCAGTGGTCTTGAGAACTCTGTGGCGTAGCCTGTTTGGTGCGCAGTATTTTAAACTGTGTTGTGCAGAGTAGTCTATGCGCACCCCGTCGACCCTGCAAAATGGTATCAGAGTAGGTTCTATAAGAACAAGGTTTTCAAAGAAAAGACTATGTTAAAAAAGTGAAATATGGTTTCTAACTCAAATCTGCAACCTCCCATGTTTACAGGAAAGAATTATGAGATGTGGTCTTTGACCATGAAGGCTTTGTTTCGAGATCAAGATGTATGGGAAATARTCGAGAATGGCTATGTGGAACCAACAGATCAGGCARCATATAATTCCCTCACACAAGCTGAAAAAGATGTCTTGAAAGATCAAAGAAAGAAGGATGGAAAGACATTTTTTTACATACATCAAGCCATGCATGAGAGTATACTTCCAAGAGTTGCATCAGAAAAGCAAGCCAAGGAAGCATTAGACACATTACAAAACGCTTATCAAGGTATGGATAAAGTAAAGACTGCAAAACTTTAGATTCTTAGAAGAGATTTTGAAACTATGTCAATGAAAGAATCAGACATTGTAGATTCATTCTACACACATAATAGGACTGATAAATCAGATTAAGTCTCATGGTGGAATCATAGAAGATATCAAAGTTGTTGAGAAAGTGCTTAGGAGTCTTCCTCCTAAATTTGATACTCTTGTTGTAACCCTAGAAGAAGGCAAAGACCTGAGTCAGTTTAGCCTAGATGAACTACAAGCTTCCCTCATTAATCTTGAACATAGATTGAACAGGTCGAATATGTCATTAGAAAGTTCCTTTTCCACACAGTCATCTATAAGTCGTGGAAGAGGAAGGGGGATAGCTAACTCTAGAGGTAGAGGAAGAAGTTCTGACAGAAGTGTATGCAATAGAAATCCTGGAAACACTGGTGGAAGAGGTCAAAACCCAAGTACCAACCAGTTAACATATCAAAGAAATGACAAAACAAAGATTCAATTCCATTACTGTAAAAAGTATGGACATTATGCAAATGATTGCAAAAAGAGACAATATAATTAGAACAAGCAAAGTCAAGATCAGTCACATAGCACAAATAACCAAACTCGCCCTATGTTTATGGTGTGCGTTGTAGTTGTGCATAGCACAAAAGAAATGCCTAATATAGTGTCACCAGTTGAATGCATTGTTGCTCAAGCAAGTTCATGTGACATATGGTACTTAGATTCAGGCTGCAGTAACCACATGACATGAAACATAGAATTTTTTTCTAGTTTGGATGACTCAGTCCAGACCAAGGTTACACTTGGAATAGATATCCAAGTCATTGTCTTAGGCAAAGGCAGTATAAAAAATTTAACCAGATAAGGAGAACAGAGAATTATGTCTGATGTATATTATGTTTCTAGTCTGAAGCATAATCTAATGAGTACAGGACAATTGTTACAAAAAGGATACAGAATATACATGGAAGATAATCANCAGGCTGCAGTAACCACATGACATGAAACATAGAATTTTTTTCTAGTTTGGATGACTCAGTCCAGACCAAGGTTACACTTGGAATAGATATCCAAGTCATTGTCTTAGGCAAAGGTAGTATAAAAAATTTAACCAGATAAGGAGAACGGAGAATTATGTCTGATGTATATTATGTTTCTAGTCTGAAGCATAATCTAATGAGTACAGGACAATTGTTACAAAAAGGATATAGAATATACATGGAAGATAATCACTGTGTGATTATGGATAAATGCCCAAACAATCTACTTATTTCAAAAATCTAGATGACAAGTAACAGGATGTTCCCATTAACATTAAATCTAGTCAAGAAGAAGAACACAACGCAAATTGTTGACAAAAGAAAAGGTGTGCAGTTAGACAGTGCATTTACAGCAGAAAGTGTGTGCAATACTAATGAAGAAAATAGTGTGCGCAATATCAAGAAAGGATAAAATGATGCAGAGATGAAGGAAACATTCCAATCTGAAACACAGGATGACTCATGGCTATGGAATTTCAGATTTGGACATTTGAACTTTGGAGGTATGAAGTTGTTACATACAAAGGATATGGTAAAAGGCTTACCATTTGTTGATAAACCAGAAAGGATATGTGAAGGCTGCATATTTGGCAAGCAACACAAAGAATTGTTTCCAGTTGGCAAGTCTTACAGAGAAAAATCTCCACTGAAAATAATACATTCAGACATCTGTGGACCAATGCAAACTCTGACTATAGGAGACAGTACTTATTTTCTAACATTCATTGATGATTTCTCAAAAAAGACATGGATTTATTTTCTAAAGCATAAATCTAATGCATTGGGTTGTTTTCAGCAGTTTAAATCACTTGTGGAGAAATAGAGTGATTATTACATCAAGTGTCTAAGAACGGACNTATTATGTATGGAGTGAGTATAATCTCAAGGTTCATGGAAACTCCAAAAGAATCACATTGAAAAGAAGGAAAGAGAATTATGAGATATGTGAATGGAACAAAAGATTTTGGCATAAAGTACTCCACTTCAGAAGATTTCAAACTCATTGGATACACTGACAGTGATTGTGGATGCAGTATTGATGAAAGGAAAAGTACCTCTGGGTACACATTTCATTATGGAACATGTATGGTATCATGGGCATCAAGGAAGCAAACCATAGTTATTAGTGACACTTTCTTCAGCAGAAGCAGAGTACTTCACAGCCACAAGCGCGGCTTGTCAAGCAGTATGGATGAGAAGAATTTTAAAATATTTTTTGCAAGAACAACAAGAACCAACTACAGTTTTATGTGACAACAATTCAGCCATCTTGTTATCAAAGAATCATGTGTTTCACAAGAAAACCAAGCACATTGATACAAGGTATCATTTCATCAGAGAATTGGTGAATAACAAAGAGATCTGCTTAGAATTTTGCAGGTTAAAAGAACAAATTGCAGACATTTTTACAAAGGCTTTAGCAAGAGATGCATTTCAGCATCTGCGCAGTGATCTGGGAGTCCGCGCAGTAACAGATGAGTGACAGTAAAATGAAAACTCAAATTTTTTATGTAACTTTCTTTTGAATCCCGCCAACTTATAATTAAGGGGGAGTGTTGGAAATTGTAATTACAACTCGGTGAGATCTTCACGTCTTCGCCGATTTGTTTGTTAGTCAAAATCTGTCAGTAGCCAAAGTGTCATTCAGACAGTCTAACAGTTTGTAAGTGAAAAGTCGCACATCTACTCAAAAGTCAGTCGGCAAATAGGAGAACTATAAATGGAGCCGAAACTCGGTGAGATCTTCACGTCTTCGCCGATTTGTTTGTTAGTCAAAATCTGTCAGTAGCCGAAGTATCATTCAGACAGTCTAACAGTTTGTAAGTGAAAAGTCGCACGTCTACTCAAAAGTCAGTCGGCAAATAGGAGAACTATAAATGGAGCCGAATTCGATCTTCTCAAATTAAATTAAGTTGTTGAAAAGTCAGTCGTAGCTATAGTAGTGTTTAATGTTGAGTCGGTCTTAGCTTTTGTAGGAAGTCGCTTTATTTAGTCAAGAGAGAGAAAGGAATAGATACACAGAGAGAGAGAGGAATAGATACACAGAAAGAGAGAGAGAACCAGCAGCAGCTGAAGAATTGACATAAGAAGTATTAGTTCTGTGATTGTATTATGTAATCCAAGCGCACTGCACCGAAGTTCATTAATATCAAGTATTTTGTGTCTTGACAAGTTTATGTGTTATTTCTAAGTTTACTTGCTAAATCATAGCACTATTTTATTCTGCATTCATAAATCATTTTATTTAGTGTGTATATCCACTGCATGCAGCAATCTAAGCAGTCTATGCACTGCACAGTGGTCTTGAGAACTCTGTTGTGCAGCCTGTTTGGTGCGCAGTATTTTAAACTGTGTTGCGCAAAGTAGTCAGTGCACCCGGTCAACCCTGCAGTAATCCAGTGACGCCTCGGTCGAACTCCAAAGGCAGACTCACAAATAGCCCTGAAATCCGTGTAGTTGTCTGTTGATTCAGGAAACATACCTTTTGAATCGTCACTCATAGGCATCACCATTTCTGTACAAACCTGCAACACAATGGAATTAATGAAAACGGAAGAATGTAATCCATGAAACCAAACTTGAAATAAAATAAAAGATATGATCATTGAGTATTCAACCTGAAATCCCCAGGCATCCTCTCCATGAGGATCCTCGCTGGGTGTGAGATCAAAGCAANCCATAGGAACCTCCAAATACAACTACAGGTGAATCTTCTGCTGACAAATACAACTACCCAATTCCACTCAATTGCTTCAATTTATGTCATAGACGCAGTATAACTCGAAAATTCAGCCACTCTTGAATTCAATTTATCTGCGAAAATTCGTTTTAGCATGATGTTAACTCATCCCATCCAGGGTCAGTGTTGAAAATTGGGCTCTGATACCAATTTGTAACACCCCCAACCACTAGTTGGGCAATGTCACTTGAAACTCTCTTACTCTAATACCAATGTCACTTATTAAATAATACAATTACTCTGCAACACATGATTAAATATATATTCACCACATAATTATACACAATCATAACATAATTATACATGCAACATAAATAACATAAACCCATGACAACAATTGCATAAATATTACTACAAGCATGATTTAATACACAATTTGGCACTTATCTTTGCAATAAAGACACCAATTGCGAGTAGACCTCCCATGTTCCTCCCAGCCTTAGACATCAATGTTCATAAATCACAATAGTGGGTCACCCCTGAGCTAGGACTAAACTCCACTTGGGTAAAGGTTCCCAACCAAGATAAATTCTCTCACTCAACAAGAACTTGGTCACAAGTAACTCAGTCATAGGTGACTCGATTACAGGAAAGTCCATCACATATGTCTATTCACATTGACAACCTACAGTCTTGCATTCCCCACATGCTTTTCCCACCCGAGGAAGTGTGCCCCTTCTCTCCTCAAAAGTATTTCAGCTGCCCCACTTCCCTTCCAGGGCTTCAACAACACATCGGAGATGAAGTCTTAGAGCCATGTCACTGTAGTTTGGCACCTTGGGAAATAATTCCCAACAACTCTCTTAGCTAGAGAGAATGCAATCTTCCATGGGCCTAACAACCTGCCTCTTCAGTATAGCTCTCCAAGATAATACATATACATGTATCTACGTTAGTAATCATCTTATTGGTCACAATATCAATCGGGTTCACTCACTGAACAATTCTATGACAGAATAGTCGTCTCGATGACAGAACAGTCAACTACTGATCACCCCCCAATGATGGTCTAATCAATGATAGATGATAGATACCATAATGGACTAAGTACAAACTATTTGATTGCATTTTTCCAACTTGATACTGGTCAGGTTGAAAACATCCTTCAGTCCACAACATGTGCCCCAACTTGACACTTTTCATGTTGAGAACTTCCTTCAGCCACTTGTCCCCTACTTAGGATGTATGATATAACAATATATCCTTACTTTACACTTTTTAAGAAATATTAATAAAATATTCCTTATTGACTTTAAGCCCCTTTAACCCAACTCCCTTGACCTCAACTAGTGGATTTTAATCCCCCCGAACTCTTTTATGTGGTTGTTTTGTTGTAGGGATGTATTTTCATTAAATTTTCCTGTGATAACATTTACATTCTCAGTATCGCAGTATTGATATGTTCCATCCAGGCTCACCAACCTAAAAACATAAAAATTGTGCACTAAATTAGTGCACGTGGAAATTCTGAGCTACGCGCACTCTTTCTTCAGTGTGCCACCGTCATGCCCTTACATAGGTACACATTACATCATGACTTATATACAAAATGCTTCTCCGGCCTTCAAAACCCTGCACCCTAAGTCAGTGTGTGTTGAATCTAGGGTTGTGTTCCTTCTCCCTCAATGCGACATCCTTTCACACTAACACGTGTACATGTTGCATATGTTAAGTTGTTTTACTTCCAGTGTGACATTCCTATGTACTTACACAAGAGCACACCAAAACATTAAACTGTGCGTTGTATCATTTTACAACTATGTGCACTCCTTTGGTGTGTGATTCTCGCATACTAACTTAACATGTGCAAAATCAAACTAAAGTTCTATTCTATCAACTCATTAGCTTATAAGTAAAGTATAGTTACATGGTTATTACACTTTTGGAGTTCATCCTGAGGGTATTACAGATATGATAGTAGAAATATCTAAGAGGTAGGGTTTGAAATATAAGGTGCTAGCACATTAGGGCCTTAGATCTCAATCCTTAAAGAGAAGGATTGTTAGAGTGAAAGCACTTTTGGGCTCTAGCAAAATTTTCTCCCTTCTTAAGTTCTTGAATTAAGTTATAATCAAGAGTCTAGAATCTAACTTATGAAGTGCTAGAACTTTATGGATTTAGGAGATTAACTCTAGGTAGGATTTCCTTCACGAATTATGGATGAAATTACCCTGGTGAGAGGAGGAATCACTTATGCTCCTCTCTCATGGTTTTACAAAGAAAATATTTTCCATATGAACAAGTAAAATTTACAATTTAATCATTCAATAACTTGAAATTAAATTGAAAACATTTACTTACTTCACCAAGATATGACAAGAATAAACCCTAATTCCAGAAATTCCATCAAAAAATCAGCAAAATCCATCCACAATTAATCCTCCAATCAAGTCGCATGAGTGTAGAAGATAGAGATAGCTCTATAGGGAGAAAATTTCAGACTTAGTGCTCTCATAATGGAGAGGAATGTGATGATAAAAATGATTCTTGGCTAGCCATATTTATATGGTAAATTATAGCCATCAAAATATTCCAATGAAAATTAATGTATTTTCAATAAGAGGGTCGATCCCTTCCTTTTAACTTTTCAATTTACAAAATTTAAATTTACATGAAACAAAACCCTAAAAAGGGTGATCTCATGCCCTTGCAGGGCAATATTAAGCTCATAGGAGTGATGTCAAGGATGAAAATGTGGAATGTTGGGCCTCCAAATCCCACATGTCACTCTCTCAAGTGTCGAGGTCCATACTACATGCATCCTCCATCAATCCATCAAACCCTAGACCCCAAGTGACATCATGGGCAAGGAGGGTGATGCCTAGGCCTCCAAAGGATATCATTAAAGTGGATAAGGGTCGAGTCCCATCTTCTATCCATCCCAATAAGCCTCCAAAGGAAACTTCATCCATCATCAAGGTGCAATGCTCATCATCAAATGGTGCCCCAAACATGGGGTCTAGCATACATCCTGTGGGAGAGGTCCTACCAAGACAAAAATGTACGCACTACAAAGGTCCACAATCCATATGAATCATTCCAATTAAGCCACATCTAATAAGGGAAACACCCAAATGTGTGCATCAAACCCCCCTTTCAAACTAAACAAATGCTCAAAGACCTGTTGGCAGTAGTGATATAATTACTATTGTTTATAAGCTGCCTACACAGGATCTCTAAATTTTCATTACTCGTCATGAGCATTGTCACTAAATGACACTTGTCACTTGTCTCTTTTTACATATATTCTTTTCGATTTTTGTTTTCATGACTGTAAGCATCAAAACTCGCAGCTGGAAATGACATTTTGTTTCGATTTTTTATCAAAGGAGAACTGCTCATGTAGTTTATTATAGAATTGTCATATTTTTTCTTTGAATATGATTGTTCTCCTTGTNAAGAAAATATTTTCCATATGAACAAGTAAAATTTACAATTTAATCATTCAATAACTTGAAATTAAATTGAAAACATTTACTTACTTCACCAAGATATGACAAGAATAAACCCTAATTCCAGAAATTCCATCAAAAAATCAGCAAAATCCATCCACAATTAATCCTCCAATCAAGTCGCATGAGTGTAGAAGATAGAGATAGCTCTATAGGGAGAAAATTTCAGACTTAGTGCTCTCACAATGGAGAGGAATGTAATGATAAAAATGAGTCTTGGCTAGCCATATTTATATGGTAAATTATAGCCATCAAAATATTCCAATGAAAATTAATGTCTTTTCAATAAGAGGGTCGATCCCTTCCTTTTAACTTTTCAATTTACAAAATTTAAATTTACATGAAACAAAACCCTAAAAAGGGTGATCTCATGCCCTTGCAGGGCGATATTAAGCTCATAGGAGTGATTTCAAGGATGAAAATGTGGAATGTTGGGCCTCCAAATCCCACATGTCACTCTCTCAAGTGTCGAGGTCCATACTACATGCCTCCTCCATCAATCCATCAAACCCTAGCCCCCAAGTGACATCATGGGCAAGGAGGGTGATGCCTAGGCCTCCAAAGGATATCATTAAAGTGGATAAGGGTCGAGTCCCATCTTCTATCCATCCCAATAAGCCTCCAAAGGAAACTTCATCCATCATCAAGGTGCAACGCTCATCATCAAATAGTGCCCCAAACATGGGGTCTGGCATACATCCTGTGGGAGAGGTCCTACCAAGACAAAAATGTACGCACTACAAAGGTCCACAATCCATATGAATCATTCCAATTAAGCCACATCTAATAAGGGAAACACCCAAATATGTGCATCAAACCCCCCTTTCAAACTAAACAAATGCTCAAAGACCTGTTGGCAGTAGTGATATAATTACTATTGTTTATAAGCTGCCTACACAGGATCTCTAAATTTTCATTACT
>JZKD02S0328738.1:34660-48167 GCA_000966675.3 Picea glauca
AATCTAAAAATGAGTATGTTTAGCAATCCAAAGAAATTGAAAAATATACATATAACAACAGTGAAGAAAATGAAGAAAGTTTTGAATTAGGTGAAAGAACCTTGCCATTGTGTTTTGCGTCTTTCAAATTGCTGAAGCAAAATGTTTATAATGTTTCAAATCAGAAATCCTCCAGGCATGATATTGAATATGATGAAAGCAGTGGACTTGCAAATGAAAACTGTCTTCCATTATGTTTTTCTTCCTTTGAATTGTTGAAAGTAAATCATGAGATAATAGAGGAAGCAATGAAGTTTGTCTGCATTCACAGTGACATTGTTTTACATGAGAAAATTGTTTTCAGTGAAGAGGACCAACAACCTTCTCATACTTTTAATGACCTTGTTGTTGATTACATGGAAGGTTATTTCAATTCAGATTTGTAGCCTGTGATCAACTACCATATTGGAAGTAAATATGATGGTCAATCAACATCAATGTTAGATATGGATTGCTTGCCACTAGGGATTTCATTATAACCAATATTGTCTTCTTATTCATAAGATTGTTATTTCCAACAGTCTCAACATATTTTTTAGCCTTTTGTGATAATCAACAAGTTGAATTACATGAAAACAAGGATACACTGGAAGGGGTGAAACATGATTGTTGTTTTATGTATGTTCTGAAGGATCCATTTGCAATTTTGTTGGAGGCGGCAAACAATCCCAGTGTTTTTCATTTTTTAAGATTTGAATTTATAGATAAATTTTTTAATGACTTATCAATAAACAGGATTTGGAGCAAGCATGTCCAAAAAAAACAAAAAGTGGATAAAGTGCTTTCATGGTTGCATTGGCATTTTGATTTCACTTGATTGGCATATTTTTCAGTAGTTAGGGTAGGTAGGAGTGCGAATAAGCTCGGTACTACGAGAATTTCTTTTAGCAATCTACAGTTTTCATTTTTAGCTTAGTTTCAGATTTTAGTTTGGAGCATATATAGCTTTGGGTTTTCAGGGGATGTAGGTTACAAGTTACAGTCGGAAAGTTGATTTTGGGAGCATCCCAATGGATAGGCGCCTGGTTTATTGTTCTTTGCTACCTCACAGGGAAGATAGCATCCCCGTTGGAGCCAGTTGTTAGCACCATGATTTTCATAGCTAAGGTTAGAGGTTTGTCAACAATTTGTAAAGTCATGCCTGTTAGCACCCATATTGTTTTTATGCATGGCATCATCTAACATCTATAAGGGTCAATTTCAAAAGGAGGCTTATCATTTATTATTTCCATTTCCATTTGCAATTACGCGTTGCTCAAAGCATTTCACCATGCGAAGGATTCTGTCGTGCAGTGGATTTTGTTGCACAGTAGATTTCATCATGCAATGGGCTATCGCGCATGGGATGTTGTCGCGCAGAGGATGCCTTCATGCAGAGGATTTTCTTGCACACAGGCTACAGATCGCACTACGCAAATGACTAGTTTACTGGTAAACTTCAAGATCACTTTCTGACCAACTGGAGAGCAATTTTGAAAATCCCTGAGAGATTTTTGTTGAGGACAAACAAAATAAGAAAAATCTCTATCATAATTGAAAAATGTTTATTATTTTGGTAGATTAGAAGGAATCTTTGAGCCCTATTTTTTATTTTTCATGATTTCCTGTCTGAGACATGTTTTTACAACACATATTCTGGCCATATGGAGATTAATTTTAAGAAACCAAGGGAATTTTTTCTTTATAACGAGCTTAACTAAAAAAACCTCTCTCAGTTTTGAAAAATAGTTTTTTATTAGTGATATATGATGTCATCTTTAACTCCTATATTACGTTGTGTTTTTTGATGTAGGTTACTATTGCATAGCAGACTTGTTGTGTAGGGGTGAAAAAGTGTCCAAAAATGCACATGATGACTTATCGCAGTCATATGGTCAAATTTTGATCATGATCAATGATTGTAAAGAATATTTCGGTTACAAATATGATTTGACAAAGTCGGGTTTTCTATTTTTAGTAAATCTATTGAAGTTAATGTTCTCTTTCAAAGAAATCGGATCCATTATTCTAGGAGAGAGTAGTTCGACCCTAGAATCCAAGGGTGACATTAGTTTTCTATATATGGAGATCATTTTCATGTAAAATGGATTGGTTGGAAAAAAAGTGTAGACAATGACTATTGAATGTAGCTTTCAAATTTGATTGAAACTTAATGCAAAGGTCCTGAAGCTTTGAAGAAAAGATTCTAATGGTGGCAGTCTAATGTATTGTATTCTTTCTTTGTGTATGTTCTTTCATGTTCTCTTATATTCACATCTGTAAATTTCTGTCTAAATCAGAATGTGATTTCGAATCTAGAATTCACTGCGCAGTTCTCTATATTTGCGTCATTTAGACAAACTATGTTTCTTCTAAGTTAACTTTGAATCATCCTCAACAGTGCTCCGAGTTGCTTCGTGTGTTTTTCTCCAACCACACACAACGATTTTTAATTGAAAGAATTTTGTTTATTTATCCTTTATCCTCTCAAGTTCAGTCACTAAGTCATTTGTTTCTCATGTTTTCAAAATTTGACTCCATTGCCCAATGATACTTTCTCTCTTGCTTGTCCTACTATCCCTTTTAAAACAAAACTAAACTTGTCCTATTGCAGAATCTGACCTTTGTGCATTTATTGATGAAATATTTGAGTTATTACCAGTCATTAGACATATGAGAGAGCCATCTCTGGTTGTATAGGTCAGAATACAATCTAAAGTTGGTTGAAACAATTACCTGGGGGCTTTCTTTGATACATCCCAAAGAAATTACCGAGTGTTAACTCTATCCTCTCCAAACATCAAGTTGTTTTTTCCACTCCCTAGGGATTCCCTCCTTCCCATGGTGTTCATGATCATTCCATTCCCCTTGTCTCTGGTAGCCTTCCTCCCAATATTTCTCCCTATCGTCATCCATTTTCCCAAAAAAATGAAATTGAGAAAATTGTTCAAGAATTGCTCAACACGGCCCGCAGGGGTGCAGTCTAATGGCCAATGGACCTACTGTTAAGGCTTTCGTGCTATTAATCAGGTCGCGAGTTCAAACCTCATCTTATATAGAGGCCAGGCTTGTGTGTGGTGTGGTTCTCCCTAGGGGTTATAAGGCAGCCGACAGGGATTCGAACCTGTGTCTCGTGGTAGCCAGATACTATCATCGTTACCGATTCCCCTAGATACAAAAAAAAAAAAAAAAATTGCTCAACACAGGTGTTATCCGTCCTAGTACAAACCCGTACTCTTCTCCTGTGGTCATGGTCCTTAATAAATAAGGCTCTTGGCGCATGTTTCCTAACTTCCATGCCCTCAACAAACTCACCATTAAAGACAAATTTCTCATTCCTATCATAGATGACCTCTTGGATGAATTGAGTGGTGCCCATTTCTTTACTAAACTTGATCTTTGTTCTAGCTACCACCAGATATGTATGAACAAGACAGACATTTCTAAGATTGCATTTTGAACTCATGAGGGCCACTATGAGTTTTTGGTCACGCCCTTTGGCTTGTGTAATGCTCCCTTCGCTTCCCAAATCCTCATGAATCATTTATTCCATCATTTTCTTCATCCTTTTGTCTTAGTTTTCTTTGATGATATCCTCATCTATAGTAAAACCTGGACAACCCATCTTGCTCATGTGGATAGATTTCTCCATCTACTCTCTCAGCACCAACTTTTCCTCAAACAATCTAAATATCATCTTGTTGGCAAGGCCAGTGTCAAGGTGGATCCTAAAAAGATTGAAGCTATGCAAGATTTTCCTAGCCCAAATAATCTCAAAAGCTTGTGTGGATTTCTAGGTTTAACAGGTTATTATTGCAAGTTTGTTAAGAATCACTGAAAGATTGTGGCTCCTCTCAGTGTTCTCCTTAAAAATAATTATTTCACTTGGACTCCTGCAGCTGCTCAGGCATTTCAAACCTTGAAGGCAGCCATGTGCACTACTCCAGTCCTGGCCCTTACCAATTTCACAAATACCTTTTTCTTGGAATGTGATACTTCCAAAAGGGGAATTGGAGGAGTCCTTATGAAAGAAGATCGACCTTTGGCCTTTACCAACAAACAAATTTCAGAGCAAAAATTTGGAAAATCAATATATGAAAAGGAAATGTTGGCTATTCTTCATGCAGTAGATCTTTAGCTCCCTTATCTATTGGGGCGACGCTTCCAAATTAAGACAGATAAACAAAGCCTGAAGTATTTTTTGGAACAATGCCTTTCCTCCCCAGAGCAACAAAAATGGGTGACTAAGCTCTTTGGATATGATTATGAGATCATTTAAAATAAAGTCAAAGAAAATTTGGTTGTTGATGCACTTTCCAGAAAATATGAAGATGAAGGATCCATTTTTTCCCTCTCCTTCATTGTACTAGATTTGCTCCAAGTTGTTCGCCAGGAATGGCTACACGATCCCAACATTTTACATCTGATACAAAAATTGCAGGCCAATTCTTCAGTTTCCCTAGGGTATTCTTGGCACAATGATGATATTTTCTAAAAAGTTCATTTTTATTTAAGGAAGCAGTCCAAACTTAAATCCACGGTAATTTATGAGCTTCATGCTACTCCCACTACTCGGCACTCATGATTTACCAAAACCTATGACCAGGTCAAACGCTCTTTTTTCTGGGATGGTATAAAATAAGACATTCATAATTTTGTGGCAGAATGTGATGTTTATCAATGTAACAAGGGAGAAACAGTCAAATTTCCTAGCACACTACGACCGCTTATGATTCCACCTATTATTTCGAGGGATATATCTATGGATTTTATTGTGGGATTACCTAAATCGAGCAATAAATCATTCATCATGGTGGTAGTTGATCGTCTTTCCAAGTATGTTCATTTATGTTCTCTTCAACACCCATTTAAAACCTCCACTGTGGCTCAAATTTTCATGGATCGGGCTTCAAGATTCATGGCATGCCTCATTCTATTGTTTTTTATTGGGACCCCACTTTCACCAGCAATTTTTGGCAAGAACTGTTCAAGTTGTAAGGCGCCCAATTGCATCTCAACATAGCTTATCATCCCCAAACTGATGGTCAAACCAAAGTTGTCAACAAGTGTTTGGAAACATATTTGAGGTGTTTTGCATCGGAAATGTAAAATTAATGGGCTCAATGGTGGTACAACACTTCTTACCATACAACTACCCGCATGACTCATTTTGAAGCAGTATATGGAAAAAATTCACATTCATTTTTCTCATACCTACCAAGCGTCTTGAAGGTCCAGGAAGTTGACCAAACACTTACAGTTCGAGAGTCTATTCTTCGTACCCTCAAAGAGAATTTGTTCATGGTCCAAAATCACATGAAACTATAGGCAGACCAAGGTCTCTCTGAACATCAATTTCCAGAAGGAGATCAGGTGTTTCTTCGACTGCAACCTTATAATAAAACTTCCCTCAAGGGTGACCATTGTCAGAAACTTGTGCCCAAATTTTATGGTCCTTATATCATTCTCAAGCATGTGGGAAAGGTTGCCTATCAGTTAGATTTTCTCAGTCATTTTAAGATCCATCCTATTTTTCATGTTTCCTTCTTAAAGAAGGTGATTGGAACTAAGTGCCAAACTCAAACCAACCTTCCCTAGTTGGACGAAGAAGGCTCCATTTGGTTACAACCACAAGCAGTTTTGGACTAGCATGAGCATCGTCTGCGTCATCGAACCATCAAGGAAGTGTTAGTCCAATGGAAGGATACAACTCCAGCAGATTCCACTTGGGAACCAATTACCATTCTGGAGAAATTTACTCATCCCAATCCTTGAGTACAAGGTTGTTTTTAAGGGGGAGGACATGTTAGGGACCTAACCCCTCACGTAGGTAGAATAATATATTTCCATGTAATAAATGACAATATTAATAAGACCTAGAAATAAGGAAGAATAAGTCAAATGTAAGAAGACCTAATAGAATCTTCCATTTCTAGAAGGATCTTCCTCTAGATGGTTCCTCTGGATAGACATATTTAGTATAAATAGGAGTAGAGCGTATGAGAAGTTTTGTATTGGATATTATTGTAATAGATCTCTACTCTATTGGAGGTTTCCCCCTCGAAGAGGAAAGTGAACATTGCTCTTAGTAATCAAAGTGCTCTTTCTAGTGTTATTCTGGTATTATTTTGGTATTATTGTGGTATTATTCTGGTTATATCATTGTTTCACTACCATTTCTAGCTAATTATTTTTGTTTTGCATATTATTTTATATCTAGAATACTACAAAAATACAATAAGTGTATTGTTATTTTTCAAGAATTTGATCTTGATTTCACTTCGGCGAAGTCTAAGAAATCACTATCTTTTGTCGAGTTGATGTTAGACTTCCCTCGACTAGATGAGGACATTTTTCATGATGATTCGTTCGAATATGAACATATATTCCTTATCTTGTCTTCAGACCCCTGTTATGGAGACATTATGATCTATCTTAAAACCTTGAAGCTACCCCAGCATCTATTGAGAGACGATCGATGACGTATATGTTATCAGGATAAAAACTACCTTATCATCGGTGACACTTTGTATCGTCGAGGGGTAGATAATATTTTACATTGTTTCCTAACTCACAAGGAAGTTGAGTCTCTGTTCAATGACTGTCACAGTGCGTCTTGTGGTGGTCATTTATCTGGGCATGCGACAACCCAAAAAACATTGTGAGCCGATTATTTTTGGTGGTCAATTTTTAAAGATTGTGTTGAAGCGGTCAAGAAGTGTCACCCTTTCAAGGTGTTTGCTCAAAAAATGTACTCGCACCTAGTCCCTGTTCAAATAGTCATCACTATTGATCCCTTCACTAAGTGGGGGGTATATTTTATGGAATATAACCCAACCTCTACTGGGGGGAACCAACATATTATTGTGGTCATGGATTACCTTACTAAATGGGAAGAGACCATCCCTATCATTAAATCTGATGGTAAGACTACAACATTCTTTGTATTCAACCAGATTATATCTCAGTTCAGAATCCCAAGAGATATTGTCATTAACCATGGCAGTCACTTTCAGAATGAAATGATGAAAGAGTTAGCATCAAAAATGGGGTTTAGGAACGGTCATTGTTTCCCTTACAATCCCCGGGAAAATGGACAAGTAGAGGAGGTGAATAAATCTCTCAAGACCATCTTGAAAAAAACTGACATCCAAAATGAATCTAACTGGCATCTGATGCTTTACCCTACACTTTGATCATACCGAACCTCAGTAAATAATTCCACTAGTTTCTCTTCTTTTTAGTTAGTACATGGAATGGAGTTGATTATTTCAATTGAATGTGAAATACATTCCCTTAAGTTGGTATTGAGCTCCTACCTGACACATCCGATCTTGACGAATGTCGTGTACACCTAGAGCATCTCAATGAGCAGCATCGGGATGGCTCTACGACTATCGAAGTGACTAAATGAAATCTTAAGGTTTAGTATGATAAGTTTTTCTGTCCTCATCAATACACTGAGGGTGAATTGGTTCTCCTTTATGACCAAGCCAAAGAACCATTGGGGGAAGAAAATTTCAACTGCATGTGACACGGTCCTTATATCATGTGAAGTGTCTTAGAAAAAGGATCCTATGAATTGGAAGATTATGAAGGGAATATGTTGGATGAGCCCAGAAATGGGCTCTACCTTAAAAGGTATTATGCTTGAACCCTCAATCTTCGGCGTGATCTTTTGTATACTAGTGTATATTAGTGTATATACATATATTCCATTGCATCATCGTCTTTCTTATAAAGTTTTCCATTGGTTGGAAGATGTCAATGAAGTATTTAGTTTACTTAGGATTCATGGACAGCGCCATTCGTCATACATGTAACATGGTTTCCATTGCTTGGATCATTTACTCACCTGAGAGCCAACTGGTGTCTTCAGGTGGAATTTGTCTAGAGCCATCAATGAATAATGTGGTTGAGTATAGTGTCATTATAGAGCTATTACATGATGTCATTTCACATGGTGTTCAGTATTTAGAGGTTCACCTAGACTCCCAGTTAGTTGTATCTCAGTTGAAAGGAAATTACCGTGTGCGAGATCCTACTCTATTCCGACGATTCCTACGAGTACAAATTTTGGAAAGATACTTTGATTTTCTTACTTTTAATCATATACCTAGAATCTCTAATAATGTATTTGATGCATATGCTAATTATATTTTAGATTGACATTTGTCACATAACTAAGCAAAGAAAAAAAAACCATGCATTGTAACATATATAAGTAAATCCGAAGACCAATTTTTTTTATATTTCATCCTTTCGAGTTCAAAAAAAATATGGTGCCATAGTAAAAAATGGGGCTCACACCCTCAAAATAGATATATGGTTTTTATATAATATGACCATGGCATCTACACCTATGGAACCATATGCATATCATGATAGCACACTATGTCATTTGTGAGATGTTGGAATATTATCACCCATGCATGGGGTACACCCACCACATGTCATTGCATCACCTATGGAAGATCCTCCAATTGAACCATAGGAATCATGTGCGTCAATTGAGACATGTTCCCCTACACATTCTGTAGTACTCTCTGATCTAGATTATTTTCGGCACGAAATGAGAGCAGAGATATAACGAAGGAATGCACAGAGATATCGTAGATATTCAATAATATAACAAAAATGTATCAGAGATGCAACCATAAACATAGATATACAGTAATACACAATTTCTATTAATGAAAGAAATGTACAGAGACTGTAAAAATACAGAGTGAAAGACTCGCTAGAATGGTGGCAGCTTATCTCTGAGAAGAGATGTGACGGCTACTCCCATTCGCAAGAAGATGATTACAATGAGGCTCTCAAGGAATTTTTACAATAAATAGGAATTCCAAAAACCCTAGACATCCAAAAACCTAACCCTAGGAGATGAAGCGCCAAAAGTCNTAGTCGATCCCAACATAAGGGTAGTCTTCAATGGCTATGACTTGTTGGTGACACCAGAAAAATAACTCATCATTGTAGGGGGTTGGCACCCTACCACCTCCTATCCGCATAATCATGCCAGTCCACCATGACATGGATGGATCGTGTTGTCCATGTGGAGTAATATCTACTCTAGGGCTCAATCCCGGAACCTTTTGAAAGAAAAAATTACAAAGAATGGATGCAAATATGAAATTCCTCATTTTCCCTTATTTCCAATCCATCAACTGGATCTTCATGATGTTAACTAGCAGTGAGGTACACCAGTCATAAACAGTGGTTCTTAAAAACTCCACAACATAGAAAATGAGTGGCCTTGATTCCTGGTGTAATGAGGTTGTTGAGTCTCCATTTTGACACCTTTATTACCCTATATTACCTATTTTATGTGTATATAATTGACTATTTCCTCCACAAATACACTTGATGACCTTGTCCATATGCATAAAGAGGTAACTTATGATTAAGTCATGATTTGTTTAGTTTTCTTGAGTTAATTAGATTAAATTCTTGATTATGTATGATCCTAATCACTTTGACTCTTAAGAATCTTGATCTGGTACCTCACTATTCTGGTACTGCAACTATGGCACGATCCAGTCTATTATGGTACCAAGGCTCCACCTATTATGGTACCAAGGCTCCATCTTCATCCAGTACCATCTCTCCAGCTCCATACGGTACCATATCTACGCTTCATTTGATACCATCTCTCCACCTCTTCTAGTACCAACTCTTCAGCTTCATCCTGTACCAGCTTTGTGCCTCTTCCAATATCAGCTTCATCTGATACCATATTGCGCCTATTCTAGTACTAGATCCATATGGTACTACCATTGCGCTGGTTCGGTATCCATATTCCAGTACCAAGGCTCCAGCTATTCCGGTACCAAGGCTCCAGCTTCATCCTGTACTATCTCTCCAGCTCCATCTGGTACTAGCTCTATGCTTCATCTGGTACCATCTCTCTGCCTCTTCTGGTACCAGCTTCATCCTGTACCATCTCTCCAGCTTCATATGGTACCAGCTCTACGCCTCTTCCGGTACCAGCTTCATTTGATACCAGATTGTGCCTATTTTGGTACTAGCTCCATCTAGTACTACCATCATGTTGGTCTAGTACCCATAGTCATGACTATGTTCATCCAGTACTAAACCCATGCCTACAGGATTCCAGTACTAATTGTTCTAATCTAGTACCAACTATGCTAATCCGGTACTAGACATAATTCAGAATTTTTGAATGTTTCTAGAAGAAAATTGGGCACATGGGTTTTGTCCAGAATGATGTTTAAATGTAGACAAGTGCTTTACAATTCACTCATATCACACGTTTGGACCTCCATATCAAGGGGAATGATTCTACCAAAATTAATAAAAAAATCAAACTGTCAACTTGTGCCTCAATTTTCGTGCATATGGTATCAGATCTAGAAATTCAAAGATATATGTTTTGTCTAGAATATGAAAAATTGAGTAATAGGCAGGAAAGTTTTCAAAATTAGAATTTGTTTGGGAGATATGGGTGGAGCCCTAACTCGAATCTGTCTAAATTGATGAAAAAAACATAGATTTGTGGGATTTACCTAAAATTGTGAAAATTGTTTTCTTAGTTTGGGGATTTGGTTTCATCCATTACTCCATGGATTTTATGTATAAATAAGACCTCATAGGTATGAGTGGGGAGGAATTATTATTCTATAAGATTGGTTCTTGAAGAAACAAGAATTGTTATGTTGTAGGGTTGATTCTTGAAGACTGTGGATTATACCTATGTTTTTCTCAAGTAATGATATACATTGCAGTTCCCTGAATTGATGTGTGTTATCAGACCTTTCATTCTGTAAGTTTATTTTAAAGCTACCTTGTTGGTACGGCAAGGGCCACCAACCCAACCAAGGTAAGCTTCTTTATATTTGTTGTATATATAATTCTAGTTTGTGTATGGATAAAATCACTTTGTGTTTTGATCATAACATCTAACTTTATTTCTGTTTGATTTCAATAAACATTTGACAAAATGCAATAAAGATGTGTGGTAATTGTGAGTGAGTGAGTGAGCATTTTTGGAGTGCAATATAGATTTCTGGAATGTAATATGGAATTATGAGTGAAACATAGAGTCTTGAGTGAATATTTGTTATCTGTGTATGTGTGTGTAGACACTCATTTGGTAGACTTAATGTTGTAGTGTTTTTTTTATCTTACAAATCTAAGGATAATCAAGACCTCCATCTCTCACCTTACATGCCCTTATAATGGAGTGTTTACACTCTGCCTGGTAGTTCTTTCAGCTCAGTTAGGTTTCCAGAATGTTCATGATTGATTGTTTGGTTTTTCCAGGATATATAATCATAGCCCATCTCTATCTTTCATGAGCCTATAATGAGAAGATCCATCCCCTGAACAAGAATTATGAATTATACATTTATTGATCAGTTTTTCTTTCTATATTTTGAATTGTGTGAAGCATGTTATCATTGAAATGTGTCCAGATTTGCTTGTTAGTCATTGTTAAGAGTAGTAGCTACATATAACTGAGTCAAATTCCATCTTTCCATTTCATGAGCTTGTAAATGGACAAGTCATTATCTAAGCAAGATATTTTGAATGCATGATTGTTAAGATTTTGTTTGCAAGTTTTTCTTTCTAATTTTTAAAACTATGTGAAAAGTAGAGTATTGAGTTTTGAATTTTTCTTATTTGTGCTATACTCATCATACATAGGAACCTATATTTTATCGGCACATATGGTGCATCAACCCTACTGATTACGAATCTCGGTTTATAATTTATGTTTGGTAATATATTCTGCATATAATTGCACAAACATTTTGGCATCGTTGTCGGGGAGTTGTAAACGATAATAGGTAGTATTTGAATCAGATTGATTTAATGGTTTTTTATTGGTTTTATGGATGCCTAAGGGCAGAGAGAAGACGGTAAGATGTGTGGGAAGAGACCACACATCCACTTTGGTGGGGTTGCTCCAAAGTTAGGTTATCCTCTCTTCTTTTAATGCAAGTGTGTTTTTCCTTCTTTTATGAAAAATTGTGTTTTCATGATGGGCTAACTTGTGTGAACAGATAACCTGATGAAAACAGGGTCCCAGTAACGCAAGGAGTTCAAGTTTGGTGTGTTTTATTTTTGCAAATAGTTTTAAATTCTTAGTTTTAACATTCAAATCTTTGATGATAAATCATTTTTGGGGTGTTGTAAGAACCCCCGAGTACTAGGTTATGTTGCGAGACAGGGATCATCAACCTGCTAGAGTAATTCAAGGATGATCAAGAGATTGAAGAATGTTTATCCAAGAGCTTTCTCTCATTCTAGCAATAGCTGGGATATCCACCTCTCAGAAAGAGCATATCTTGACAGCAGTCAAGAATCTAGTTGTCTTTCCACAGGAAGATTTAGAAGTCTAGTTGGATTCCTCTTGTCAATTTTTTGAGGAGAATAAAAGATCATGGAAAGAATTCAATGGAGAGAAACTAGTGGAACCTGATATTGAAGAGTCCTTAGCATGCTTCTCAACATATCATCTATGTACTCCAAATACCAATAATCTTGAAGAGGATAATTTGCATAACATGGTAGAGGAAGACATTCAGTGTGACCTAGACAAAGAAGGGAAACAAGAATATAGTGATCATATTGAAATATGGTTTCAATTAGTTATTAGGTCACACCAATATTTTATTTTTCATTATTTATTGATCTCATCATCAAAGCAGTTGGTCTTTCATACTCCGGTATGCATTAAAATTTATCTTTTAAACCCAAGTATGGGTATATTTCTAACCCTGTTACGCACATGGCTTCACTGGAAGTATTTGTATACTTGAAGGACATTTTATTTTGTTCAATTAGAGTAGGATAGTAACTAAATAAATAAATTTTTCAATGCAACCTATCTTTCATACTTTTCATAAATGGGAATGTCAAAAGCTAATAAAGCAATTAGTTTAAGATCTTTTGTTCATATAGTAGATTTCTTTTTAAAAGTTATAATGATTTTGTTTGGAATCTTATGAGAAGGGAATCTCTTCATCCTCCGAATGCACACATAATAATGGAAGGTTTTCAAAAGAGGAGAAGGAATCCTTGTCAATGGAAGATAACGCTTAAGGGAGTGCTTCATGACCTATCTCTTCAAAATTCTTCTTTTTTTCCTTAAGTTGTTAAAAATGATGCATTTGTGATTTATCTTTACCTATCTATTTTAAGACCTCTATTTCACAAGGATGATTAATTAAGTGATATTTTTAATATCATTTGAAACTGAATGTTAATTCCAAACTATTTTATTCATAGCTAATAATTCAACTTTTGACATTTTCCCTAAATTTTATGTTTGTAAGCATGAATACAAATCTAGTTTTAATTAGTTCTATTGGTTTGTTTTTAGCAGAAGTTTGCAACCCTCTGAGCAACCTTTTTTTAGCATCTCACATTGTTTGCGTGAGGCCATGAAAAACCTCAAACATGGGGGAGTGGTTGTTGAGACAATAGTAGTTAGGTTTATTTTCTAATAAAATGGAAGTGG
>JZKD02S0328738.1:56155-68642 GCA_000966675.3 Picea glauca
TGAAGGTGCCCACAAGTGAAAGCAGTAACAGAATAACAATGGAAGCTGTTCCATGCATAGCTGAATCTACCGCCATGGCTCCACAGGCAGCTGGAGGAGAAACACAGCAGAAATTGCTGGAGGAGAAACACAGCAGAAATTATGGAGATGGAGACGGAGATTAACGAGAATATAACATCGAACTCTGTGAGTTAAAGGTTAGTTCAAGCTTGCATGGAGGAAGCCAGCTCAGCTCAATATGCCTAACCACACTACGTGTCTAGGAAGGCCACTTGTTCACATTAATGAGTAACAGAGATTCTTAACCTATAGTAGTAGAGATTTTGATGTTTCGCCCAGGAGCTTGAACTTTTTATTTTCTAAATTTTAATTAGAATTGATTTTCAAAATTATTTTGAAAATCTATTTTTAAATATTTAATTTTAATAATAATAATATAAAATTTAATTTTAATAAAAATAATATAAATTTTCACTCATTTGGAGATTCAAAATAAAATAAAACAAAGACCAAAGACACTGTTATGTTTTTTGAAATAACATAATTTAAAAATGATGAGCAGATATATTTTCTATTGTTTTGGAATATATAGTCTTTACTTTAAAGAGAAATTTTCTCTTACTTATGGCTACAAAGCCATTTCGGTGGTTGAATCGTGGAATTTGAATTTACACATTAAACAAAAAAGTAGAAAATTGTTATCATTAACTTAAAAAAACAAAGCTTAAACTAAAAAAGGAATAATAGAATAATATGGTCTAGGGATTTCCATATTGTAATATAACTAGCACAGTCGTTAACTCGCCGTTGGTGAATGTCGAAATGTTAAAAAGTAAACAAGGTAATGGATGCATTTATAAATGCAAAGAAGTTATCAACAACAAATCTGATCCATTGATTTTGGAGGACGACTAAGAATATACCAGCATCTTCAATGCATAACCATCAGATTAGAATTTAAGATTAAAAGATCATTAATTGTGCCCATCTCCAATATGTATACGCCTCCTTTCGGGGTAACAAGTGATTGCATGGTATCTTAGTCTATGACAAGTAATGAACTAAGCTACCTTTGTATTTATATTTGTATTCATAATTGGTATTGCATAAATTTTGATGTGTTTGTGGGATCTAGAGAGTAGCTTTAATCTTTTAATAAATATTATTTAAGGAAAGATCAAGGATCATAAGTCACATAAGCTATATTGGCGAAACAAATTTCTTTAAGAACCTCTTACCATGTATCAAATCTTTGTAGAGTCCAAACACTCAACTATATTAAATCAATAAGTAGTTTTAAATCATAATTAGCTCCATCGGTTTGGAAATGCACTCGTTTTGAGCACCTTCAATGGGTTCAATGGTAAATTCAAACAATCATTAAGTGCCCTATTGTCGAGTCCCATACACACATCATGTTTGTCCATAAATGCCATGTGCTTATTATTAGTCTAAATATACCTCATATCCATAAATCTCAGTGACTTCACCTACAAATTATGGGTGAGTGCACGAAGTTGGTGGTCGAAAAAGTGGCAAGGGGGTCAGCATGAATGCTCACTGGTAGGAACGTGTGCACGTTCTCGCACGTTTTTATATCTCATGGTGGAAAAGATTGCTAAGTGCTAAATCCATAAGCAATTAATGGTTCTCCAGTAGCATTTCTTTCTAATCAACCATGTATCTCTACATCATCTATAGATCATTCCTTCTAAATTATTTGCATCAATGGTATAGATATCTGTAATATTCCAGATATAAAATAGTATGCAGAACAGAAATAATTAGCTAGAAATGGAAGATAAACAATGATATAACCAGAACAACACCACAATAATAGTAGAATAACACCAGAAAGAGCACTTTGATTACTAAGAGCAATGTTCACTTGCCTCTTCGAGGGGGAAACCTCCAGCAAAGCAGAGCTCTATTACAATAATATCCAAGACAAAAATTCACATACCCTCTACTCCTATTTATACTAAATATGTCTATCCAAAAGAAAAATCTAGAGGAAGATCCTTCTAGAAGCGGAAGCTTCTATTAGTTCTTCTTACATTTAACGTATTCTTCCTTATTGCTAGGTCTTATTAATATTGGCCTTTATTACATGGAAATATATTATTCTACCTATGTGAGGGGTTAGGTCCCTAACGTGTCCTCCCCCTTAAAAACAACCTTGTTCTCAAGGCTTGAGATGAGGAAATTGTTGTAGAATGGAAGTAGGTTTTCAAGTGGCATCTATTGGAGTTGTATCTTTCCACTAGACTAACACTTCCTTGATGGTGCGCTGACGTAGGCAACGCTCACGTTGGTCCAAAATTGCTTGTGGTTGTAGCCAAATGGAGCCTTCTTTATCCAACTCAAGAAGGTTGGTTTGAGTTTGGCACTTAGTTCCAATCACCTTCTTTAAACAGGAAACATGAAAAATAGGATGGAGCTTAGAATTAATGGGCAAAGCTAAATGATAGGCCACCTATCCCACACGCTTGAGAACGGTATAAGGACCATAAAATTTTGGCACCAGTTTCTGACAATGGTTAGCATTGAGGGAATTTTGTTTATAAAGTTGTAGTCGAAGAAACACCTGATCTCCTTCTGCAAATTGACATTTAGAGTGCCCTTCATCTGCATGTTGCTTCATGCGATTCTGGGCCATGATCAAATTCTCTTTGAGGGTATGGAGAATAGCCTCTCGAACTGTAAGTGTTTGGTCAACCGCCTAGACCGTCGAGACACCTGACAAGTATGAGAGAACTGAAGGTGGATTTTGTCCATATACTTCTTGAAAAGGAGTCATGCGGGTAGTTGTATGGTAAGAAGTGTTGTACCACCATTCAGCTAGTGGTAACCATTGAGCCCATTGATTTTTTCGTTTCGATGCAAAATGCCTAAAATATGTTTCCAAACACTTGTTGACAACTTCAGTTTGACCATCAGTCTGGGGATGATAGGTTGTGTTGAGATGCAATTGGGTGCCTTGTAGCTTGAACAATTCTTGCCAAAAATTGCTGGTGAAAATGGGGCCGCAATAAAAACCAATAGAATGAAGCATGCCATGAATCTTGAAGACTTGATCCATGAAAAGTTGAGCCACAGTGGAGGATGTAAATCGGTGTTGAAGAGAACAAAAATGAGCATACTTGGAAAGACGATCAACTACCACCATGATGATTGATTTATTTCCTGATTTAGGTAAGCCAACATATAAAATCCATAGAGATATCCCTCCAAATAGCTGGCAGAATCGGAAGCGGTTGTAGTGTGTCAGGAGCTTTGACTATTTCTCTCTTGTTGCATTGACAAACATCACATTCTGCCACAAAATTGTGAATGTCATGTTTCATACCAGCCCATAAAAAAAAACGTTTGACCCAGTGATAGGTTTTGGTAAACCCCGAGTGCCCAGCGATGGGTGTAGCATGAAGCTCATAAAGTACTGTGGATTTCAGTTTTGATTGTTTACTTAGATACAAACGAACTTTGTATCGAAGCTCATAATTGTGCTAAGAGTACCTTGGGGAAATGGGAGAACTAGCTTGCAATTGTTGTATCAGATGCAAAATTTTGGGATAGTGTAGCCATTCATGGCGAACAACTTGGAGCCAATATGGTACAATGAAGGAGAGGGAAAAAAGGTACCCTTCACCTTCATATTTTATGGAGAGTGCATCAACAACCACATTGTCTTTTCCTTTCTTGTAAATGATCTCATAATCATATCCAAAGAGCTTAGTCACCCATTTTTGTTGGTCTAGGGAGGAAAGGGGTTGTTCCAGAAAATACTTGAGGCTTTGATGATCTGTCTTAATTTGGAAGCACTGACCTAATAGATAAGGGTGCCAAAGATCCACTACATGTAGAATAGCCAACATTTCCTTTTCATAGATTGATTTGCCCAAATTTCACTCGGACAGTTGTTTGTTAGAGGCTGACTACTCCAATTCATTTCCCGGAAGCATCACATTCTGGGACAAAGGTCTTTGTGAAATGAGGAAGGTTCGGGACTGGAGTGGTGCACATGGACGTCTTCAAGGTTTGAAATGCCTGAGCAACTACGAAAGTCCAAGTGAAAGAATTATTTTTAAGGAGAGCAGTGAAAGGGGTCGCAATCTTTCCATGATTCTTAACAAACTTACAATAATAACTTGTTAAACCCAGAAATTCATGGAATCTTTTGAGAGTCTTTGGGTGAGGCCAATCCTGCATAGTTTCAATCTTTTTAGGCTCCACCCCTACCCAAGTACTCGACTTTTGAGGCGCCAAAAGCACATTTAGATTGTTTGAGGAAAAGTTGGTGTTGAGAGAGTAGATGGAGAACTCGATCCACATGAGCAAGATGGGTTATCCAGGTTTTTCTATAGATGAGGATATCATCAAAGAAAACTAAGACAAAAGGATGGATAAAAGGACGGAAGACATGATTCATGAGGCTTTGGAAAGTGGACGGAGCATTACACAAGCCAAAGGGCATGACCAAAAATTCATAGTGGCCCTCATGAGTTTGAAATACAATCTTAGGAATGTATACCTCGTTCATACGTATCTGGTGGTATCCAGAACAAAGATCAAGTTTAGTAAAGAACTAGGCACCACTCAATTCATCCAAGAGGTCATCAATGACAAGAATGGGAAATTTGTCTTTAATCGTGAGTTTGTTGAGGGTGTAGAAGTCAGGACACATGTGCCAAGAACCTTATTTATTAAGGACCATGACCACATGAGAAGAGTAGGGGCTCGTACTATGACGGATAACACCTACGTTGAACAATTCTTGAATAATTTTCTCAATTTCATTTTTTTGGGAAAAGGGATGATCATGAACACCATGGGAAGGAGGGAGTCCCTGGGGAGTGGAAAAAACAACTTGATGTTTAGAGAGGATGTATTGGAGCTCTTGCAGCACATAGGGTTTCTTAGTGGCTTGAATGGCACAGATTTGTGAAATAATGCTAGAATGATATTTTTTGAGCAGCTTTTCCATACAATGGGAACTGATGATCTCTGAGGAACTGACGATGATGCCTTGGAACTTATATTGTTGGCCCTCCTGGTTGAATTGCATGGTTAATTCCTTAAAATCCGTGAGAATGGGACCCAAAGTCCTTAGCCATTCTACACCCAACACAATGTCACAACCTCCCATGTCGATAACAAACATATGATATTTCATGTGGTACTCACCAATTTGGAGATGCATATTTTCACAACACCCACCACATTTCATCGACCCACCATTGGAAATCATGATTTGAAAATTATTGATGACACATATATAGCAATTAGTTTGTTGGCCAATGCGATGATGAATAAAATTATGGGTGATTCCACTATCAACAAGAATGATGACCTTCATATGCTTAATGTAACCAATTAGCTTGAGGGTTTGGGGAGTAGAGAATCCAGTGAGAGAATTCAGGGAAATGACTGGTTCGACTTCGGTAAGGTTGGAGGGAGGGGTCAAGATAGTGGGTTCATGTGACACAGCCACAAGGGGAGCCTCAACATCATCTTCCAAAACATCCTCCAATATGGCCATAAAAATCTTTTGTTCCTTACACTTGTGCCCGGGAAAATATTTGTCATCACAATTATAACAAAGGCATTTGATTCGACATTCACCATTTCTTCCCTGGTCAATTTATGGATCTTTAGTGGTTACAGTAGAAGGAGGAGTGGGAGTGGCTAGTTTAGGGTGATGAGTAAAGGAGGGTTTTTGGTTTTTAGTAGAGACAACTTGTTGTGATTCCTTATCTCTTTTAGTAGTGTCCACCCAAATCTAAGGCTGAGCCATGAGTATATGGGCAAGAATCTCATCCTTGAGGCCACTGATAAAACATTCTCGTAAAAAGAATCAGACATGCCCTCTGTACGGAAATGTTATCGCTCAAAAGAGGCTATATATTCTTCCACCGTGTGAGATTGTTTCAACTTTTTCAAACAACCTAAACGGTTGGTGTAGGTGTCAAAGTGTTCATAAATCTCTGCCACAAATTATGTCCAAGCCACATATCCTTGGAGGGCATTTTTTCTCTATTTCCACCATTTCCAACATTCTTGATCTAGATGGAGAACACCATACCAAATTTTGTCCAACTCATCTGTAATGCCATAAAAAGAGAAATAATGTTCCATTTGAGTTACCCAACTAGTGGGATCAGAGCCATCAAATTTGGTCACATCCACACGCGGAAGGCGTAGGTCACGCTAAAATTGATGGGGATGAGAATTATGGGAATGAGAGGAAGTTTCACCTTCGGGTTGCAAAGGTGGGTCAGATGAGGGAAGATTTGTAGGGATATGCATCTTGGCGCAAATCATCATAGTTAAGGAGGAAAAATAGGTATTGAAGGACTCAATTTGGGTAGAGAGGTCGTGTTTGATGTCCTCCATTTTGGCATCGATGGAGGAATGCATGTTTTTATTGATGGTTGCAACATTGGAACTGAATTGTCTCACTTCTTGTTAGGTTTATGTGAATTAGAGTACAAGGAATTGAAGTGAGCTTCCAAGTCTTGGCTACTGTTGTGGGCCATGATGAAGAGGGAAAACGACCAGGGGCGGGTGGGACCACACAGAAAATGGGTTATGGGTGAAGTGTATCACAGCAATCAGGGTGATGAGGGGAATCCAATGGGGTAAAGCCCGAATAAGGGTGTTGGAAGGGGGTCGGGTCCACGAGAATTTTTTTTGCTGAAAAATGTTACGTATGATTGCAATAAGGGAGAAGAGAGAAATCCAACGGGATAGGTCTCAAATAATGGTGCCAACAGGATCCAGACCTTTTTTTTTACTCTTGCGGAGTTATACTCTGATATGATTAATATTGCAGTGACTAAATGCTCAAATGCTTAACAAGAAGAAATGTGTATTAATTTCTCAACCCAAATGTAGGAGACATAGTTGCGTGGCAATAGGTCTTGTATGTTTTGTTTTTGTTTCCATCCCAAGGGTTAGGGTATTCAAGGGTTCTATAGACATTGGATAAGGTTTTTCCCTATGTTATAGCTCTCTGATATACGTTCAGGGTCCAACAGTAGTACTCGTCCCAATATCTTAGGGCACCAACTAAGGAGGCTAGATTGTTTCCTTAGTCGTACTACCTGACTACCCAAGTACTAGAGAATATCTTCCTGAGTGTTGTTCTCGGTGGCACTATAGAAGTCAGAAGGTCGATTGATTTAACTATGGAGGGATTCATGAGATATAGGTCGATCTATATAAAGGTGTTTTCTAATGCGCTACCACTCGAAGGGTTACCAACAGGGGTTACAAGGGTGGTCAATAGATGTGAACTTAAGTACCACTTGCATTTCCTGCGTGTATGAATCCCCTACCGCGGGTTTATGTGCATAATGACATATCTATGTAGCTTTCAGACACCAGAATATGTCTCTACCCTGAAAAAAAATAAAATTAACCCACAATTTTCTACCAAGGACGGTGCTCTGATACCACTTGTAATAGTCGAGATGTAAAATAGTATGCAGAATAAAAATAATTACCTAGAAATGGAATATAAACAATGATATAACCAAAACAATACCAGAGTAACACCAGAATAACACCAAAAAGAGCACTTTGATTACTGAGAGCAACGTTCACTTGCCTCTTCGAGGGGGAAACCTCCAATAGAGCAGAGCTCTATTGCAATAATATCCAAAAGAAAACTTCTCATGCCCTCTAGTCCTATTTATACTAAATATGCTTATCCAAAAGAACAATATGGAGGAAGATCCTTCTAGAAGCGTAAGCTTCTATTAGGTCCTCTTACATTTGACTTATTCTTCCTTATTGCTAGGCCTTAATAATATTGACCTTTATTACTTGGAAATATATTATTCTACCTACGTGAGGGGTTAGGTCCCTAACAATACCCATATTCTAACTCAAAACTAACAATATGGACTACCTCTTGAATTATCTCCATCTAGATCCAATGACAATCCACCCTCAAATAGCGGTCACTTGAAAATATTGTGACCTAAAAAATGGCATATTACAATACTTTATTATAGAAAAAAATTTCTCTCATTTACCTTCTACATAATTGTAAATCACTTAACAATATCAACTCAATGTTATGTCAAATTAACCTCCATAACTAGTACTATAATTACTCAATTATGAAGATGACATAAGCTAAAATTCAATTATGCAAGTACACAACATTTGGACAACACTAGCACTTCATATATATTTAGAATATGAAGTACATGCACTGATCAATATCTTAGATCAGGCTATTACAAGTTGGGCTCTTGAAACCCTAGCCTTCCATTAACATTCCTTTGAGAAGCCTAGTTGTTAGTTTCTTAGTTGATTCAATCCATAATTTGACTAGTTTCTAGGGCACACACATTATTCCCCTTTTTTCTATGTATGACATATATAAAATCATTTGATTTATGTGTAACCCTTCATAAATGCCAAAAATACTAGTCAATGACTCATTAATGCACTCATGTGTTTGTTTAGGTTGTGTAGTGGGTATATGTAAATTTTGTTAAACCCATCAATTATTAATAAGATTTATTCATTCTTCCATGATGTCCACTAAACTTATTGATCTTGATCAATAAAATGAGATAGTTCACATGGAAACTAGATCTTAGAATGGGTATCATTTTCCACCTACAAATAAAGGTTTTGAGGTTACATTTCATTACACACCATAGAAAGTAATGCCTTGCTACCAAAATCCCTCTAGGGATACTTGAAACGATTATTTTTTCCCCTTCACCATCTATGAGATTTTATTGCACATTCCTACCCAAATTTTGGGTTAGAGCACACAAGGATACAAAGGACCTTCCCAAACCCAATCCCACAAACTTTTTCATGCCATGCCATGCCATTTTCATTCCTTGCCAAGCCATGCCATGGAATGTCATTTCCATGACATTTTCATGCCTTTCCAAGAAATTTCATGCCATGTCATTGCCATGTCTTTTCATTCCATGCCATTTCATCCCATTTTTATTCCATTTCCATGCCTTTCCATTTCCATGTCTTTCCATGCCATGCCATTGCCATGCCATGCCTTTCCATGCCATGCCATTTCCATGCCAATTATACGCCTTTCCAAGCCATTCCTTTTCCATTATCATGCCTTTCCAATCCATGCCAGGCCATTCCATTGTCATGTAGCTTCCAATTTTAACATATAACACAATAAATATAATTTTCCATAACATTATGCAAGGAAAAATTCAAATCAAAATGTGGATTGCAATGAAACAAGAATAACAAAAAAAGAAACCTTTCTCATCCCAAGAAATAAAATAAAATAAATTCTAGGGACACATGACTTAAATTTATATCACAAAGTTCATTTCCATCCAATGAAGTGTTTATGACATTTTAAGTGTAGGTGAAAAAGTTTGGATTCCTTGCGAATCCATGCCATGCCTTTCCTTGCCTTGAGTTTCCATGCCATGTCGTGCCTTGCCTTGTCAAGCCATGCCATGCCATTCCATTCCATTGCATGCCTTGCCTTCCCATGACATGCCTTACCTTTCCATGCCTTGCCATGCCATGCCATGCCATGCCTTTCCTTGCCATGCCTTTCATTTCCTTTCCATGCCATGGCATGGAATCCCTTTCCTTTCTATGACATTCCATTCCATGCCATTGTCGCACCATTTCCTTGCCTTTTCATTGCCATACCATTTCCATGCCTTGAAAATCCATGCCATGCCATGCAATTTCCATGCCATTGTCGTGCCTTGTCATTCCATTCCATTTCCACACCATTGACATTCCTTTCCATGCCTTGCCATGCCTTTCCAAGCCATGCCATGCCATTTCCATGCCTTGTCTTTCCATTGCATGCCTTGCCTTTCCATGCCATGTCATGCCATTCCATGCATTTCCTTTCCATGATATGCCATGCCATGCCATTTCCATGTCTTTTCATGCCATTCCATTCCATTTCCGTTCCTTGCCAAGCCATATCATGTCATGTCTTTCCATGCCATTCCATTGCTACTCCTTTTCCATGCCTTTCCAACCCATGCCATGCCATGCCATTTCCATGTATTTCCATGCCATACCATTTCCATGTCACTTCCATGCCTTTCCATGTCTTTCCAAGCTATGCCATTGATCTGAAAATAGAAGGTTGACTTGTTATTCTATGCAAGCACCCTCTACTTCATTAAAATAAACTTTACACGACCTTGCTTCATGTGTTAAAATATGCGATATAAACTTATGTGTTAAGTTCATGTATCTTCTTGTAAATGCTTATGTGTGAGGAATTGTTCTTTAGATGGTTAAATATGTACTTTAAATAAATACAAAGCAACATAACTTGCAATAAATAAACCATCAAACTCAGAACAATCACAAGATGATAAAGGAGTTCACCCCCCTCCGGGCTACATCTCCTTGAGCCTCCATCAATGGACTTGGCTCTCTGGGATTAATTTGTCAAAAGTTATTTTACAAGATTTTGCTCAACTCCAATGGAAAAAAATACTATACCATTGATATCATAACACATACAAACCCCAAAAATGACTAATAAAACTCTGAAAATGGATCATGGCTCATCCGGGCATGACCTCCTCTACATGTGGCCATAAGCTTCCCTGAGCTTATCTTTGGAAAAAACACCTATAAAATTCCTCAACATCCTTTGAAACCTATCCCAATGTGTCCATATCATATCAATTAGCCAAAAATGATTATTCAATCACAGAAAACAAACATAGGCTCACCAAACCATGTCCTCAATCAATGAGGGCTTCAAGCTCCCTAGAACTTGCTGAAACTTCAATGGTGAAAAACTTGCAAAAGAAGTCTTCAAATGGCCTTGATAACAGCACCAATGGATCCAGGACATCCAAAAACCCCTAGTTGGGATTTTACGGCACCTCAATCGGCCAAAAAATGAAGAAGTTAGGCCTCCTCCATTTTCCTCCTTCAAACTTGTTGTCATTGGTTCTACAAAACGCACCCTTGGTGAATGAATCCAGCACACACACCATTTAAGGCGTAAAAACCCAGCATCGGGCGCAACCGCACCAACGGTGCAAACTGTAGGACTGTTAGGGCACCTCCATCCCCTAACCGCTTAGCACTTGGGCATATGGTCCATAAGACCATGCGTATTTGGCAAAAAGGCTAACGGTCAAAACCGTGGCAACTTCCTCCAACTCTAGGTCACGGGCATATGCAATACCATAAAACCATGACATAAAATCCACGTGCGTTTTGCAATGGTGTGGAACCGGGGCTAGCTTCGTGCGTAATACCAACTCCCGCGCTCACATCTTACAACATGGTCATATGTAACATAGCAAAACCACGGGCCGGGGCTAATCCCTAGCCCGACCCCGCGCCAACCATACATTAAACAAATTTTAAATATATTTAAAACGGTTTATGTAACAAGACACAAGTGGTGGCACGCTGGTTGGGTGACCATTACCAAAGCGTTGGACGGTGGGAGGAGGTCCAGGGTTCGACTCCCGTGGACTCATAAAATTTTACATAAATGAACCAATAAAGGGGTGCCATGTGGCAACCCGTGACTGGGCCACGTGGCACCTCACCATTTGCCAAAACCATGCCACATGTCGACAGATGATTCGCTCACAACTGCCAATCCGAAACTGCCATGTCAGCATAGTACGGTCGTACGGTCCTGCCATGTCAGACCATACGGACTGTACGGACAAGTACAGTCATCATCTAATTTTTTTTCCCTGTTTGCCTTAGCGAACAGATCGCGATATCTTCTCCATACGGACTCCGTTTGAGAAAGTAAATATACCGCCAAAATCAGGAAGATGAGACGAATGCAATGGCACTGTTTCTGTTGCAATCCGAGCAATTTGAAATTTGAGCAAAAATTTGACCCCTGGTCCAGATTTTGATCACACCTTCCCACTGAAAGGATTTTGGACCCACAAAATATTATGATCATCAATCTGCTTTCAAGTTATATCAAAATATTTTCGACAATCACCTGAATACTTTGACATGCTGTGCACTGCAAATGGCTATGTCCTTCAACCACTGCTCTCTGGCTGTTGTTGACCCACTGTTCTCTCTATGCTTGGAAGACTGCCAACCTTCCCACTGAGAATCAAGTCCCTCTTTCGAACTCTTTGGCGTCAACATAATCATCTCTCCAATGGCTGCAAAAACTTTCCTGCGACATCTTGTCACAAGCCAAGAAAACCATCAATCTTGAAAACAAATCATACAAGACTGAAAAATGATGCCAACAAAATCTTTTGTTCTTCAAACAAACTGTCGCATCCTGTACTTCATCAAAGCACATGGCGTTTTCTTGAATCATGGTGTACTCAAAATCAACTTTCAAGTCAATAAACACCATCGACTAAATACAAGTTAAAAAACACGATCGACACAACATAGTCGTCAGAAAATCATCAACACCATTCGAGACTCATCAACCTTCCAAAAATGACAAGTCGACAAACATGATACACAATCATGTTACAATCATGAA
>JZKD02S0328738.1:69958-96696 GCA_000966675.3 Picea glauca
TGGCTCATCCGGGCATGACCTCCTCTACATGTGGCCATAAGCTTCCCTGAGCTTCTCTTTGGAAAAAACACCTATAAAAGTCCTCAACAGCCTCTGAAACCTGTCCCAATGTGTTAAAAGCATATCAATTATCCAAAAATGATTATTCAATCACAGAAAACAAGCATAGGCTCACCAAACCATGTCCTCAATCAATGAGGGCTTCAAGCTCCTTGGAACTTGTTGAAACTTCAATGGTGAAAAACTTGCAGAATAAGTCTTCAAATGGCCTTGATAACAGCACCAATTGATCCAGGACGTCCAAAAACCCCTAGCTGGGCTTTTACGGCACCTCAATCGGCCAAACTATGAAGAAGTTAGGCCTCCTCCATTTTCCTCCTTCAAACTTGCTGTCACTGGTTCTACAAAACGCACCCTTGGTGAATGAATTCAGCATACATGCCATTTAAGGCGTAAAAACCCGGCACCAGGCACAACTGCGCCAATGGTGCAAACCGTAGGATGGTTAGGGAGCCTCCATCCCCTAACCGCCTAACACTCGGGCATATGGTCCATAAGACCGTGCGTATTTGGCAAAAAGGCTAACAGTCAAAACCGTGCCAACTTCCTCCAACTCCAGGTCACGGGCATATGAAATACCATAAAACCACAACATAAAATCCATGCGCGTTTTGCAAAGGTGTGGAATCGGGGCTAGCTTCGTGCGTAATACCAACTCCCGCGCTCACATCTTATAGCATGGTCATATGTAACATAGGAAAACCACGGGCCAGGGCTAAGCCCCGGCCCGACCCCGCACCAACCATACATTAAACAAATTTTAAATATATTTAAAACGATTTATTTAACAAGACACAAGTGGTGGCGCACCGGTTGGGTGACCATTACCAAAGAGTTGCACAGTGGGAGGAGGTTCATGGTTCGACTCCCGTGGACTCATAAAATTTTACATAAACGAACCAATAACCAATAAAGAGGTGCCACGTGGCAGCCCGTGACTGGGCCATGTGGCACCTCACCATTTTCCAAAACCATGCCACGTGTCGACAGTTGATTCACTCACAACTGCCAATCTGAAACTGCCATGTCAGCATGGTATGGTCATACGGTCCTGCCACATCAGACCGTACAGACTGTACGGACAGGTATAGTCAGCATCTAATTTTTTTTGCCTGTTTGCCTTGGCGAACAGATCACGATATATTCTCCATACAGACTCCGTTTGAGAAAGTAAATATACCGTCGGAATCAGGAAGACGAGACGGACGCAATGGCATTGTTTCCGTCGCAATCCGAGCACTTTCAAATTTGAGCAAAAATTTGACCCCTGGTCCAAATTTTGATCAGCCATGCCTTTCCTTGCCATTCCATTTCCACTCCATTTCCATGCCTTTCCATGCCTCGCCAAGCCATGTCATACCATGCCATTTTCATTCCATTTACATGCCTTGCCATGCCATGCCACTGCCACACCATTTGCATGCCATTACCATTCATTTCCAAGACATGCCATGCCATTTCCATGCCTTTCCTTGCCATCGCATGCCTTGCCTTGCCATGCCATTCCATGCCATACCTTTCCTTTCTATAAGATGTTATTCCATTCCATTGCCACACCATTTCCATGCCTTGTCATGCCATGCCATTGCCATGCCCTGCCAAGCCATGCCATTGCCATAACATTGCCATGCCTTTCCATGCCATGTCATGTCAATACCTTGCCTTTCCATTCCATGCCATGCCATTCCATTCCTTACCATGTCATGCCTTTCCTTGCCATTGCATGCATTTCCCTACCATGCCATGCATTTCCATGCCATGCCATGCCTTGCCTTTCCATGAGATGCCATTCCATGCCATTTCCATGCCATTCCCATACCATTTCCACGCCATTTTCATGCCTTTCCATGCCATTCCATTTCCATTCCTTTCCAATCCATGCCATGCCATGCCATTTCCATGTAATTTCCATGCCTTTTCATGCTATTCCATTGCCATTGCATCCCATTGTTATGCCATGTCATTACCATGCCTCTCTAAGACAATAAATGATATTAACTAAGTTACAACAGGACAAATATAACAACCCTTAAAACAAGTAATCAATAAATGAAAGGGGGTTGAAAATGCAAGCCTAAACTAGGGTTGAGATAACAAATTCTTGCTGAAATGAAATATGACACATTAAAACCCTATAATATTCAAGACATCAAGACCTAAAGGGATGAAAATTATGACAGAAATATAATAAAAGGTGTCAAGGTTTATTCTAAGGGTGAAAGATGACAACTAAACCCTAGACGTCAAGTTAACAAGGATGGAAATCGAGGGTAAGTCATAATACAACCACATAATTGAGGGTTTCAAGACAAGTTTAATTCAAGAAGAAAACAAGATAACATGCAATATCACCACTTTGATAAAACATTTATTTAATACATTCAAGAAATATCCATCCACAAAACTTGAAATAATGACCTAGACCTAGACCTTTCCTTTCCTTGCCTTTCCATGCCAAGCCATGACATGCCTTACCTTGCTATGCCATGCCATGTCTTTCCTTTCCCTCCCTTTCCTTTCCTTGACAAGGAAAGGAATGGATTGAAAAGGCAAGGAAAGGCATGGCAAGGCATGGCATGGCATGTTAAGGCAATTGAAGGCAAGGAATGAAAAGGTAAGGCATGGCATGGCATGAAAAGGTAAGGCATGGCAAGGCAAGGCAAGGAAAGTCATGGAATGGGAAGGCAAGGAATGGCAAGGTAAGTCATGGCATGGCATGGAAATCAGGGATGATTTTAAGGATGGAAAATTATTTTCAAATGTAGAAACCTTGGCGAATATTACTAATTCTTCATATGCCAACTATAAATGTTTGGCGATATTTTTGTAAAAATATTCAAATTTCTAAGGATTTTATATAGTTTTTATAAAATTTTGGTGATTTTTAAGGTAAATAATTTTATCCTATAGAATTTGGGCGAATCATTTTTAAAATAGCGAATCTCGTTTTTGGAAAAACCATGGAAAAATAGCCCATGAGCAAAATTTAGCCCCTAAAATCATCCATGATGGAAAGGAAAGGAATGAAAAGGAAATGCAAGGAAAGACATGGCATGGGAAGGAAAGGAGTGGCATGTCATGGCAAGGAAAGGCATGGAAAGGCATGGCAAGGAAAGGCATGGAATGACATGGAAAGGCATGACAAGGAAAGGAACAACATGGGATGGCATGGCATGGAAAGGCAAGGCATGGCATTGAATGACATGGAATGTGAAGGAAATTCAAGGCATGGCATGGCATGGAAAAACAATACAAGGCAAGACATGGCATGGCAAGGCAAGGCATGAAAAGGAAAGGCGTGGCATGGCAAGGAAAGGCATGGCATGGAAAGGAAAGGCAAGGAATGACATGTAAAGATGAGGCATGACATGGAATTACATGGCATGTGAAGGCAAGGCAATGCATGGCATGGAAAGGAAAGGAAATTCAAGGCATGGCAAGCCATGGCATGGCATGTCATTACAAGGCAAGTGAAGGAAACTCATGACATGGAAAGTGAAGGCAAGGCAATTCATGGCATGGGAAGGAAATGCATGGCAAGGAAAGACATGGCAAGGCAAGGTATGGCATGGCATGGCAAGGAAAGGAATGACAAGGCATGGAAATGCAAGGCATGGAAATGCAAGGCATGACATGAAAAGCATTTTAATGAAGCAAGTCAAGAATACCATAACGACCATAAAATGGAGCCAAAATTTCAATAATTCACAAATTTGAAATATTTTTTTAATTCTTACTTTTACATACCTATGGTGATTCAAGTAGACCATGGAGATCACTTCTACTACTGACAATGTCCATTAACTTCTTGTTCTCAAAGTAAAGCAATAAGTAGCTTACCTTTGATGTGTTCTTACTTGGAATTGTTTGTAGTTGGAGGTTTGTACCAACAACCAAGTTTGTAAAGTGGTATACGAATTGACCTGGTTTATAATCTTGAAATACATAAACACATTTATGTCATGTTCTTTCATCCTGTGTCATATATTCTCCTTTAATAACCATCGATCCAATCGGAAATTCAATGACTTCAGAGTCTATTATTGATCACATGAGAGTGTTATTTCCCTCTAATCAACATGCTAGCCAATAATCAGTGCCCCATTCATTATCTCTCTGGGAAACCACTCTGTGCATGTGCCCTGCAAAATATGGAGTGCCAACATGTGAGTCCACTAAATGACCAAAGCATAAAACATAGATGCTAGTTATTAAAAATTTAATAGAAGGTTTCAATGAACCTGGCAGTATGATATCTTAAACATGATCATAATTAGCTAAAATAATTGATTGGTCCTCCTCCAACTGGGATAATTTCATAGTTATACGTTGACCAACAGGGAGTGATACATGATCCCATTTATCAACCCATTATGTTGATTCACAATCATCCCATTCATTACTACTACATGGACCACAAAAGCAAGAGAGTTTTCTCATCCATATTTTAACTATTGCATTGTTTGATATTTTAACTGAATGGAATCCATGAGTAACCTAGATTGTTTTACATTCATACCACTGTGATCGATATTCATCGACCACCTCCCAAAAATATCTATGTACATGTCCTTTCATGTGTGATTGGTCTTCATGGGTTCCTGTTCGAACTCTCCCATTACTCAATAACACCATTCAATAATGGATTTTGCATCTTGAATGAGGGAAGTAGTTGTGAACTTCATTTATTTCCTATGAAATGTTATTTTCATGCATCCACTTTCTCGATAATTCTCCCCTTTCCCATGCCCAGAATCAAAATAGTTCCAAGTGTATGGTACCTTGAGTTTTTTGTGCAACATACAAAACCATTGAAATACATGAGAAATTTTGAACTGGCCTATGCAACCATATGACCAAATCCAATGTTGATACATATGTATTCTCTTCTCCTTAAGGTGATTGTAAAACAACTAAAATAAATGTTGTACATATGCTAAGTCATGGCACCAATCATCGCTTATGTAGAAGTGACACTCCTTCAATATAACTTTGTTTTCTTCGTTACTATCTGGCCCATGCCTATATGTGATATGGACCATTATGTTGACCTTCTCTTAGTGATAATATCCACTTTGAATCTCATTTTTTGGTTGAAGGGTGTATTTCTCTACAAAATCAACCACTAGTAACAAAATACCTACTGGAAATGTATCTCTTCATATTCTAAAATGTGCATCCTGCCATCAAGCCACATGAGCATGTTGAACATAATGTCATGTCTTTTTGACGAAGTCCTTCATGAAGTCACATACTCGTACTTGGGAAGTCACCAATTGTATTTTTTTTCTTTCTCGTCCTCCATCAATATCATATGTGATATATTTAAAGATTTGCAAGGAAACCTCCTTCCTCCCCAATTCATGCTCATCACTTACATGAATGCACTTGCTTAGTAATGTCATTCCATCACACTTGGGGAATGTCCCATATAAGAAAGTTTTTTGATAAAATGTACAACCCTCTAGTGTTGTACACAACATGTTGTGAATAAATTCTCTAGATGGCGACGATGAAAATATAACCGAGAATTCCTGCAAAATGGTGTTATGGAAAATACGATATGTGTGTGTGTGTGTGTCATAATAATAACCATATCCAATGTGATATTTACAACAACATGTGTTATGAATTATTTTTATTCGAACATTGAAAAGCCTTCATTTATGGAAAGATATTTGGCCCAAGTTAAATGCACTATGTACGTTCCTAAATATCTCACACAATTTTATCTATGTAATGCCAAGAAAGTGTTTAATATGGGGTTCACGGTCCCTAGATTCCCTTCTCAATTTTAGTACATCTTTTTGGTTGGAATAAGGTCTAAAGTTCTCATGATAGAAACCCTGTACTAGTCCCTTAACTTCTCCAATTAAATTTATGTCAGAACGAGGTAGCCTACCAGTGGAGGCCCACAAAGCTATTGAGCCACCTGTGTTGAGGCTATCTCATCTATGAGAATACTTTCTAAGGGTTTTGACATTGCATTTCATGAGGCGTGAGGTTTGTTGTAGAAAATTATGTTTTCTTGTGATCTTGCTAACAAATGATTGTGTCAAGACACATCGGGCTGCATTGTGGTCTTTAGAATGACATTTATTACCAATTCTTTGAAAAGAATCTACAATGTTTCTAACGATATGATGACTTGCTTCTAAACTTTTTACTATTTTAATGCATAAAATTCTCCTAACAACAATCAAACTTCTATATTTTAACAAACCTAAAAATAATTGACATTTAGCAACATCATATTTTGGTTCAAAATATTATTTAATGATTTTATAAGAATGATAACGAATAGTATGGTTAGGTAACTTACCTTCAAGTGATGCTAGGTCGATATCATCAACCTTAAGAGTTCTTCGCTGCATAGTGATCAATATAGGGAGGGACAGTTAACCCCTATTATAGCACTCTTGACCTCCCTGTGAGAGGGAGGGAGACATAGACGGAGAGGGGGGGTAGAGACAAAGAGGAGGGGTAGAGACAAAGTGTTAGAAGGAGGGAGACATAGATGGTGAGGGGGGTATAGAGAGGGATAGTGAGAGGAAGGGAAGCAGAGAGGGAGACATAGAAGGGGGGGGTAGAGAGAGAGTGAGAGGAAAAGGCGGATACAAAGGGAGAAAGAGAGGGGGAATAGAGAGATAAAGAGGGGCAAAGCGATTGATACTGAGACTAAAATGAAGAGATAGAGAAAGCGAGTGAAAGAGGTGTAAGAGAGAGGAGACGGAGAGAAAAAGAGGTAAAGGGAGAGAGAAAGAGAGAAAGAGTGGAAGAGGGGGGGATAGATAGGGAGTGGATGTGAGACTCTAAGGCATATTAAGGTAAGGTCTAGGTCTACGTATTTCCATGTCTTGTGATGTCTAACTCTTGTCATGTCTAGGTCTTACAATGTACATTAGTATGAGGGAGAGAGAGGGATATAGACATGGAGTAGAGAGGGAGAGTAAGAGGGGGGGTAGATATTGGAGAGAGAGAGAGGGAGGGAGGGGTGGAGGAATGGAGTGTGTTTTCATTCCTAGAGCACATGCGTGCTCCTATAGTGTGTGCATGATCCTATAATGTGTGCATGCTCCTATAGTGTGTGCATGCTCCTAAGAATGCACATGAGTTATTTTGAATTCAAATTTTTTTTGGGCGGGATTGACAAGGTGAATGTTGACTTGGTTGGCTCGGATTTAGGTTCAGGATGACAAACCTATTGGTTTTGTCTACAAATTGATAAAAGCCTCCATTTTTGTGAATACACCTCTATATCTCTATCTTTGATGTTATTTTTATACAGGCTAAACAATTGAGTTGTTGACGTAACTATCAACATAGATATAATCGACTATGCAGATTCCAAATATAAGATATTTTTTTAAATTAATATTTTTTACTATTTTTAATCTATTTTTGTCTTCACATATATCAAAATCCTAGAATTTATATCTCTCTATTATTTATTCTATAACTTTTTCTTGGCTTAACCATGTCTCAAATTATTTATATTGGGAACTAGAGGAAATTGATACCTATGATATGAAAAAGAAAAAAAAAAAATTGATCATGTTAAGACCCTCTTAGCTTGCACAAACAAAAGACATTGTAATTTCAGAAAAATGTTGAATTTTACAATTTTTAAAAATATAAAATTAATAAAAAAAAATCCAAAAAAATGGGTTCTCTACAAGTATACAAGTTTTTGGAATGAAATTTCATCATTAAGGTATTGGAAATCTGCATGAACAAAAACATATACCTTATATTTTGTTGGAAAAATAAGATACCACTATTAGAAAAAATTAAATTCAACATAGTTATTCACAATGTCTATGAAGAAAAGTTTTATATTTAGAAATCTACATCAATTCCTATGTTTCATCCTCTCACACCATATTCACATTCATTGTAAAAATACCTTGAATAAACCCTCCAAGTTAACAGATTGTTGTTTTTCCAGGTTTGCATTACCAGTAACACATCATGAGAGACCATCATTAGCTTGAAAATACTCTTATATTATAGTTATCCTTTTCCATTTATGGACAAGAACCCAATAAAATTAATGCACGACAGAACATATATATCATTGTGCAAAACCACCCAATGAAATGTAGGTCAAATAATTAAATGAATCTTGTAGGTTGTGTCACACGTATACTATATAAAATCGTGTCAATGTAAATGGTTTGTCTGGCTAGCGTAAATGGTTTCACCTGCTATCAGTTTAGGAGATGCGAAATCATGTCAGATTTGATTGGAACATAAAGTTTTTCCTCAATAGAGGTAATTATTATCCTATAGTCCTTTGAATATATGCTTTAGTTTTTGACTTTCTAAAACAACGTTCTCTGCAACCCGTGAGAGGACATGCATATTATGTGATGATATTTGGCATTCACCAAGTTGGATTGACAACATCATCGTACGAACACGATGGAAACTTAAATGAATCAATGTAGTTTTCAATTAAATAAAGAATTAGCATACAAACACGATGTCAGGCTTAAACCCCTTAAACACAATGCCAATAAGTAGTATTTATAACGAAGTCCAACATATTTGTAATTAATTTTAAACATTGAAAGCCGCAAAGAAAACAATAAATCTTCAAATATAGTAACCAATCAGAAATGAGAAAAACAAATATTTATATTATATTAGAAAACATATATTTATTTTCTTAATTTAAACATTAGATTCCATACACAAATTTCAAGTAAAAAACAAACTAATGTCAAATAAAAGGAAAACCCATTACTATAATCCTCTTAGGAGGAAGTGATAATAAAAATATCATATCTTAAAATGAAAATGACTAGAAAAAGGCTTTCTAGTAATCATAGAAAAATTGTAAACCCTAAAGTGTATTGTCACTAACTTTTACTTACGCACTTAACAAAATAATAGAGAGTAATTTTATCATATATCTATAAGGTATCATTTCAATGTATAAAGTGTCTTGTCACTAACTTTTATTCACGCAATTAACAAAATGAGGCTTTCTAGTAATCTTAGGAAAATTGTAAACCATAAAGTGTATTGTCACTAACTTTTATTCATGTACTTAACAAAATAATAGAGAATCATTTTATCATATATATAGAAGGTGTCATTTCAATCTATAAAGTGTATTGTCAGTAATTTTTATTTATGCACTTAACAAAACAAGGCTACTAGGTAGCATATACCTGCCGAATATAATAATGAAAGTATTGTTTAAGGAGATAGGGAGATAGAGAGAGAAGGAGTAGACATGAAATGACTAGATGGAAAAAATATTTATTACAATACCATTGGGGGGAGTGAAGGCAACAATAAGACTTCAAAGTTTTTGGCCAATAAGATATCAGATAAATGAGATTTTAAATTTAAAATTAATCATTATTTTTTAAAAATTTAGATAAAGGGGTGTATATTTTATGGTCAACCATGAACTAATAGAAAGTCAAACCTAAATCAACACTATATACCATACCTATTGGCAAGTATAATAATAGAGAGTCATTTTATCATATATCTAGAACTTGTCTTTTCAATGTATTTCTTATATAAATTTTATATGGTTTCTTTCGTTTCTAAACAAGTACATGGTGTTTTACTTTATTTAATATTTTAAATGTTATTTTATTTTTCATAGAAAAAGGATTTATAATAATCTTAGAAAAAAATTAAACCCTAAAGTGTATTGTCACTAATTTATATTCACTCACTTAACAAAATAATAGAGTCATTTTATCATATATCTACAAGGTGTCCTTTCAATGTATCACTTACATCGATTCTATATTGTTACTTTCCTTTCCTTTTTTTTATTCAATGGTGAGAGTACATGGTATTTTACTTTATTTAATATTTAATATTTTAAATTTTAAATGTTATTTATTTTTTATAGCTAAGATATTGTATTAAAATTGATTTTTAAATATTAAAAGAATATCATAAATAAAATAGATAAAGTAGTTGTTTTAATAATTAAAATTAATAATAAATAAATAAAATTTATTTTCTATTGAAAAGATAAGAGGATGATGATGGTTGTGGCTCGCAATCTTCCTATGGCCTACAAATTACATGTGGCCCGCTCTGAAGTGAAGTGATACCTCGTGGTTATATGGACCTTCTGTTTTGGCCCAGGGTTAAGGGAAGCGGACTAAGGAAAGCAAACCATCGGGTTTCTCGCACAGTGTAGATCGCAGGATTCAATTGAGGCGTTTCGACGTGGTCAGGAGGTGTGAAGCTACTGATGTTCCCTCCTACAGAATCGAAGACTCCCCACGATGGCCATATACGATGACATGGTGGATTATTCGCCCAATCCAGGTGAATTGATTCCCTGGGTGGCGACAGTTGACAGTCCCATTCATCCATTTCCGGTATAGCTGGAGGAGGAAATACCACCAGTTTCGAAAGGGGATTTATTTTCTCAACTCTCAGGGGTCTTTGGGTTTTACCACAAGTGTTACACATCAAAATTACTCACTTCAATAGTGTTGCAAGTGTTGTCATTACAAGTGTCGCATTTTGACCATAAGTGTCACAAGTGTCACAAACATCATATTGTCATCTTGCCTATGTCGTGTCTCTAACGACATCACAAGGACACTTAAGACACCCTCAAAGACTGGTTTAAGAAGGATAAATCATCTGATGAGGATTACAAAGCATTTTCCGTGGAAAAAAACACTTAAAAATGAAGTTTGAAGAGAAACGCTCCCCTACCCACTGTCAGGGAGTGCTAGCACTCCCTAACCCTCTTTGGGGGAGCGTTGTAACACTTTGGACACCCTTCTATGGGAGCGTTATGGTTTCTTGAGGAAAATTTGGGCAGTGCCCCCCTACCTATTGTCAGGGAGCGCCAACGCTCCCTAACCCTCTTTGGGGGAGCATTGCAATGCTCTGTGTACCCTTTTGGGGGAGCGTTGGCCTATTTGGGAGTGTTATGTTGTTGAGAAAATCAGGAGAAGATCCCCCTTATCTTGGAAATCAGTTGGATTAGAATCTAAGGTCAAGGCTACATATTAGGGAGGATCCACAACTGATGGAGAAGGATCCTCAACCTATCCCAAGAATCTCTAAGGTGGTTGGGTCTGTCGAATCTTATATAAGGAGGCCTTTTCATGGTAAAAGCACATGAAGTTTTAGAGATACCAAACTTATGATCTCATGAGTGGTATTGATAAGAGACATTGTAAAGCATCAAACTTATGATATCATAATGGATATATCATTGAAGCATCAACATTCAGTGTGTCGATTATTTGAGAAAGGGTCTGGAGAAAGAGAGCTTGGTGAAGTTGTTGCACCTACATCCATGGTTGTAAGCATCTCACTTTGTTTTCATTAATATAAATCTATGCTTGGCATGTTTCCTTTAAAGTTTGGGTATGTTTCATGAACTTGTTTCTTTCATAGATCCATTATGAAGCTAATTATGGTAGAGTAGGAAGTATTGTAGTTGTTTCTCATTGTATTTCAGGTCCTTCTGAAGAACTTTGAGATCAAGATCAACCTAGATCAAGCAAGAACAAACGTCGGTGAAAGGTATTTATCATTCTTCCTTATTCTTCTTTGAATAGTTTAGTTTCATGAAAAGGAAAGTCAGTTTCCACAATAGTACATTTTTGTCTTGGTCATAGGGGTCTAGTATCCAAGAGGAAATCCACTTGTCCACAGGGGGATTCCTCTATAACAGAAATTGGTGACTCTACTGGGGAGGAACTTTGATTTTTTTATTCCTTTCCTAGGTATTGTTTTGGCCTTTGCTCATTTTTTAATCATGTGCATGTTGTGTCTTTGATCCTTAGATGTGTTGTTGGCTCTTGGATTCATCTTACACACTGAATTTTTGCATTTTTCCTGAGTTTTTTTTTTATTTCTAGGCAAAATTTTGAAGTTTTGAGAGGCCAGTGCTCCCCTGCCTTTACCACCATGGCATTGGAACTCCCTGGAAATATCCCACTGAGCATTGCAATGCTATGGTACCCTTGACACCAGAGTGCTTCCCCTTTTTCTGCAAAAATCTTCTTGGGAGTAGTTTTTCTCAGTCTTCTTTTTGTTGATTCATCTGCTCAGGGTTTATGCTATCTTAGTGTGTCCTTATTTAGCCTCCAATTATTTGATTTCTAAGGATTAATGATGTTTTGTTTTGATTTTTGACATCTATTTTCCTTTCTTTGAGTCACTTTTCTTCCCTGAGATTTGGAGTCGATCTACTGCTTTCTCACTTATCTGATTGACCGAAAGTTGTTGTAAGGAAATTCAAAGATATTTTCACTATTTCATTTTGATCTTTGAGGTTTTTTCTCCAAGCATTTCTCCTGTTTGGATTTGGTTTTCTTTTTTCTTGTTTGATCACAATGAGGGTGTGTTTTTGTTTATGTGAAGTTTGCTTCTGGTTGCTTAAATCTCACAGATCTTGAAGTCTGATTAACGTAGGAATCTTTACATCAAACTGATTATCAGTCACATATAAACATTTTAGCATTGTATCGGATTTTTGATTAAGGACTATTGCATGAGGTCATTGCATATTAGTATTTGAAAGTGAAAGGAAAATCCTTCTCCTTCCCTTAAATAGACATTCATTGAAATAAAATATTGCTTGTCATTTCTTATGCATGCTTTGGGAATTGAGTCATAATATCATCCGTTTTCACTCTCATACACCTCTGAGTAAACAAAAACCACTAAAATCAATGCTAAAATAAAATTTATCAGACTTTTTTACATTTTTGTTAAGTAAACCTACATTAGATTAAGGTGTAAGGCTTTGGAATAGGTTGAAAGGATAACTTTCCAAATCTATCAAACAAACTTAGCATCTTGCGATAGGGAGAGAAAATCCAATCATCATATAGGTTTTCTGGGATCCCCCTCTCACACAGGGGTTACACACGAGGTCGCATTCAGGAGAGTTACGGAAATTATCGCTCCGTGGTTCAACCATTCGTAGTAGTCAGATCATATATTGGGGGTTCTTCTTGAATTTCAACTATCTTCATTTGGTCTCAGTGCTTCGTGAATTCTGAATCCGTTCGGGGTCCTTTGGAGTTCTATTGGTCCACTTGTCCTCGGTTCTCTTGAAGGATTTTAGACTTGTTATCCTGCCCATACGTTCAGATTGGACTGTCGACTGTACGCGCCCAGGGCCTGACTACGAGTTGGTGACCTTAGTAGTCATAATATTTAGGGTCTCACACAGGTGATGGTGAAGGGAAGTCTCACTGTACCTGGAACACACGTTGTTCAAACTCACTCGGGCTCCTTGGAGGGTAAATCCACATTTACTACGTGGAAGCTTGCACCAAGGCATAAGTCCATTAATAAGGTCTCCAATGTAACTAATCCACCCACTCTATCCCCGCCCCTTCCTATTTTGATCTTACGACGTTGGATTTCATCACCAACTAGTGGTTTCATTGTGGAAATTTTTGTTTAATTGTTTGCTTCTCAGATTCATAGAATGTGTTGTTTGTTTTACTTAGTGGACCTTAGGTCGAGTCAGTGTTAATGGCATCAACTCCTGGGAGTACCAATGGAGGAACCCCTTGTCCTGGGGAACCTTACACCTTTCCTTCTTTTGGAAACATTGGTCCTCCATACATTGCAACACTGAGTCTTCCGTGACTCACCATTGGATTACTGATTTCATTGTTCCCCACTCCAGTGATCTTGAATCCTCCCAATGCTTCAAATTCACATAATACTTCAGATGTCAATACACCACCCACATGTCAATATCATGTTGAATTTTTTCCTTCTTCAACCATTAAGTCTCCTTCCTTTTCTCCTTCTTTGCCTAGTGAAACCTCTAAAGCAAGTAGCTAGGATGATCAGAAGAAGAAGAAACAAAAAGAGAAGAAGAAGAACCTGAAAAGGACCAAGCCTCCAACTATGTCAGATGTTGGATCTAAGAAACTAGATATTGTTAATAGTATTGGGAGTGTTTATGAGGTCAACAAGATTAAAATGAAGAATCTAAAACCCAAATTCCCTTGTAGTCTTTGTAAGGGTGGCCACTTTCTGAGGGATTTCCCTGGTATTCCCAAGGTCTTAGAAATGTGTTCCTCCACGTCATCGGCCTCTGCTAAACATGTTGGTGATGCCCTGTTGACTAGTGACGTTAAGGTTGGTAAGAAGAAGACAACCGTCAAATTTCCTTGTATTTTATGTGAAGGTGATCATTATTCTCACCTTTGTCCTCATATGGAAAAGGTTTCTTCTCTTTTTAAAAAGCTTCATCTTCCAATTAGTTATCATAATATTTCTCCCAACCCATCATTAGTTGATGGACCAGTCAATCTGGTTCCATTCATGGTCAATCCGGTTGATCAAGTGGTCAATCTAGTTTCATCTTTGGTTGAACCACTAACCCAAACGGTCAATCTGTTTCCACCTGTCGACCCCATTCTCCCCTTGGAGAATGAAACCCAAGTGGTTGATTTGATGTTGTTATCGATCTATCCCACTCCTCCATTGAGAAGTGCCAAAGTGGTTTCTTTGGTTACTTCATCGATCAATCCCACTCTTCCTCTGAAGAGTGCCAAGCTGGTCGATTTGATCCCATCATCGGTTGATCCTACTCTCCCTATAAAGAGTAAACCCGATATTGCCCATGTTTTTCTCATTGATACAAAATCTACCATGTTGGGGGGCATTCCTTCTTCTCCCGTGAAAAACCCTCCAAGTAATGAGGCCATATGTTTTGATTGGGGTGTGCTAACTAGACCTCGTCTTCCCTCTCACATTCCTTTCAATATTATAGTACAGGTTTTTGGTCGGGACGTTCCTCATGCGTTGATAGATGAAGGTTCGTCCATTATCATTTTGTCCTCTCTTGCTTGGCAAGATTTGGGTTATCCTCGGCTTGTGTTGGTTACCCAGACTCTGTTCACTTTAATAGAAGAACCAGTCACCCTTTAGGGATCCTTCCTCAATTTCCTGTAACTTTGGGAGGGAAAATTGTCCTTATTGATGTTATGGTAGTCCAGGACCCCTTAGATTTCGATTTACTCCTTGGGCGAGATTATGTCTATGCCATGAAATCTATTGTGTCCACTTTTTCCATGTGATATCTTTCTCGCACGATGGAAGAATGGTGAGTATTGATAAAGTTTAATTCGTTGGCCCTGACTTGACCATCAACCCAATGACCTCCCTAAACGGGTCTTATATGCATTCGGTATCACCTCTGCCACAGGTCAATTATGTGGCATTGTCTCCCATGACTTCAACTTCGGATGAATTAGATCTGGTAGTTGACATGGTGATCTCTTTGATAGGGCTATTGGAGCATGATCTCCTTAACTCTGTCATGACCCTCGACATGTGTTCCTTCTAGAGAATTGTTCTTCCATCCAGTGAAGATCTCTTGGAAGCCATGATCGAGTTTTGTCCCTTAACATGGTGTCCTTCCAGAGAATTATCCTCTTGGAAGACATGATCAAGAATAAGTCACAAGCATAGTTTCTCTTCTCTATGGAAAGCTCGTTAAAAAATGAAACAAAAGTCATGAGCATAGTTTTCCTCTCTGTATCAAGCTCATTAAAAAATGAAACAGAAATCTGGGGATTGAACCCAGAGCCTTGAGCATAGTTATTTTCTTGTGTCAATCTCGTTAAAAAATGAAACAGTCACCTCTCATGTCGAGTCAAGTCTTTAGTTAGGTCTCGTATTTGAACCTTCACTTCATCCACCCTTATCCTTTTTCTCCATCTAGTACAGATATTGGTGACAACCTCAAAGTCAGTGAATGAATTGAAGCTTGGGGGGCATGTCTCCAACCTTTGATGATTATTATGGAGTTAAGCCACTATCTTTTCAAGCTGGGGGCATACCAAGCTTAGTCTTTGTTCTTTCTCATGCTCCTAAAAAGCATGAGAATGCAACCGAGTAACCTTTTATCTCTTTTTTGGACTCGCATGGATACATGAAAAAGGAACCCCCTGGAGTTTTCTTTAAATTCTTTTCAGACTCTCTAAACATGAAAAGATTTCTGAGTGATCTTGCTTCCTTTCACACTCGTTAAAAGGTTTGAAAGGGAATCTTTCGAGTGGTAGTTTATCTCTTTTTTGGCCTCGTGAGACTAAAATTATGAAAAAGGACAACACTGGAGTCATCTTTAAGTTCTTTTCAGACTCTCTAAATATGAAAAATCATCGATTTTACCTTCTCTGGACTCGTTAAACAATCATACATTGAAGGGCCCATATGGGACCGAACCCTTACTTCTTCCAATTTGTTAAATAAAGGAAGAGGGACTTACCGAAGGTGAGTTATATTGAGCATGTGTTACCCTCCTCGAGCTTGTTAAATTAAAAAGAGGTACTCGTCTATCTGGATGGGGGGAAAATTGAAGGAAGCAAACCAAGCAATTTTGGGGAACATTACAAGTCACTCTTACGGTTTCCCTTGAACACGACACTTTATCTTTGCATACATTTTAATCTACTGAACCTTTGCACTGAACCAATCCTCTGATTTTTTTTACTCGTTTGGGTCACCCGACGAAAGTCATAGTATCCACTACATCATCATGTTTTGGTCCATGTCGTGTTTATGTTGTTATGCCTCAGTGTTCAAGGTATCTGCCTCGAGAGTCAACCATCACAAATTTCCTGTTTCAATACCTGTGTCAATCCATGTTCATTTGATCCACCAAATTACATATCTAAGTCAGTTTCATGTCGTTTATGGTGGATACATCAAGGCCCTCCTTCAACGAGTCTATTCCTATCGTCTTTACTACACTATCTAGGAACTAGACTTAGAAACCAGTTAGTACCTTGGGACCTGCATGCCTCAATGGTAGGCCTTCAGATAGTGGCTTTACATCATTGACCCCTGATTAGATGATTCCACAGATGTTTGACTTCATCTCATTTGTTCACATTCGTTGGAATGTACTCGGGTACCTTGGGAATCATTGACATCAATGGTGATTTCTCTCGCGCTTCTTAATGGTTTACCTCATCGACCGGTAATCAAGTGGTTTCTTCCATGTTCGACATCAGGACATCTATTCACATGGTTATATTCGTACCACATCAGGATCAGTAAGAATACCATGGGTTGAGTAATCACTCTGATATGTACCTTTCCCAGGTTGCGATGAAGTTTCTTTTGAACATTGACACATATACTATCACATAGATCCACTTTGTATTGGTCATGGCTATGTCTTTCCATCTCGTAGATCCACTGTGTATTCTTCGTGGCTATGATCAGTTCAGGTCATAGGAGTATAGATCCACATTGTATCTTCAGTGGCTATACCTCTTTGTCAATATAATTATGGATCCGCAGTGTATTTTATGGCATCCATACCTTGAAAGTCTTTATCACTCAAGCATAGGTATGCCTACCTTGGGTTTGAAACATATCATAATTTTTGTTGATGGTTGTGTCCAGCTTCTACCAGGTTCTCCATGTCCATACCCTTACTCAAAAAATTCTACAAAGTACTTCAGTCATCAGTTTCCATCTTCTAACTTCGCACTTTGGGGGGCAGTTTATTACACATCAAAATTGCTCACTTCAATAGTGTCGCAAGTGTCGTCATTACAAGTGTCGCATTTTGATCATAAGTGTCCCAATTTTCACAAACATCATATTGTCATCTTGCCTATGTTGTGTCTCTAACGACATCACAAGGACACTTAATACACCCTCAAAGATTGGTTTAAGAAGGAGAAATCATCTAATGAGGAGTACAAAGCATTTTCCATGGAAAAAACCACTTAAACGTGAAGTTTAAAGAGTAGAGCTCCCCTACCCACTGTCAAGGAGTGCTAGCGCTCCCTAACCCTCTTTGGGGGAGAATTGTAACAATATGGACACCCTTTTTTACCCATGATTTTGGTCATCATGATGATGTATTGATGATGGTGTATTCAGGCTCTTCATTAGAACTTTTTCCTAAGAAAAGTTACTTTCATCTCTTTCCAGAAATCACATTTTTAAGGACTGTTCGCAGGCTGCTAGTATATTTTCCTACGAGAATGCATGATTCTCGCAGGCTGCCTTAAGCCAAGGTGCAAGAAGTTCACACTGTGTTGAACTTCTAGGGTGAGAACTCTTTCTAAAGAAGGGAAAAAGATGAATTCTCGAAGCTTCTAGAAGAGAATCTTCTAGAAGGATGAGATGGCATTCGAATGGTTATCCTAGTACTGGATTCCCTGATATTTTGGGATCATTCCTATCCAAGTAACTAATTCATTCTCTCCTATATATTGAGTGAATTCTCATGGAAAAGGTTAAGCAAACAAGGTTAAGCAATATTCATTGGAGAATTGGTGAAAGACTGTGTGAACGACTGATGCTACAGAAGCTAAGAACTCCAACAAGTTTATCAAAGGTGGTTGATTTTCTTCATGCAAGTGAGCAAGTGTGTGTGTCGGAGCCAAGGGCCATCGAAAGAAAGTTTGCAACATCAAGGCTCAGGTTGTAATCTTTACTTTCCATTAATATGATATAGTAATATGTCCCTTTCCCATAGAGTTATTTCCACTTTATTGTATAACTCCTTGATCATATACATAGATTGACTGTTGAATAGATTGTGCTTTCCTCACTTTGGTTGGTTTGTGTTGTCTTGGTCTTGACTGCACAAGAGAACTGGAGTGAAGCAGGAGCAACAAAGACCATAGGAAGTGATTATAAGGTATGTAACTTGTTCTTGCCTCCTAGTTCATTCAATAGTCGAAATCTAGGGAAAGAGTATTATTATGTCTTGCTTTGTTCTAGATCCAGGTGGATCTAGGGAGATCGGTTTGTGTCCGCACTTACAGATTTATCCAATAACAAAATTGGCGACTCCACTAGGGATCAATCCCATTTTATTTGTGGCTTGTTGTGTTTTTCTGTGTCCATTTGATTTGGTTTCATTTTTCTCCTGTCCTATCAGTCTCTGAGTCTTCAGGATATCCCGATAGACCTTCTGGGTCCAGAAGCCTTTGTCAATTTTGCTTCAATTTTCAAATTTTTTATTATGTTCAGGAATTCTCGCACTGCACTTCATTGCAGCCTGTGAGAATTGGTCAGGTTCGCACCCTGCCTATAGGTTTCAGTGTGAGGTTCTCTCACCCTGCTCAAGGATCACCTACGAGAATCAATGACTCTCGCACTGTGTAACATTGCCTGCCTGCGAACACTCCTTTTCAAAAATTTGATTTTAAGTTTTGGCATTTTTAACTACCCAGATCAGTTTGATTGCCTCTTATAAGTTTCTTGGACCTCTGATTGGTATCTTTCTTGTCTTTGTTTGTATGCATGAACAGTCTTAGGTTTTCAAGGCTTTTCTTGTCATTTTGGACTTGACTTTCGTTTCTTGGATTTTCTTGGAAAACCATTCTCTTTGACTTCAAAATCTGAGTGTGTTTGATTAGTTAAGATCCAGTGATTAGTTGAAAGTTAAGTTTGCTTGGTTTTTCTCATTTGCTTATGGTTTGAAAGATCATTTTCTTTTGCATTTGAAAAGACTAAATTGGTTTGCTCTTTATTTTTGCTTTCATTGAAAGAGTGGATTGGGTTATTTGATTATTCGTTGATTTGATTTTCTGTACTCTTACTGTCATAGTCTGAGTCCTTTTTGGAAAGTGAACAAAATTTTTTTCTTTCAAAAAATTGTTTTTGTCTTTAGAAAACATTGAAAAAATCAAATTATTGAGCTTGTTGAAGTATTTACAAAGACACAATAGAGTATTTTCATTTGATAAGTGATTTTTTGCATTGGCATTTGAACGGAAATTGTGCATTGTAGTTCAAGGTTGATCCGGAACACTCTCTCTCTCCCATACATAGGATTCATTGAACGAAAAGTGATACATTTCATTCTCATCCTTGCATTATTGGGTCAGAGTCATACAACATAAGTTTTATTTCCGTTACCTTTGAGTAAACAACAACCTTTAATAACACTGCGTAATCATAAAATTTATCTAGTAACTCTTTTCTAGGGCTCTTTTACACCAACATTGAGCTAGGCTAACGCTTTGTAGTAGGAAGATAAATACACTCTCCAAAAGCAAAAAACACACAATAGCATCTTGTGTTAGGGAGTGTTAAATTCCATTTGCAACATCTTGTCCTAGGAATCCCTTCTCACACAAGGGTCAAGCATGAGGTCGCATTGGTATTGGCAGAGTTACTCACCCTGCTTTGTTGATATCAGTGTAGAGATTGCACGTAGTACGGGAATCACTCATAGGTATACCCACAATGATGAGTGGAAGCCTTTTGAGTTGATTTCGGGCTAGATACCCTGCCCTTGCGTGTGGATCGGACTGTCGATTGTTCCCCCAAGATTTATTGTTGTTGGTGGTAACCTTAGTGGCCTATCTCTCTAGGTTCTTACCCGAGGTGACTGTGGAGGGGAAAGTCTTCACGGTACATGGAATTAATGTTGACCAAACTCACTCAGGCTCCTTGGAGGGTATACCCACGATTATGTGTGGGAGCTTGCACCAAGGTGTAAGTCTGTTAAGCAGGTCGTCAGCGTAAATTTTCCACCATAGCCCCGCCCCTTCTCGTCTCGTTGTTGTGACATTGGATTTCATCACCAACTAGTGGCTTCAAAATTAGAAGGTATTGTTTGTCTGGTGATTTCTTCCTAGATTTTGTTTACTAGCACATGTTGTTTGTTTCTTGAAGTTGACCATAGGATTTTCTTCGCGAAGTTTGTCACTCGTTTACAATAGCTCCTCCATGTCGTTTACATAGAATGAAAGGTTTATCTCCAGAGCATCTGGACGATTCTCAACCCTTGCCTATAGGTACACCAGAGGGCTCTCCTAGGCCAAGTGAAGCCATAGTCGTCACCACACCACAAGTGGAATGCACTGATTCTCTAGAACGTTTTTGAATTACAAATACTCGAGAGGATTTTCGACTTCCTCGTGATTCTCAATGCCCTTTTAGACCACTGAATTCTTCCGAAGAACTAGTTGTTACATCTTCTGGATCACCCGTTGGGCCTTTTCCCGGGGTAGAGGGCCAAGATCCTTTTTGGTCTATAGGTGATTTCCGCAGGACCCTTTTTAGTCCTGGTTCACCTGTGGTCTCCGAAATCAACCCTCTGGTGTTTTCTGAGACGAATACTGTACTATTAACTACCACTTATCACTTTACACTCCCTACTGAAATGGCCCATCTTACAGCTACTACGGGTGTCCCAATCGGGTTCACTACAGCTGGTCTTGTTCCTATAAACACCCAACGAATGCCCAATGTCACTCCAACACTACCACTCGGGTACCATGCGTTGAATGCTTTGTTAAATGCTTTTGTTCCAACACCTTCGCAAACCCCATATGATACTCTTGGTGGTCCTTCTTTTCCTGGGCACCCTATTCCTGGTTTTATTCCGACACTCCCTCAATTTCCTTCTGGAAATCCTAATCCTAGTGGCACTATACCGTCCATTGCACCAAACTTGCAGACTCTCGTTGGTGGACAAGGTGGTACACTTCAACTTCCTCTTACTGGACAATTTCCAAATACTACGCAACCTTCGCTTGTGGCACAACATCCGGTTGGAAGTCCGCCTACGATAGGGGGACCAACCCCACCTTTTGGACAAAATATACCTCCTGCTTTGGCCCAGTATTGGAATCAGATGATACAAAATCTTCCTCAAATGACTGGGGGCAAGCAACATGTCCCTACTATAGGCCAACCATATCCAGGTATACCCAATCCTATTTGGGGTATGAATGTTCAAGCTCGGGTCCCCACTCAAGGTTATAATTCCTCGAGTTACTATCCTCTCCAGCCACCACCAAATAATGTGCAGACTACTTACGGTCCTACTGGTTTTCCCATAGGGCTTCCACCCCAAAGCCACCAGTACCCACAGGTGAATCGACAGTTACCTTTTCTTGCTACTTTGGATTTTCCAGATTTGTCTAGGATTTTAAATGATCCTATTCGTCACTCTTCCCAATGGCCCGTTATGCCCACCAAGCTTCCATCGGACATTCCTAAATTTGACAGAAAAGTGGGAGAGGACCTAAAGAATCACGTTATGACTTTTCACCTATGGTGTTCATCCAATTCATTGATGGATGACTCTATTCGTTTACATCTTTTTCAATGAACCCTTACCGGTTCTACTGCAAAGTGGTATATTGAATTGCCACGAGGTTTCTTCTCTAATTTCAACACCCTAGCTATGGATTTCCTTACGCATTACCAGTTACCGATCCGTTATGATATCGAGATTGAGATTTTGACTTCCTTCAAACAGACTAAAGGCACTCATATATCTGATCATATCCATGAGTGGCGAAGGAGACAACGTCTCATCAAACTTGAACTCCCCGATCAGTTACTGGTCGAATGGTTTACAAAATCCTTTGTGAATGAAATTGGTAAGGACATTTCCATGGGTGGCATCATCACGGAGGAGCAGGCTATAAGTCGTGCTCAGTATCTTGATCTTGTTTATTCGCAAACGGGAACCCTTTATGATTTATTACCTGAATTACCTCGTCCTGGTACTTCCAGCACTTCAACTTCTCTAGCTGCCTCACATGTAGCTGACGGTGTGATTGGTATGGCCCACGCCCAATCACATTTTGTTTCAAGCAAAAACCATAAAAATTCTTCTTCTAATGTTCAAAATGCTCCATCTCCTGCCACTCCTACCGGCAAAACTTCTGAGGTAAACGTTGTTCAATCTACCCCAGTCGGTAAAAACAAATCTAAAAAGGGGAGAGGCAAGAATAAGGAGGGAAAAACTAATAATCAAACAGAGAAACCTAAAACCACTCCTGTTGAAGATCGAGATAAGCGCAAACCACGATACCCTTGCCTTATCTGTGGTGACGATCACTACACAAAGGATTGTCCACGACGTGCCGAGGTCACGAAGTTCCTTCAAGAAGCACCCAAACCATCTACACTGGCTGCCTTGTCCCAACCCTTCCCGTCTCAACAACAGGCTCAGTTGGTCATTCACGACCAACCATCCTCTTCTACGACATCATATGTTTTGATGTGTACTGGTGTACAACGTTGCACTCACGACTAGAGCCAAAGATTATACTCCATCTAAGGAGAAGGTTGACGATTTACCTCCTGCTTTGGTACAACCATCTCCAACGACTCCACCTACCCAAGGTCCTCTTCATTTCGAACGAACGAGCCTTGATACAGTTCTATGACCACCCCCAAAAGGTGTCGTTAGGAAATCGTCTTTCAATCCTCATGCTCGTGCGTCCCAGAACTACAACATTGTTGAAGATCTTCCCTAGGCACCTTCAGCGATGTCAGCCCTTGAAGTCCTTCAGTCTTGTCCTGCACAACGGAAGGCCTTGTTGAAAGCTATAGGTGGAATTGACCCGACAGATATGAATTTGATAGTCTTTGACTTGGATGATCACATTCCAAGGTTACCCCCTCAACTTGCGTTCCAAATACAGGTTGTTTTTTCTAACAAGAACATTTGCCGAACTGTTATCGACGAGGGTGCCTCAACATGTGTAATGTCTTTTGCTTGTTGGAAAACCATTGGCTCTCCTCCCTTGAATGATTCACAAAACACTCTTAAAGCCTTCAATGGCTCTAGTTTTAAGCCTTACGGTGTTCTTCCTTCATTGCCCATTACACTAGAGGGTAAGACAATCCAAGTTGAAGTGGAAGTCTTTGACACTCCTCTTGATTATAATCTTTTACTTGGCCATAGCTGGATCGATTCCATGCGCGTCATTGTGTCAACACTTTTCCGTGTAGTACGTTTCCCTCATCAAGGAAAGGTTGTTACCGTTGACCAACTTACCTTCTTCAATTCTGATACCCGTATTGGCAATGTGCCGTTTATTTCTAAAACCCCACCGGGTTATGAGAATGTCAGTGTAGGCCTTTTAAAGGACTCCTCGTTAATGGGTACTTTTCCCATTCCACCACCCAATGTTCCACGCCCGTCAGTTGCTTCTATCAACATGATTTCCACTGTGCCTCATGAACTTCCTGTGTCTTCTGACCCTTGGATAGTCCCTAATCCTGGAGATCATCTTCGTTTCGGCGACGCAATGCTGTTAAGTCTGGTTGAGTCTGCTTATCAAGCCATTCAATCAACAACACCTTCTACCCCTTCTCTGGATGAGTTGTCTCCCGATCCTTTTCAGGTTATTTTTCCCACTGACGAGATGATCATGTCCATCATGGAGGACACCCCTTGGGATGATGGACATCATCGTTCCATACTTTTTCTGGAGAAACACACTCTTGAGAACTACCAACAGATTTTGACTCCGTCGACCGTTGTTGTCATCTCGACGGTTCCCGCAACTACACACGATGTGTTTGCTGAAGGGAACTTAAGTAACATCTCACCCATGATTCCCATTGACATATCCATTAAACCTGAGATGGTCTCAGTTGGTCCTTTTTCAAAATGGGGCATCGATTTCATGACATGTCACCCTCACTCGGCCGGGGGGCATGGTTACATCATTGTAGCTATTGATTACTTTACAAAATGGGCCGAGGCGATGCTGACATTCGATAATACTGGAAAGACCGCAGCGTTGTTTCTTTTTAATCACGTCATAGCTCGTTTTGGTGTTCCCCAAGCTATCATAACTGATCACGGTAGTCACTTTAGGAATTTGATGATGTCGGAACTTACGGAAAAGTTGGGTCTTCGTCATGATAACTCAACGCCCTATTATCCACAAGCTAATGGTCAAGTCGAAGTGATCAACAAAGTTTTTATAACTATGCTTCGACAAATGATAGGAATTCATAAAACAAGTTGGCACACAATGTTGTTTTCGGCATTGTGGGCATACTGGACATCTGTCAAATCCGCTACTGGGTTTACTCCTTTTCGGTTAGTCTATGGTGTGGAAGCCATTCTTCCTATAGAATGTGAGATACCCTCTCTGAAGCTAGCTGTAGAAATTTTACCCAACACTTCTGCTGAAGAAGAACGTCTATTGTATCTAATGCGATTAGACGAAACTCGACATGATGCCACTCTAGTAATAGAAGCCCAGAAAAAACGTGTCAAGGCACAATATGACAAGCATGTCAAGCCTTGCGTTTTCTCTGAAGGTGATCTTGTTCTTCTCTATGAACAGGATCGATATGTGTTAGGAGCTGCAAAATTTGAACCAATGTGGCGAGGTCCTTATATTGTTCGCTGAGTTTTGGAAAAAGGAGCATATGAGCTGGTAGATTACAATGGTATCCCTTTGAGTGAACCCAGGAATGGGTTGTACTTGAATAAGTACTATGCATAAATCATTTGTGCACAAGTACCTGTGTTTTAATGTATCATACTTTGTGTGTGTTACTATAGTTTTCTTTTGTCGTTATCTGGTCTCTACCCTTATGTGACATTGTGTTTGATTTTCAGATGTCGGAGTTTTCGCTACCCTATATTGGCTTCGCTGATGGAACTACCCGTAGTACTTGGAATCTTGCGTCCACTACGTGGGCAATCTATGCCCCAACAAACAAACTTGTATCTTTACAAGGTGTGTGCCTCAGCCGTGCGACCAACAACATTGCAGAGTATAGTGCAGTTATTGAATTATTGGTTGATGTTATCTCACTTGGAATTCGTCATTTGGTTGTGCGACTTGACTCGCAGCTTGTAGTACTATAGCTAAGTAATATCTACTCTATTCGAAGTCCTACTTTATTACGGGTGTATTTGCGAATTCGTCTCTTGGAACGTTATTTTGATCACATTGAATATCAACATATTCCTAGATGTCTAAATACATTAACAGATGCATTGGCTAATTATGTATTGGACAGACATTTGAATCATTTATAAATCAAACACATCAAAATTCACACAATATAAAGTAAACCGGTAGAAGCCATCTGTATATATAATGATCAAAAGCTTTTTTACAAAAAGTTTGTCCGAATACCAAAATGTCAAAAATTGAAGCTTATAGCTTCTACAAAGTGACGTCATGGATGATGTTCACGGTAACACACGACTTCCCTAGCAACCCTACGGAGCATTCGACTCATAGATGTTGATACCCCTACAGTATGACATTGATCGCGTCGTCGAACCTCTTCCAGAGTCATATATGGAATGTTTGTAGTAAGGCCCTCTAGATTATGTTCCACTACTTGATAATCCTCAGCATACTGTGGTGTTGTCACTACCTCTCCTCGCCACTGGATGGGAGAAGTGTCAGGAGGTCTATATGGTCCAACATCTGTGTTATCAACAAACGATTTTGTATTAGTCTTTGGATGAATATATAAAAACAAAAACATTTGAATATGATCAAAATTCAAAAACATTTAAAAAGAGAAAATGTGTGTACTTCTTACCAAGGTCACCCCACTGAGTATCCTCTAGTAGTGCTAAATCTGGATCTCCTCAAAAATCCAACCCGGCATAAGCGTAGTCATCAACCATCAACATCTAGGTTTGAAGCCAGTCAAAGAAAATATCGTCGTACTTGACGATCGATCCTGCTACGTGTCGGGCCATGATCCGACACCATCTCAACATCCTTGGATCCCTAGGACCTGGTATGTTCCACTCAACCTGTAGTCTAAATATGGGGACCCACTAGAGGAAGAAGTATACCAGCAAAGATCCATACCCGAATTTCTTCAGGTCACCTCGCCTACATTTGGTCAATTGTTTTTTGATACTGCGAAGCACAGCATCTGCCCAGTTGAATACTTGAGGCTCAGTACACTCGATG
>JZKD02S0328738.1:119855-132518 GCA_000966675.3 Picea glauca
GAGACTAGGAGGTATAATTACAACTAACGGAATAAAGTCGACATAAATAAAATAACATTACTAATGTAATATGCCCCAATTAAGGGGTAATGAGCCAATATTAGGGCTTAACATGAACTAAACACAAGGATGACTTAGTGAATGTTAAGTTGATTCTGAGCATTCTACCCGCCTATCTACCACCCCTGAGCAGTGACATAAACTGAGATAGTGTGCCCAGAGACTTTGAATATGAATTGGTCACTGCGTACCTCCCAAAGGGGATATGCGCAGTGCACGCAGACTAGTATAAGCTCGCAACGTTGAAATTTAGTGACTTCAACCTTGGGGATAGGAAAGTGTACAACATGCTAGCTCCATATAAATATTTGACCAGAACCAAGGGAAAGAATTCAAATATAGTTCCCCAACAATGGAAAATGGACCTCGTGCAGTCCACACTGCTTAATGTTATGAAGATCCCTCACTTTGGGAGGTACCAAGAAGTGAATGCATGCATCAAGATATTGTTATCCTGCTACCATGGAGGATACTTATGGTTGAACTATCGCATCATAGTGGATCCGATGTTGATCAATCAGATCACAGGGCTTAGTATGCAAGGCCCTGACCCACATGATTTCTATCCTGGGAAAGCCGTGGATCGCGCTCTTGCGCAGAAGATTAAAGACACCTGCGGGGATGTTGAGAAAGGAACACGAGGCTACAAGGTAGCCTCTATATAGAGTGGCACAGTGCGCCTTTCCTGTCAGTTGATCGCAGGAAATCTAGTTCGCAAGAACTGACCCACCCAAGTAATTGTATTTGTAGTCGACCTCACAGGAAAGTGCTTAGAGGGCCTACAAATTAATTGGGTGAAGTACCTCGTAAACCAGTTGGAAATGGACGACAGAGAAACCCAATATCAAGGATATGAGTTCCACTTCAGCTGGCTTCTCATACTGATTTCTTTGATCGCATGGGAGATACTAGAAGGTGTGACCTTCTCGGATATCGATCCATTTGAACCTCTGGCCATGAAGTTGAGTACACTATGGTACTCTAGTGACATGAACAAGAAATGGAAGTTGAATTCCATCTTCCACACATATTACAACCATTTTAAGGTAGCCATACAGTCCACACCTCTCATAACCTTGAACACTCTCCACAGGTTTAGGCCCTTGATGAAATTCAACGTGGACCGCCATTTCATCTATATCACTATGCACGCTGATGAGCATAAACAATAGTTACAATCGTACTACAAGCTGATGGAGGATGACTTGGAAGATATTACCAAGGAATGGTCGGTGGAACTCCTTGTTCCAGTGGACCCTATGGAGATATTTGATGTTGACAGTCTAGAAACTGCGTCGGATACAGCTGGACCGAGCAAGATAAAGAAGACTGAAGAGGTCCATGATTTAGACAGCACATCCGTGAAGACCACTTCCATCACAGCAGAGAAAGGAGGAGATGGTGGAGAGATAGATGGCGTAGAAGTGGAACACAAGAAAGGAGAGGTTACACCACCAAGAGACGAGGAGGATCCCTCAAATAAAAGGAAGGTTTCCCCTATGAAACCTTACTCAAGGAAGAAAATGAAAGAAACCAGGACCAAACTTGAGACCACCCTCACCTCAGACGACTTTGACTTCATCGTCGTAGCACTAAACGATGCTTTTCTTGAGATAGCAGAGAAGAAAGAAGATAAGAAGGAGGAGGTGTGCAATCACATTAAGGACGAGCTCCAAGGAGTGCATCATGCATTATTGTCCAGCCGTGTAGTTTCTATTACACCTCTATCAGTAGGAATACTAGAAGTAGGTGATGAGCCAACTCAAATACACCGCATTGTTGACACTGTCGAAGCTCACCTTCGATGAGCTCAGGAAGAGACAACCAGACTTTAGCACAAGTACAAAAATACCTTGAGGAGAAATGCAGTGCTGCAGAACAGGAAAATAGTGCTCTGCAAGTGCAGTGGGATGAAGAAAAAGCATAGTTATAGAAAAACAAGGAACAGTTTCTCGCTGAGCAACTTGAAATTGAGGAAAGGGTCAACAGATCACTTCGCTCTGTGACAGTCGTTGAAGTAAAGGCCAAAGAACAAGTTCCACGGCAGGTGGCACAACTTGAAGAAGTAATCCAGCAACTCCAACAATGCATAGCAGACTTGGACCTCGGGACTGTGCCTGAGACCCCTCAAGATGTAAGAGACCTAAGGGAAGCAACTACCCACAGTGCAGTTGACATATTAAAATCTCTTTTGTTGGAGTGAAAGAAACTGAGTAACCGAAGCACCTAGACATACGAGAACGTCACTGAGAACCTGGAGTTACAGACATTGGAGTCGCAACTCTAAGAAGTGAAGCAACACGAAGATACGCTACAGGCGCAGTTGAAGGCCCTGTCGGCTATAGAAAGGATGAAGAGGTCTCAAGAACAACAAACATCCCAGCAACAAATCCATATGGTTCAAAGGAAAGTGATGGAAGTCACTCAACGGCTTCAACTTGTGCAATATAACACATGCATGTTGTTTACAGAGGTAGAAAGCCAAGGAGCAGAGTTAGAATAGGTTGTCACCATAGAAGAACAATGCTTAGAAGGGCCAGTGAATGATGCAGTGATCCTAGAGTTCACCAAACAAGAGGCCACAACAAAACAACAAGTCAAAGCAGCTCGAGACAAGCTCAAGGCATTTGAGGCAGAACTGTTAAGCCCTGAGTTATTCAGGACGAGTCACAGGTGAGTGTTGGGGGCTTGTTGGCCCTTGACCAAGTATTGGGAATCTATTGGTCATGTTGACCTATTTTGGGACTTCGATAGCCTGTCAAAGGAGGAGCGCAAGTCGAAGCGAAGATCACGGGATCTCGGCCCCCTTTTGAAGCGTTTTTGGGTTTTTGGTAATATGTAACGGGAATGGGATGTCAGCTCATGGGTTTACCCATGCTTAGGCCTATTTTGTAATACATATAGACATCTAGTCCATATAGGAAGTGGTGGAAGAGAAGAGAATAGTACATCTATGTGATGGTATGCTAAGTGCTAAAGGCTAAATCTAGTGAGAATTGTAAGAGCGTTGTGCCTGACTATAAGAGACTTGCAGAGCTAAGTGCAAGTGGTGGAAGGCTTTGTGCTATAACGCAAGGAAGAAGGATCTAGTGAGCTACGTAGATATTTTGTCCTCTGTAGAGTAAGGGTTTTGATGTCTTTGTTCTTGTAACTGATTGACTGAAGACAATAAATAAGAAGAGTTGGTGGGCGTAGCCCCAAGGTGGGGGTGAACCATGTAAACGTTGTATTGTCTTGCTTTGTGCTTGTCTTAATGTGTTTATATATTCTTTTTCTAAGTGCTTTAAGATGATTAGATAAGTATGATTATGCTTAGTGCTAATGATGTATAAGAGTGTTATCTCTAATCCATATGAATATGTTGAGTGCTTGATCTAGTAGATCTGACCTACTATAGATGCTAAGTGCTTAAATAGATTAGATCAATGTGAATGTTTTGAAGCCCTGATTTATCTGCGAAGTGATTAACGATTATATATTGAGGAACTGATGATGTTGAGTGTTAAGTGTTATAATCATAGATCTGTGTCCCAGCTAAGGTTGCAGACACCTAATTCTTGCAACCACCCATGCCTCTACCTCGGGTGAGACTTCATCTGCTTCGCAGGTGTCGCTGAAAGGGACAGTAGTTAGGGATTTGTTGGTGCGTTGTTGTATCGTTGAACCCTGGGTCTGCCCCTGTGCCAACACACATCAGTGAATAATTAAAGGGAGGATATAGGGACCACTACCCTATTTTTGGGTTTCGGGAATCAGAGAAGTTGGGGTGACTCCCAATGAAATTCCTGAAATCGTGAAATGCAAAGCACCTTTGTCTGGGCTTGTGGTCACTGTCAGTGGTCACGCAGAGAGGATACTTACTCCCAGTGATATTCACACGGGTGTATTTTCGTAAGAAGGACCTATGGATTTTTTATTGTGAAGGTTCCAGTGTGGACCAAGGAGCCATTTGGGCTCAAAGGAGTTGAAGATCCATAGACCAGGAGGTCATCATACCCTGCAGAGGTAGAGACTCTGCGTTAAGTGGTATCAGAGCCTACAACTATTGTTTTCTGTAAGAAATAGAAGACATAAGACAACTTTGATTTGAATTCTACGTGGAAAGATTGAAACAATTCCGCCAAGGAGACGTCCAAAGAGAAATTTACCCGATCCATTCGTGGAAAGGGAAATGAGAGAACTTCGTGCTTGATTGGATTCTATGGAGACAACACAAAGATGAAACCATGATACTGGAGATATCAATGAGGCTGAAATTGAGAATGAATAAGGAGAAGAAGAAATTGTAGCCGAAGATGCTACAGAAGAACGTCTATTTAAGGTTTTCACAAGGATAGGTGTCAGAGAAAAGCTGGACATCCTGATGTATGAAGGCAACTTAGACATTGAGGATCTGCTAGATTGGTTTAGATATCTGGATAAATAGTTTGATTATGAGGATATTGAACTGCAGGTTGATAGACGTTGCAAGGGAAAACAAAGAATTAAAATCTAGGATAGAATGGTAGCAAAGATTAAAGCCAAATTCATGCCCAAAGATTATCAAATCAATTTGTTTCGAAGAATGCAGAATTTGAGATAGAAAGGGATGACAGTGAAGGAATATACCGAGGAATTCTACAGACTTAACATCAGAGTTGGTCATCATCAGAGCGATGATAAAAAGGACACCAGATATATGAATGGCTTGAGATATGAGATTCAGGATGAGATGAACATGGTGAAAATTAGAATTGTGGAGGATTCTTATCAGGTTGCTCTGAAGGCAAAAGAGAAATTGGCTCGAAAGAAAGGTCAAAGGGGTAGAGGTAGAAGTCGTAGAAGAGGAAAATCAATTGCGCAGGACAGAGTACAGAAGCCCAAAGATGAAGAGAAGAAACCTCATAACCACCCAGAAAGGGGAGAAATTTCACAGGGAAGACAATATGCTGACAGGAACACTTTTCCTCGAGCAAGAGGAAGAGGAAGAGGCAGAGGAGGTGAAGTAAAGTGTTTTTTCTGTGGGAATATAGGACACAAATCTTGGGAATGTCTCGATAGAAAAAGGGATCGAGGAGGAGAAGCTCACATTTCATAAGCGTAGAGGTGAAATGTTGAGGCAGAATATGCAGAAGGTGGAATATCCTTGATGATGAGGAAAATTCTCTTAAAGCCAGAGAAAGAGATGGAGAATCCAATCCAAAGGAATAGTTTGTTTAGATATTCTTGCAAAACCAAGGATAGGGTATGAAAGGTGATAGTTGATAATGGAAGCACAAATAATCTAGTATCCACAGATATGGTGGAGAAGTTGGAATTGGATACAGTTTCACATCCGAGTCCATATAAAGTCTCGTGGTTGGAAAAAGGACATTAGGTAACAGTCACAAAACAATATTTAGTTGATTTTAAGATAGGGGGTTATAGAGATGGGATTTTATGTGACGTAATTCCCATGAATGTCTGTCATCTTTTGTTGGGAAGGCCTTGGCAATATGACAGAAATGTTATTCATGACGGAAGAAAGAACACTTACACCTTGGAGAAGAATGGTAGGACACATATGTTGCTACCAATTGAAGACAAGAAGGTGAAAGAAGAAACAAGCAATACTATACTTCTCATGAGTGGGAAGGAACTTCTTGATGAAGTCAAGAAAGATCAAGAAATGCAGTTTGTTGTGGTTAGAAAACCTAGAGTCATCTTGACCAATACCTCAATAGATGATATACTTGAGGAAATTCAGGAATTGATGGAGAATTTCACTGATATAGTGGTGGACAATTTACCTTGTTTGTTTCCGCCCATTAGAAGTATAATCCATCACATTGACCTTATACCAGGAGCGAGTTTACCAAACAAAGTTGTGTACATATTGACGTCGCAAGAGAATGAAGAGGTTAAGAAGAAAGTCCAGTATTTGATGGACAAAGGGTTGATTAGAGAAAGCTTGATTCCATGCATTGTTCCAATAGTGTTAAGTCTGAAGAAGGATGGTGGATGGAGAATGTGTACAAACTTGAGGGCTATAAACAAAATCACCATCAGGTATAGATTTCCTTTACCCTGGATGGATGACTTGATGGATTTCTTGAGTGGAGCAAAGTTTTTTTCAAAAATTGATTTGAAAAGAGGATATCATCATATTATAATGAGGGAAGGTGATGAATGGAAGACAACATTCAAGACAAATGAAGGGTTGTATGAATGGCTTGTCATGTTGTTTGGTTTGACGAATGCACCAAGTACTTTCATGAGATTGATGAACGAAGTCTTGAAAGATTTCATTGGAAAAATTATAATTGTGTATCTTGATGATATACTAATCTTCAATGAGATTGAGGAGGAGCATTTGAGACATTTAACTTCAATAATGAGGAGGTTGCAGCAAGAGAATTTGCTGATAAATTTGAAGAAGTCATCTTTCATGAAGACAGAGCTGATTTATTTAGGTTTTGTGATATCTTCGAATGAATTGAAGATGGATCCAGAGAAGGTAAAAGAAATCAAAGAGTGGTCATCTCCAAGGAATATCTTTGAAGTCAGAAGCTTCCATGGACTAGCTAGGTTTTACAGGAAGTTCATCAGAAATTTTAGTGGAATTTGTGCACCAATGATGGAAATAGTCAAGAAAAGACATAAATATTTTCATTGGACAAAGGAAGTGGAGAAAAGTTTCAAGTTGTTGAAAGAGAAGATAATTGAACAACCAGTTATGGTTCTGCCAGATTTCAGTAAAACATTTCAAGTGATATGTGACGCAAGTGGATTCGCAATTGGAACATTCTTAAGTCAAGACAATAGACCAGTTGCATACTTCAGTGAGAAGTTGAATGATGCCAAAAGGAATTACTCCAATTATGATAAAGAGTTTTATGCAGTCATACAAGCATTGAAGAAATGGAGGCACTACCTGGTTCCAAAAGAGTTCATTTTGTATAACAATTTATAACTAGACAGGAGAAACTGACCCAGAAACATGCAAAATGGGTTGAGTTCATGTAGAAATTTACTTTTTTTACAAAGAACATTTATGGAAATGATAACAAGGTTGTTGATGCATTGAGCAGGAAATGTTTGATTCTGCAGGAGTTTCGTGTGAAGACCTTAGGTTTGGATAGCCTTAAGGAAATTTACAAAGATGATTCAGATTTCAAGGATGCTTATCAAACATGTGAGAATCCTATTCTAAGGAATATAATCCAATGTATTTAATACTTGATTCATGATGGACTGTTGTTTAAAGGAAATCAGTTGTGTATCCCGAAGAGTTCTATGAGAGAAAACCTTTTGAAGGAAAAACATAGTGGGGGATTGGTTGGACATTTCGGCCATGATAAAATATTTGCACAACTGAACAGTTTGTATTATTGGCCAGGAATGAGGACTGATGTGCAGAATTTTTTCAACATATGTAGAATCTACCATCACGCAAAGGGGAAAAGACAGAATACAGGGTTGTATCAACCATTGCCAATACCATAGAGGTCGTGGGATGCGGTAAGCATGGATTTGTGTTAGGACTTCCAAGGACACATAGGGGTTGTGATTCCATATTCGTGGTAGTTGACATATTCTCAAAAGTGGCACATTTCATTCCATGTCATAAAACCAGTAATGCAACACACATTGCAAATCTATATTTCAAAGAAGTTGTTCAACTTCATGGTTTACCCAGGAGTATTGTTTCAGACAGAGATACCAAATTTGTTGGTCATTTCTGGAGGACACTATGGAATAGGTTGGGGACAAATATATCTTTTAGTTCAACATATCACCCTTAGAAGGATGGACAGACTGAGGTAGTAAATCGAATCTTGGGGGACTTATTGAGGAGTTTAGTAGCTGAACATCATAGTTAGTGGGATCAGATTTTGCCGTAAACAGAATTTGGATATAATGACTCACCTAATAGGAGTACAGGAAAAATTTCATTCCAAATAATGTATAGGAAGAATCCAAGAGGAGTATATGAGTTGATATACTTATAGCATAATGAGTTTAGAAGTGTTGGAGCAAGAGATTTTGTAGCAGATATGAAGGAGCTCCACAGTAAGATTAAAGAGTGGTTACAGAATTCCAACCAGGAATACAAGTGCAGAGCAGATCAACACAAGAGAGAGATTCAATTTGAAATGGGAGATTTAGTATTAGCACACCTCAGAAAAGAAATTTTCCCAAGGGGAACATATAATAAGTTGAAGATGAAAAAGATAGGGCCGTGTAAGATTTTGAGAAAATTTGAGGCAAATGCTTATGAGATAAAATTGTCAGATGATGTGGGCATATCACCCATATAAAAAGTAGAATATTTGTATCCTTACAGAGAAAATGAAAAATATGGGGCAAAGAATCAAAAGGAAATTCAGTGGGTCAAACAGATGCCTGTAGCTAAAAAGCTGCAGATGGAAAAGATCATTGATCAGAGAGTTAGCAAGAAGACCTGAAGGAAAACATATCTTGAATATTTGGTAAAATGGAAATGACACCCGATTGAGGATGTTATTTTGGAAAGTGAAGAAGATATCCAGAAACATGGATAGACGGTGCAGGAGTCCATGAATTTTTCAGCCAAAGGAGTATGATGCAGGAGAATCACTAGCAAAGAAAGCACAAGTGGAGGACAACTGGATATAAACCAACGCTCATTTTGAAGGATTTTGAATTTCAAAGGATGGAACATTAATGTAATATATGAAAAGATATATTTTCTTTAAATGTCTTGGGATTGTAATACACATATTGAGCATTGTTCTCATCTATCGGTTGTAGGCATTTATTGTAATAAATGTAAAGTAAGTAGTAATCTTTAATTCGATAACATAGCTTAAGGTTGTAGGAGGGAAAACTTAAGAAGACTCCCTCGTATGTATTGTATTCTCAATTCTCATTGTATGAGTGGAAGCTGTAGAGAAAGAGAGAATAGGAGAGCAAAGAAGAACAAAGATTGTAGAGTTGTATGAGCATATAGGTGTTGCTATAGAAACCGCATACAGAATCACTTGGATTAATATAAGAATGCTTTGATCCAATTTCATTGTGTTTTATGGTTACTGTATGCATCTATTGAATGGTATGTTTACATTCTATCTTCAGTATCTGTTATGAATTTGTTTCAATGCCATGTATATGTGATTTCATGTCGAATGTATGAAGTCCGTGAGAAGAGTATAAGTTTCAATTGTTTCTCTTCTTAATAATTCCTGCAAGGAGTGAAGTGAAGGTCCGCAAGGAGTACGCCGACACGTTTCTGAGTTTTACCTCAGACAAGCTCAGGAGAGGTAACGTTAGATTATACAAGTAGGAGTGAAAGTATAGCATAGAGTCGTGCAGGGCGTGTGCAGGCCAAGTCAAAGTCTTAGACTTTTCCAACCTAAGTGAGTGGTTGAAGAACTTTTGTCGCAAAGAGTGTGCATAATTGGAGTTTTCAAATAACCAAAGGTTATTGTGGAAGCCGCAAAGGGTGCGCACAGGATTCCTTAGAATCCTTGAGTTTGCAAGGAAGATCAAGCTCAGGAAGGATAGAGACTTGGAGAAGTTCAGAGGAAAGATGAGGATTTGAAGTCACCTCGTGGAATCAAGCTTAGGAGGGTTGACACTGAGTCATTTTACAAGGAGTCATTGAGAACCTAAACGGACAGTGGAAATTCTCGAAGGGAGAAGCATCAATGTCCATGGACAATTAGATCCAGTGGAGTTGCAGGGAGGTTAAGATGAGAGTCTTTCAACACTCGCAAGCTCAAGAGAGATAATATCCATCAAATATGAAGGAGGAGAGAGATCCATTGATTTGGAACTCATGAATATCGGGAAGTTGGGAGTCAGGAGCGTGGAGGAAGTTGTAACTCAGAAGTTGCGAGTCGTGAAATCTCGACGTGCTCAAAAGTTGGGCCCCAGGTCGCAGTCGAAGGTCACATCAGTGAATAATTAAAGGGAGGAGCTAGGGACTGCTAGCCTATTTCGGGGTTTTGGGAATCGGAGGAGTTGAGGTGACTCGCAATGAAAGTCCCAAAATCGTGAAATGTGAAGCACCCTTGTCTGGGTTCGTGGTCACTGTCTGTGGTCACGCAGAGATTAGACTTACTCCTAGTGCTTATTCGTTCGGATGTAGTTTCATAAGAAGGACATGTGGATTTGTTATCATGAAGGTTCTAGTGTGGACCAAGGAGCCATTTCGGCTCAGAGGAGTTGAAGATCCATAAAACGGGAGGTTAGTAAACCCTGCAGAGGTAGGGACTCTACATCACTCATCAAGTGTACTTCATAGCTATCAAGAGGGATTTTTTTCATGCGTGGTTGGCAAGGTAAGAAATCCCCAGTGGGGACAAGAGCAGGAAATTACATGTCGAATAGACCCTCTATGTTTTACTCATTGATTGGTGATAGGCCAATTGACAGGAATTCAATTGTTTCTAGTGGAACTTCATCTGTAGTGTAAACAAATGCTCTTATTTTTTTCTATTTATCATTGTGTATTAGGAAATCTAAACGTGAAGGAAGACATTGGTTTCTCCTCTTGGAAAACAACTTGGTGTTCTATATTTGTGATATTCAACTCTTCATTGGGAGAAGTGAAAGTTTTTTTAGAAACAAAATGGAGGCGAGACGAGACATTGGTGTCAGTAGTGGCAAGTGATGCAAGGGAGTTTTGTTCAATTTGTATGTCACTGAAATATTTTTCATTTTTCATTTTTGGGAAGTGATGCAAGGGAGACAAATGCGTAGATGACATGATATTTTTTCACATAAAAATCATAACATTTCCCCTTTCCTCCATGTCTCTTGACAACCAAGATGTCAAGATTCGAAAGGGAATGTGGCAGGTAAGTTTCTATTTGAAAATATTTTTGTGGGAAAATAATAGTGTGTCCACTATATTTTTATTGTCTACCTTGATCATGCCTAACATGAATTATGGGGCTAACTCGAGCAATTAACATTTCCTCAACTTGTGTAAGTATTGAAAGGACTATGGATTGGTTATTGAGGTCCATATTATTCCATTTGGAGAAACAATGACCAGTATTTTCTCTATGACATCTAGTAAAAATGTGTTCATTTGGAGATGGGTGAGTAGCAATGTAAGGATATGATTCGATGCATGTAGTACATGTATGTAGGTTAGACAAGGAATCAATACGTTTTCAGACAGACTGGGAAGCATGTGTATGGGGTTGATGTTCTATAACATGGGTTGGAAAGTCCACACAAGGTTGGTTTTGGTTTATATGTGAAGTCTCTCTAAGTCTCTTCAGTTTAATTGTTTTTTCATCATATTTTATTCGACATTGTTCATTTTTTTGGCTCCTAGATGTAGACAGAGGAGTGGTGATTGGTCTATTAGTTTCTATATTAATAGTGTCATTGTTACATTTATATCTTCGTTTTTGGTTTATTTATGTAGAATGAATTGTATGGCATTGGCAATTGTATAGATTCTTGTTGGGAAGTTGAATTTGTGAAGAATTTATGTGCGAAACATTTGATGTCATGCCTTTTTTAAAGACAATAGGACTTTCTAATGATCTTGAGAGTCCTTGAAATGTGGTGTTTGTTGGTGTTGTTTAGAATAGGGGAGAATGTTTTGCACCAAATGGAATTTCCTATAAGAGAAACAATGAACAATTTGCAGTTAAAACTCAAATTTCTTGATAGCACATTTTGTATGTTTGATAGCATCTTTTTTTAAGAATATTCTAAAAAAAGTTACAAAATCAATATATTTATTTTTTAAAATATGTTTAAGTGAATGGATATGTTGGATTTCCTTCCATATAAATTTGATAATGAAGAAGAAAAACTCAAAAACATAAACACTTCATATAATGTGTATATGCACAAAAGTAAGGAAATTACAAGTTGGTGTTTGAAAGAAAAAACCATAACACTTTGCATTCACTATTTATCCAACAATTCAAGGATCAATATTTCCTCTTTTGTCTTTGATATGTGATCAATTTTATCACATGAAATCACAATGCATTTTTTTTATTTATTGGAAAATGATTCTTCATGCACAACCAGTTTGAATAAGTAACTATTAAAGAACAACTTTCCAAATAGATTTGTGATTTTCTTGGTATGTCCCTCATATTCATTTTCAAATAACTTCTCAGTAGATATGCCTATAAGTTGTTTTGAGGCTTCTTGGAATGTAGTAACATTTATTTTGATTGTTTGTTATTCAATGTTGAATTGGAAAATGTACCTGTATTAACATTAAAAAAACATGTTAATTGCACCTTTGGAAATTCCAGAAACCATCTTCAATATGTGTGAGTTTTTTTTTTCAGTTTCGGTCTTTAAATGTAAGTAGGAATGAAACATACCAACAATTGTTTGCATTCAAAGAAGAAATAATTACCTCAACAAAAATGAATGCATGGTTTGAACCTTTGCCCTCATTTTATATGGAAAACCAAGTGGTTTTGAATGGAAGGGTGCCCTCCTAAATCTCCATGTGCAGATAATGAGTGATATGTTGGATTACTGAGAAGGGGGGGTGAATCAGTAATAGAGAAATTTAGTCCCTTTTAACCATATAATCCAAGTGCTATATCAATGAAGCATTATTATCCAATAACTACAGAGTAAATAAGCAATGAAAAAATGAACAATCATACA
>JZKD02S0328738.1:154393-167943 GCA_000966675.3 Picea glauca
CAGGTTGTAGCCTGAGAAACTAGGGGGTTGGAGCCTCCTTCCAATTGTAGCTGGAAAACAAAGGAAGTTGGTGCTTCCAATGAATGTAATTCTTCAAGACATATAAGAAAAAACAGTCTATGGTTTTCTCCCGATTTGGGTTTCCATGTAAAACACTAGTGTATTGTGTATGTGTGTGATTGTTTATTTCTTACTGCTCATTATTGGATAATAATTCTACATTGATATAAAATTTGAAGAAAAAGGATTATAATCACGCTATTATTGATTCACCCCCCCTCTCAGTAATCCAACAGATGAATGGTTCATAGACAGTGGGTGCTCATCTCATATGACTGGAGATCAAAGAAAAAATTTTAGCTTGAAGAAAAAGGGTGGAAATGTTGCATTTGGAGATGATTCACCTACCAAAATACTTGGAAAAGGAACTGTAAGGATTGGAATTGAAAATGTAAAAGCATGAAAATTCTTATTGTCTTAAGATATGAAGCATAATCTCCTCAGTGTCAGCAAAATATGTGATCAAGGATACACTCTTACGTTTGACTCCTGAAAATATAAAATCAGAGAAAATAACTTAGGAAGATTGGTTGCAACTGAAACAATAAGACCAAACAACATATACATCCTAGACATGAATATGAGAGAGAAGACAAAAGCCACACAAAAGGAGTACAAGGAAGAAAAATTCCCAAAGATCAAAAATAAGGATGAAGTATTATTGAGTGCCACATGTTCAGGGGGAGAAGCCCCAAAGAAGAAGGTTACCTTTTGTCATTAAAATTAGGGGGAGAAACCATACCCTTTTCCATTGATTTCAAAGGGGGGAATAAATTGGCATGATTGGTGCCATCAATGACAAAGGGGGAGATTGTTGGAAGATTGGTTGTTGTCATTGATGTCAACCCTAGTCATTGGTTTTGGACCACCAGATTGATGAAGGTATTTGGACATGAAGGAAAATGCACATGAAGATACAAAACCCATGGATGGATAGTATACATCATGTTGTTTCCAGTGGTATGTGTCACATCATGTGGATCCTAATGGTTGAGGAGAAATGAATTTTTGAAGATGACAAAGTGAATTGAAGAAGGAAGTATATGTAGGCCCTGAAGATAATTAAAGAAAAAAATTACAAAATAAGAAAGTCTTGGGTCGGCCCTAATGTTAAAAGGAAGTGACATAAATGTTATAAATACATATCATTGTACATTCATTTGATACACAAGTCGAATTTCAGAGGAAATCAGAAGTAAAGAAGGTCGGATTTCAAGGGAGGATGAAGTCTTTTGGTGGTGTGTTCTAAGGTGTGTTATTTTCAGTTCATCTTACCATTTTCACTATAACTCTTTTTCTAGAACAATTCAGATGGTGAAATTTATATGGTATTGAGAAGACATATCAAAGTACCTATGGTAAAAGTTTCATATTTTTATTCGATATAATTATGTAGATACACTCTGTGGAAGATAGGGTTTTTTACCAGTCCTGAAGCTAGTCAATAAACAAGTGTTCCGGGTAAAACAATAACAACTTATTCATAGAGAATCCAAATGAAGTGGGACCAATTTCATTGTAAATAGTATGGCCTATAGTTTCTTTTGTTCAAGTTTCAGAATCTGATGTTAAATATTGAGCGTGGGGAGTTATGTACAAGTTCACTCTCCTGAATAAACCAGAATTGAATAAAGTCTACCATTCTTTATATAAATTCTTTTTGGGGAGGATTCAAGGAGTGAAACTTAGAGAAGTTTCAGATAATACATTGAGTAATATTATATATAGGGTCAGAGTATTCCAAGAATTAAAGAATTGCATAAATTTAAGAACTCTCAGGAAGCATTATCAGGTTCTATGTGATGGTTGGTTGATGGCCATGATTTAATGTAAAGTTTTACTATCTCTCATATATTCTTGGGTGGAAGGAAGGGGCAAGGATGGAGAGTTAAAATCTATATTTATATTGGAGGATTGTATCTTCCTCTTGGATTTTTGTCCCTCCCTTTATATTCGGAAGATGTAGCTACTTTTGGAAGTCATTACTTCCCTTGAACAATAACTATTGATTATTTCTCATATATTGTGCATGGTGTATTGTGGTGTATTGGTGTAGCTATTATACTATTGTTCATTTCTCATTGGATATAATTGAATGGTTTAAGTATAATTTGAAAAGTTTTGAAAATTGTACTTGATACTGATTCACCCCCCTCTCAGTATCAGCAATATCAACTATAGAGTTGTTGAATAAATTTGGTACCACATTAATAGGAGTGAACACAAATTTGTAGTTTGATATTGAATGATCATCCTATAAACAAGATTCAATGGTCGAGGTAATATCTAAATTTATTTCCCATTCATTTTTTAAATGATTGAATTCCAAGCTTGATGTACCCTTTTGAGATTAAGTAATCTTTTTCAATGTCTATGGAAGAATGGAAGTTTGTCTCTTGGATGTTGAAGCATGTAATGAATATTTCACCATCTTTTTCATCAATAAAATCAAAGCTAAATACATTTCCAACTCCCTTAGCATTGGTGAATGTGTATATATCAGTTTTTTAAAATACTCTAACTTTTAGAATCCATTCCTTTAGGTATGAATGTAAAGATGCAATAGTTGTAATTTTTGGGGGTGTATTAGTAGGTTCTAATAGTTATTTTTCATAATAAATTACATCTTCTAACAATTTTTGGTGTTACAGACCAAAAAATCACACTTGAGTTTTGCACCCTAAGTGTCGCAAGTGTCACAAAGTGATGTATGCACCTTGTTAAGTGTCGTATCCACTGTCACAAGTGTCATATGCACCTTATAAAGTGTCGCATTCTATTTTCTAAGTGTTGCAACCCTTTTACACCATGAAATACATTTTACATGATCCCTGAGTCATATTGGAGGAAGAAACCCATCATTTCAAAGCTAAAAACACACCTTTTTCTTGGAAAATGGACCATTGTTTGGGAATTTATGAAGGGTGGCACTCCCTGGCCATGTTGGAGGAGTGACACTTCATGGGGTGGTATCCCCCTTTCCATGTTAGGGCAGAACCACTTTATAGGGTGGCACTCTATCTCTAACTCAAAGGGAACACCACTTTTGGTTAGAGGAAAATAGGGGATCCTCCACCTTTTCCTAAGGGCCAACCCTTGATGGATGAAGTTTGTTTTAGTCGAATCCTATGATATGGATTCATATTAGGATCAAATAAAAACATTAAGGAGGCATATCCTCAACCATTTCCCTCATTTTCTCATGGTGGTTGCATCTCTCAAAGCCTATATATTGAAGGTATTTCCAATGTGAAGGGGGGAATATTAGAGGTATCAGACCTTTTATTATGGAGGAATCATAAACATTTTGATTTCATAATTCATTCAAGGGTTGGATGAGGATATCTTGGAGAATTTTTGCATTCTCAAGCATTCTTTCTAAGTTCCTCTTTTTGGCTTTGCAATTAATATCAACTTGGCCTATTCCCTTTAAGTTCATGCATTCTACATTTTCTTGTTTATTGTTATTTTAGTATTCATAGATATCTCTTCTTTGTCTAATCATATATAGTAGGAGGAAAATTTCCTTTTATATTCTTTGCAAGGCTTCAATTTCATTGAGGCACTTGGAGATCAATCCCAAGGATTGCAGCAACGAGGAAAGACATCGCAATTAGGTAAACCACATTCTTCTTCTCTCTTGCTTTCTTAATTGAGTTAGATATGTATATTTTAACCTTGTACAATATTTACTACAAACATATTTTCAGCAAAAGAATAGAAAAGATACAATGGAAAATACACACAATACACAGATATTTTTCCCCTAGAAATCCAAACCGGAAAAACAAACATATTTTATATTCAATCATGTGATACATTGTTTACAATACAATATACATATAGGAGCTAGCAGCATCCAAAACCATAACCCAATGACCTGGATTAGTCAAAAACCCTAATTCCTTAACTGAAAATAGAAAACCATCGGCAAAAACCATGTGCCAAAAAACTTCCCAACAATGGACACAAAAATCGAGGTGACATGAAAAACTAGGCAAAAATGTGACACATTTCCTAAGGAATGTTTTTTTTCTCGGGGGTGTTGCCTATGAACCCCCAAGAAAGAGGGCTATTTCCCACCTATGACCCCCCAATGGGGAGCCTAGATGACCCCCCTCAAATCCCCCTACGTGTCCGGTGCAACATAGAAAACACTAAGGCTAGTCGTGCAAATAATATAACACATACCCAACATTATCCCACTTGTTGTTTTCTTTGCATACATGGGGTTACAAGGTTACATAGTCAAAAATCCATGGAAGCAATGCCCATGGATTCTCTACACCAAGAGAAATTCTTAGTGCTCACATATTGTTTTAATGAATCTACAACATTCTTCAAAGTGTCCACCTTCATCAGCAACACTTTCTTTTCTTCAACCATGTTTCTCACAAAGTGATATTGAATATCAATATGCTTTGTCTTTGAATGATAAGTCGGTTTATTCGCCAGAAAAATTCACTCTCACTCTCACAATCTATCCTTACATCTTGTTGTACCAACCCAATACCTGAACAAAATCTTTGTAACCATACTAATTCCTTACTTGCATGAGTGGTTTCCATGTATTCAACTTCTATAGTTGAAAGTTCCACTAAAAACTGTATTTTTCTCATCCAACTGATTGCTCCTCCAAATAGGTTAAACACATACCCACTTGTAGATCTCCTACGATCTAGATATCCATCCCAATCTGCATCCACAAAGCCATGTATGTCCAACACTCTTTCCAATCTTGATCTTCCTTGGTATCACAATCCATAGCTAGCAGTGCCATACAAATACCTGAAAACCCTTTTTGTTGTTGTCCAATGCTCCTTCCCTCGTTTTTACATATACCTACTCAAAACTTCCACTGCATGTGCAATGTCCAGTCTAGTACATACCATTGCATACATTAAAATACCAACTTCACTAACATATAGAACACGAGACATGTCCTCCTCCTCTTCATGTGTCTTGGGACACTGATACGCAGATAACTTTACACCAACAAGAATAGAAACTTTGAACAGTTTACATTCTTGCATATTAAACCTCTGCAATATTGTCTCGACATATTTTCTCTGATTTAACCAGAGTTTTCTCTTTTTCTGATCACTTTTAATTTCCATGCCCAAAATGAAATTTGAATCACCGAGATCCTTCATGTCAAATTTAGAGGACAACTGAGTTTTCACATCCTAGATAATCTCCTTGTTGCTTCCTATCAGCAACATGTCATCCAAATACAAGACCAAATAAATCAAATGATCACAAGTTAATTTAAAATACACACAGTGATCATATTTTCTTCTTGTGAAGTCAAGTCCCAACATACAAGTATCAAATTTTTTATACCACATCCTTGGTGATTGTTTTAAACCATATAGGGACTTTTTCAGCTTGCATACCAACTCCTTGTTTCCCTTCACAAAAAATCCTTCTACCTTATTTATACATATTTCTTCTTCCATATCCCCATGCAGGATTGTTTTCTTCACATCCATTTATTCTACTTCAAAATCAAATGCAGCAATAATAGATAACATAAATATTATAGAATTTAACTTGGAAACAAGAGAAAAAAATCACTGAAATCAATTCCCTCAACCTGGGAATAACCCTTTGCTACTAACCAAGCTTTTTATTTCTCCACTTTTCCTTTTGCATTCATCTTATTTTTAAATACCCATTTTATTCCAATGAGATTTATTCCAGCCAGCAACTCCATTAGATCCCAAGCCTCATTCTTATCCAAGGATGCCATTTCTTCATCCATGGCCTTTTTCCAGAGATTTACATCCTCTAAATTCACTTCCTCCCTGATAGTTATAGGATCATCATCAGTAATAGATAGAGAAAAATTTGAATGGAAATTAGATGGAGTATACCTTTCTAGTAGCCTTCTTTATCGAACCAATCTCCTCAATACTGGAGTATGAGGATCTTCTTATTCTTATTCATGTTCTTCTATAGAGTCTAATTAATCCTCCTTTAAATCAAACTCGATTTTCTCTAGTTCTTCCTTAATTGGTAGGACTTCTTATTTAACAACATCCTTCATTTATCTACATACCACATCTCGGATATACACAACCTTCTTATTTTATAGGTTCCAAATCTTATAACCTTTGAGACCATATTTATGCTCAATAAAGATACACTTTTCAGTCTTCTTATCTAGCTTACTCCTAATTTCCTTTGGAACATGAGCATAGGCCTCACATCCAAATACCTTGAAATGTGTGAGAAAATGTTTCTTGCCAATCCATACCTCTTGTGGAGTCTTTTCATCCAACGCTGATGAGGGTCATCTGTTGACCAGGTAACATGCATTACCCACTGTGTCTACCCATAATTCTTTCCCTAACCCAACACCATTGAGCATGCACCTTTCTTTTTCCATCAACTTCATGTTGATCCTTTCTGCAACTCCATTTTGCTGAGGTGTATATAGAGTAGTATTCTTCCTTGTTATACCAGACTTCTTACAGAATTATTCAAATTCATTCCCGCATAACTCTCTTCCATTATCTCTCCTCAACACCTTAATTCTTTTCTCTATCTGATTCTCAACAAGAGCCTTAAACTCTTTAAACCTATCAAATATTTTAGATTTATTCCTAAGAAAATATATCCAAGTATTCATAGAGAAGTCATCTATAAATGAGACATAGTACACAGATTTTCCCAATGATGGAACTGACACAAGTCCAAACACATCACTATGAACTAGCTATAAAATTCCTTTTGCCCTCATTGCACCAGAGGGGAATCTTACCCGATTATGCTTCCCATATACACAATGTTCGTAGAAATCAAAATGTAGAGAGAAATTAGACATACCTTCAACCATACCTTTATCGCGTAGTAGTCGAAGACACTTATCTCCGATATGTCTCAGTCTTTGATGCACATCATAATATTTTCTCTGGATATTTTAGGAGTTCTTTATTCTTCAAATCCAATATCAGGAACAATGGAACTATTACACCCATCACTAATAGTGCTTCCATGCATCTTATATAGAGTTCCAAACCGAAATCCCTTTAGCAACACCATTTCTCCTTGAACCATCCTGTAGGTTTCCTTTTAAAATATTGTTTTTACCCCTGCATCGTCCATTTTTCTTACAGAAATCAAATTTATGTCCCAACCTGGGATGTGAAAAAGACCAGGTAGTGTTTTAATCCTTCCATATATGAGCCTCAACTTAAATTTTCCTCGTCCTATGATTCTGGTTGTCGATTCATCACCAAGGAAAAAATTACCTCCATCATACATTTCATATTCACATAACCACTCCCTATGGGGAGTCATATGAAATGATGTTGATCCAGTTGGATATTGGTGGCCACCCACCTATTCCAACTGGATCCTCTTGTTTGTTTTTAGTTCAACTTGTTCTTTTGTACTTCTTTGTATTTGTGGGTTCTACACTTCTGGGGATTTATGAATCCCTACACATCTTCCAGGTGGATATTGGTGGCCTCTCACCTAATGCAACTGGCTTATTTTTTATTTTTTCATGTGAGCACATCTAGTTGTACTTCCAGGGCCGTTTTGGAGGCCTAAACATTGTTTTTTTGGCTCGCCACAGTCAAAATGTAGAAGGAGTCAGAGTTTGATGGTGGAATCTATATATCTCTGAAAGACCTTTCCAATGGGCTATCACACGCCTAAAAAAAATGTCGTATGCAAAATTTTCGATCCCGGGAAGTTGAGGTACCAACTTACCCATAGGGGGCCACATGAATTTTGATGTTTCACCTCCTAGGGTTAGGTTTTTGGATGTTTAGGGTTTTGGCATTCCTGAGTAATATAAAAAAGGCCTCTAGAGCCTCATTGTAATTTGTTCTTCTCAGATGGATGCACGTAGTAGCCACATCTCTTCTTAGATATAGTTACCACCATTCAAGCAAGTGTTTCAGTTATGCAATTTTACAATTTCATCCTATTTCTTTATTCAATAGAAGATATTTTTCACTGGATATTTGTGTTACTCTTCATATCTCTATTTTTATTGTATTCAATTTTTTAATCAGTTCGTTCCACTCCTAAATTTGGATCAGTGGTATCAGAGAAGTCTTCTTTTCATCTATTTTTCTTCGTGCATGTCCCTGACAAGATCTGGGTACAAGAAGTTGGGACTCGAACCAATCAATCCATTACAAGATTGGTCGTGTCGAGCCCGAAAACAACCCATGGGGGACAAAAATAAAGATGATGGATCAGGAGATCATATTAAAATGTTTCTCAAGGAAGCCCTCGTGCGACAAAGGAACAAAATTATGGACAACTTCGTGCAAATCCTTCGACGACTGTCCACGGGAGAAGCATCTTCATCAAGCGGCCATGCAACCCCCTTCAAGGTATAGGTAAATTTTGATACTCCATTATTTGAAGTAATGATATATGCGGATGTTGTAGATAAATGGTTGAATCTACTTGAAGGTTATTTTTCAGTCCATAATTTTTTCGATAGGGAAAATATCACTTTTTCACTCCTCAAGGTCGTTCCCCATGTTAAATACTAGTGGGATACTTACTCTGAGAAAAGGGTTGTAGAGGAATCTGCAATGTTTGTGGTGGCCCCCACATAGGATTCATTTTGGGACACCATTAAAGAACAATACTACCCTATTGGAAGCTACGAGGACCAATACACCAGATGGACCACCCTACTTCAAGAAAGGGACCAGACAGTACTAGATTTCACCAATATTTTCCATACCCTACACACCAAATTGGGTATCAAAGACTATGAGTGTCATCTGGTGCACAAATATTGTAGTTGTTTGCATAGATACATTCAAACAAAAATGGAGTTTATGGACATCACCTCATTGGGAACGACTTATAGATACGCTATCAAGATCGAGAAAAAATTTAAGAAGAAAAGGTGAGAGTTTGGATATGAAAACCCCTCATAGTCAAAGCACGGAAAAAGTAGCCCCAAACCACACAGAAAGGGAAAAAGTTGATATGGCCTCACTAAAATCCCTTGGCACAACACTGAAGAATGTCGCTCCAAGTAGTCCCTCATGGCCGAACCGAAGGCTTTTGATTCAGAGGCCTATTTTGATTCTGAATCAAATCCTAAATGAGGGAAGTGGATTATTCATGCTAAACCCAGTGCCATTATCGCTACCACCCAATTCCAGTCAAGAGAACCAGAAGAACCAAAGGAAGGGGAACGCTTCTTTCAATCGTAGATGTGGGTAAAGGGGGCTTCGCTTCATTTCATTATCGATAGCGGTAGTCAGAAGAACCTAATTTCAGCAGAGGTCATCAAGTAGCTGGACCTGCCAATGACAATGCACCCGCAACCCTACACCATTATTTGGCTTCTCCAAGGAAGCGATCTCCATGTCAACCAACAGTGTCATTTTCCCTATGACATCAAGCCTTTCAAAGATGAGGTACTGTGTGATATTTCCCCCCTTGAAGTTTGTGATGTTATTTTAGGAAAACCATATTTGTGGAAGTGTCATGCTCTGTATTGTTCTAGACCCCACAATGTTATTATTACTTTGGGTAGAAAATTGTACATGATACCAGAGGTAGCGCCACCTACTGCTATTTCTTTAATCTCTGATAAGAAATGCAATAAGGTCATCTCACAGACTGGGAAGTTTGTTTTCTTTGTGATCCATTCTCACAACAAGAAGAAAGTTGTCGCCAAATTTGTGGCCTCTACATAGAGCCTCTCTTTGCAGTAGAAGCAAGTGGATGGGATCGTTGAAGAATATAGAGACATATTCTCCTCACATACAGGGGTACCGACACACTGCTAAGTCAAGCATCCAATTGATATGACCCTTGACAAACCTCTACCTAATGGACCAGTCTATCGTCGCTCGTTGATGGAAAATGATGAAATTAGGCATCAGATACAAGAGCTTATTCAAAAGGGGCACATCAAACCCAAATCCTCCCCTTGAAGAAGCTCGATTGTATAGGTGAAGAAGAAGGACAAGACTTGGCGACTCTGCATTGATTATAGATCCTTAAACAAAATCAAAATCAAGAACTGGTACCCCATTCCCGGGATTGATGACCTTCTTGACCAACTCAAGGGGGGGAAATTTTTTCAGTAAGATTGACCTAAAGTATGGATACCACCAAGTTCCCATCGAACCAACTGAAATATGGAAGACAACCTTCAAATCTAAAGAAGGTCTCTTCAAATGGCTATTCATGCCCTTTGGCTTAACAAATGCACCAACCACTTTCATGAGGTTGATGGATGATGTATTGAGACACTTCACCAACTCCTTTATGGTGGTATATTTGGATGGCATCCTCATATTCAACAAAACATGGGAGGAGCACATGCGGAATATTTAATAGGTTTTGAGCACTCTGTGGTAGCACAAGCTATATGCCAACTTGGAAAAATTATCTTTTGGAATGAACAGGGTACAATAATTTGGCTACATTGTTGATGATCATGGGATACATGTTGATCCAGCTAATATCCAAGTCATCCATGACTGGCCAACCCCGACCACACTGACCAAGCTTCAGAGCTTCTTGGGACTAGCCAACTTCTACCGATAGTTCATGTTGGGATTCTCGCATATTGCATGGGCCCTCATCCAGGTGACCAAGGGTGGTGGAAGGGACAAGTTTGTGTGGTGTAAAGAAAAACAATGAGAATTCAATGATATGAAGCATCGTTTGTGCTCATCTCTAGTACTCTCCTTTCTCGATCTGCATCAACCATTCGAGATTGAGACTGATGCATCTGACTATGTTATGGGCACAGTTCTCACTCAGCACGGTCATCCAGTGGCATACCATAGTGAGACACTCTCAGATACTGCCTAAAAATACCCCACCTAGGACAAGGAAATTTATTCCATTGTATAATTCTATCGTCAATGGAAACATTACATTCTGGGAAAAGAGACGATCATACACATTGATCACAAGCCTCTGCAGTTCATACAAACATAGGGGAAATTGCAGAACGACCGCCATCAGAAGTGGTCCACCTAACTACAACAGTTCCATATCAACATCAAGTATAAGATAGGTATCTCAAATCATGTTGTTTAATTCCTCAGTCAACCTCCTGTGGCTGCACTCACCACTGTGCTCCATTCCTATGGACATGAAGCATCTGAGTGGCCCCAACTTTATCAGCAAGATCCAGACTTCACCACCACCTATCATTCATTGGGTATAGGCATGATTGTCACTGATTTTCACATTCAGGATGGACTCTTATGCCACCTAGTCCATCTCTATGTTCCTACAAGAAAGTGTGCAAATATGATTTGGGAATCCCACTACAGTCAAATGGCAGGACATTTTGGCATGGAGAAAAATGTGGTCGTTCTTCACAAACATTTTTATTGGCCATAACTTCGATAAGATGTCAGCAAGTATATCATATCTTTCACTGCATGCACCATTGTCAAGCCAGACATCAAGAATAAAGGCTTATACACCTCTCTTCCTACTCCCGAGAAGACTTTGGAATCCATCTCAATGGATTACATGTCAGGCCTTCCATCCACCAAGCAAGGAAATGACTGTGTATTTGTGGTTATTGATCGGTTTTCGAAGATGGCCATCCTCACATCCTACAATAAGAATATCATAGCAGTATATATTGCCAATATATTCTTTGAATGAGTATGGGTCAACTTTGGGATACCACAGACCATCATCTCCGATCGGGAAAAAAGGTTCCTTAGCACATTTTGGTTGAGTCTCTCGTCACTATTGGACGCCAAGCTCACAAAATCCACTGCTTTCCACCCCCAAATAGATGGCCAAAAATAGGTCGTCAATGGGATGATTTTGCACATCCTATGCATGTACAATTCTAAAAATCCACATACATGGGATGAGAGTCTCCCCTATGTTCAACACAGTTACAAAAGGTTTGTCTATAGCTCCACCGACCATAGCCCATTTCAGGTGGGTCTGGGATTCCAACCCTTGGGACCCATTGATGTTGCACTTCCTCTTGCCACCACATAGACAGACTCTTCCCATGATGAGTCTACAATCGACAAAGCCACCAGATTCTTTGAGCGGATTCATCACATCTGCCAACAGGTCTAGGAGATTTTGCAAAAATCTAATGCTAAGTACAAGCAGTGCCATGATCAACACAGGGTACCACACCAGTTTCATTTTGGTGACAAAGTATGGTTACATTTGTAGAAGGAGTGTCTCACTATGCCCCATAGAAGCTTTGCTCTCTTTGCTATGGACTTTACACTATCACCAAGGCTATGGGTAGAAATGATTTTGAGTTAAACACTCCACCATTACTTGGCATGCACCCAGTGTTCAATGTGGACCTCCTTCGACCATATTTTCCACCATGATTAGACACCTCAGAGATCGAAGAACAAATGACACCCAGAAATCTCAACCCCGACTGCATGGAACAAGCATCAATAGATCATATAGTGGAAACATGGGTCAAGGACACTCGCCAATAGAGGATCCAGCTTTATTGGGTTGTCAAGATAGGGAAACTCCTACACCAAGGCAAGTGGCTCACCCGGGGCCAAATCCAACAGAACTTTCCTCACCTAATGGGGGAACTCAACACAATGGACACCATTTCTTCCTGAGGGGGGAGGATTGATCTAGTTGGCTATTGGTGGCCACCCACCTATTCCAACTGGCTCCTCTTTTCCATTTTTTGTTCAACACATTATTTTGTACTTCTTTGTAATTGTGGGTTCTACACTTATGGGGTTGTCTGAAACCCTACACATCCTCCAGGTGGATATTGGTGGCCTCTCACCTAATCCAACTGGCTTATTTCGTATGTTTTCATGTCAGCACATGTTTTTGTACTTCCAGGGCCATTTTGGAAGCCTAAATAGTGTTGTTTTTGGGCTCGCCACAACCAAATTGTAGACAGACTCGGAGTTTCATGACAGAATGTGTAGTTATCTGAAGACCTTTCCAATGGGCTATCACGCACCTAAAATGGAGGTTGTATGCAAACATTACAACCCCAGGAAGTTGAGGTACCAACTTACCCATAGGGGCCCACATTAATTTTTACGTTTCACCTCCTAGGGTTAGGTTTTTGGATGTATAGGGTTTTGGTATTCATGAGTAATATCAAAAATGCCTCTAGAGCCTCATTGTAATTCATTCTTCTCAGACGAATGCATGTAGCAGCCACATCTCTTCTCGGAGATAGTTACCATTATTCGAGCAAGTGTTTCAGTTCTGCAGTTTTACAGTTTCAGCCTATTTCTTTATTCAATAGAAGATATTTTTCACTAGATATGTGTGTTATTCTTCATATCTCTATTTTTATTGTATTCAGTCTGTTAATCGGTGCTTTCCTCTCCTAAATCTGGATTAGATGCACCTGATTCAACCAACCATGCCCCATGATATGCATGTGTTCTTTAAGAATACAAGTACACATCCCCTCATTCTTCCTTGGAGTTATTTTATTCTGTATAAGGAGTTTCTTCAGATCCCTTATTTTTCTCAACTTTGGATCTACACTG
>JZKD02S0328738.1:176272-202184 GCA_000966675.3 Picea glauca
ACAAGTGTGAAGGTCATGGAAATGGGGGAGAGAAAGGAACGAATGGAAAGGTCTGAAAAGCAGTTGGACATGATTTAAAATAGGGTTATGAGGGATACTCGGGAGAGGCAAGTGTCCCACGGTCAAATTTTATGTATCAAATTTTTTTACTACAAAACGTGTAAAATGAAGAGAGCATGATGGAGCAGTTCAGCGATCGGTTTGTATATTTGCAGAATTCTGGGAAATTGGGTAAGTATGGAATAGGGATATGGTCGGTCAGACCTGTTTTCGAAATCAAGGATGGAATATTTCGTGAATGGAACAACCCAACGACGCGCAACTGACATTCCATGATGTTTTAAATTAACAATCGGAAGGGATAATATAACCATCATGAAATTTTTGTTTTATGCATATTAATGGGAGATTTCCTCAAATCTTGGTTTAGCATTAACACTTGCTAATTGCATACATAGAAATAATATCTTATATATAATTATTAATTGCTAATTGCAAAAGGGCGCGGGCACAGGAAACATCAATTAGGAATTGGATATTTCTTAAATCCACCAACCCGACGATCCACGGAAGAAATTTGATGGCAAAGTATGGAAAGAGGATAGGCGCACTTCAAAATGGGGTGACAATAGTTCCACAGGAGACATGAGGACCCGACGGTCAAATTGTATGTCTCAGAAGTTTTCAGTGCAAAATGAACTATATATATATATATAAACATTTTTTTATTATAGACATGTGCGAAGGTCGCGGAGACAAGGGAGATCAAGGAACGAATGGAAAGGTCTGAAAAGTGATCGAAAAACATTCAAAATAGGGTTACTGGGGATACTCTGGAGAGGAGAGTGTTCCACGGTCAAATTTTATGTATCGGAATTTTTTATTACAAAACACGTAAAATAGAAGAGAGCATGATGGGGCAGTTCAGCGGTCGGTTTGTATATTTGTGGAATTCTGAGAAAGGGGATAAGTATGGAATAGGGAAACGGTTGGTCGAACTCGTTTTCAGAATCAAGGATTGAATATTTTATGAACAGACCAACTTGACGATGTGCAAATGACATTCCATGATGTTTTAAATTAATAGTGGGAAGGGATAATATAACCGTCCAGAAATTTTGGTTTTATGCGTATTAATGGGAGATTTCCTCAAATCCTGGTTTAGCATACTTAGAAATAAGATATTATATATAATTAGTAATTTCTAATTGCATAAGGGCGCGGGCACATGAAACAACAATTAGGAATTGGATATTTCTTAAACCCGCCAACCCGACGATCCGCGAAAGAAATTCGAAGAAATGGTGAAGTATGGAAAGCAGACAGACAGGCTTCAAAATGGGATGACAATAGTTCCACAGGAGACATGAGTACCCAACGGTCAAATTGTATGTCTCAAAATTTTTCAGTGCAAAATGTGTACCATGGAAGAGGGCATGATAGGTACATTGTAATACGGAAGACAGTATGATCTCGGTCCAGTTGTAAATTTGTATATCGTGAAAGTCACAGTATTGTTCGCAGGTCATGGAACAATACAAGTTCAATATAGAGGCCGCTTATTGGGAATCCATGGTCGAAGAAGTGACTGGGTATGGAATGGGGAAGAAGTCGGTCGATGTCTAGATATAAGAGCACACATGCAAATGTGAACCCGCAAGTCCGCCCACCTGCGCAACTAGACATTTTCGAAAAAACAAATAAGTGACGAGAAAGATCAAGTTCAAGGAAAAGAGAAATGGATATTTGGCTAAGAATAGAAGATAGAAAAGAAGGGATAATATATTCACATTTTTAATATATATCCCATTTCTTAGAAAGATATATACTTGGAAAGACATGCGAAGGTGGAGGGCATAGAAAACAATGACTAGGAATACGATCCGTGAAAGAAATTGAAAGAAATTGCCATGGAAAGCGGTCGAATGGGTTTCAAAATAGGCTAACAAGCATTCTCGAGGAAACATGAGGCCCCGACAGTCAAATTGTATTGATCGAAACTTTTGAGTGCATACTGTGTAACACTGAAGAGGGGTTGATGTAGGAAAAACGACTAAGTGAAGAGAAAGATAAAGTATAGGGAAAAGAGAAACGAGAATTTGGTTAAGTATAGAAGACGGAAAAGAAGGGATAATATATTCACATTTGTAATAGATATTCCATTTCCTGGAAAGATCTTTTGTGCATGTTTCTGAAGAATTTATATACTTATTTCATATACATGGAAAGAAGTGAGAAGGTGGCAAGCATAGAAAACACTGACTAGGAATTGGAAATTGTCTGAACCCACCAAATCGATGATCCGTGAAAGAGATTGCAAGAAATGATTGTGGAAAGCGGGTGGACGGGCATCAAAATAGGCTAACAAGGGTCCTATAGGAGACATGAGGGCCCGATGGTCAAATTGTATTGATCAGAAATTTTAGTGCATACTGTGTAACACGGAAGAGGACTGATGTAGGAGTCCAGAAGTCAATTTCTATATCTTGGAAGTGGGGGGGGACTGTTTGCAGGTCAAGGAACACTGCAAGTGCAGTCAACATGTCCGGGAATCCACAAGAGAAAAAAGTGAGGTAAGTATGGAGATGGAGGCACAAAAGAGATTCCAAGAAATGGAGAAATATGCAAAGCTGACGTAGTGGCTTCAAAACAGGGTCACAATACGTCCCCAACAGACGTGAGGACCCAAAGGTAAAATTGCAGGTCTCAGAAATTTCATGTGAAAACTGTGTATCACGGAAGAGGGTATGATGTGGGAGTGAGAGATATTCATATATCACTATAGAGATTGCACGCGCATAATATTATTCAGTCCAAAAACGATATCAGATTGTTTGATGCAAAGGTCGATGTGTGCTTCTCTATGGAACCTTGTGGGATCTTACTTATGGATTGTCTAGATTTACTTGTTTCTTGGTTGTATTCTTCGTTTGTCAATTTGTATATCTCAAAACTTTGAGTGTTTTTTGCAGGACATAGAACAATAGAATTGCATTTTTTTAGCCAACCAACCCGCAAGTCCGCCTATCAATTTCTATAGCGCGGAACTCTAAGTGTTTTTTGTAGGACATGAAACTATAGAGGACATGATTTTCCCTTTAATATAACCTTTTTGATGAAAATGTAGTATGTGGCTCATTTTAACACTTTTCCATCTGTAAACAATCGCAATATTGAGCCCGAGATCCCTAGAGTCCATATGTCAATCTATATATCGTGGAACTCTGAGTGTTGTTTGGAGGACACAGAACAATAGAAGTGAAATGTTGAGCCAACTAGCCCGCAAGTCCGCTTGTCAATTTGTATATCATGGAACTCTGGGTGCTACTTGTAGGACATAGAACAATAGAGGCCCAATTTTGAGTCCGTCAGCCCAAGAACTCGCGATCCAAAAAGTGGCTAAGTATGGAATGAGGGATCCGTACATGAGGGAACCCTTGTCAGCTTATTTTGAAACCTGTGGTGGAGGTCTGGGTGTTGTTTGTAGGCAATGAAACAATGGAAGTTCAATATAGAGCCCGTGTGTCAGGGAATTTGCAATCTGAAAAGTGCCTAGGCATCGAATGGCTACTGGTTGGTCGGAGTCACATTTTCGAAAAAAACGACTAAGTAAAGAGAAAGATAGAGTAGAGGGGAAAAAGAAACAACAATTTGGTCAAGTATAGAAGAGGGAAAAGAAGGTCTAATATATTCAAATCTGCAATATATATTCCATTTCCTGGAAAGATCTTTTATGTATGTTGTTGGATAAGTTGTATACATATTGCATATACTTGGAAAGAAATCTAAAGGTAGCAGGAACAACAAACAACATCTAGAAATTAAAAATTTCGTGAACCCGCGAACTTGACGATCCGCCAAAAAGATGTCAATAAATTGTGAAGTGTAGAAAGCGGTCAAACGAGATTCAAAGACAGATTCTCGAGGAGTTGCAAGGCCCCGAGTGTCAAATTGTATATATCAGAACATTTTGCTACAAAATGTGTAACACGGAGGAGGGGATGATGTGGGAGTCCAGAAGTAAATCTGCATATCACAAAAGCCGGAGTGTTATTTGTAGGTCACAGAACAATGGAAAGTGCAATTTAGACAAAGGGGAAGCGCTCGGTCGAAACACGTGAATCCGCCAACCCGCCTAGCAAGGCATTTTCGGAAAAAAAATGATTAAGTAACTAGAAAGAGAAACTACAGGGGATAAAAGAGTGCGAAAATAGAAAAGTGGAGAGCAATTTTTGTAAGTGCGAATTGGTTTCAAACAATCCCCATTATTGCAAAACCATCATTTTCTAGTAATTGTCAGCAAATGCTTTGTTGAAGATTAGATTTTATTGCAACTTGTGGGTGTAAGTGTGTTCTTGATACATTCTTCCATGACTGTAACATATTAACTTAAGTATCAAACTTCTTGAACTATGGTTTGTTATCATTAAATCTTAATAATTGCATGTCTAGAAAAAAGAATGATGATCTTGTTGTAACATTGTGATTTGGTATTGTTGTGTTCTATCTGCATTACGAATAGAATTGAACGTTGATTTGAAATTGTGTGTAATTCATTTTTTGTTTGAATAGAAGCCTGATGGATCGACAAATTACATTGTCATATAATTGTTAGATGCTCCATTTTAGAACAAATTACCTAAGAAAATACAATATTGAAGAACTATGAGACTATCGAACCATGCCAATGAGAAGAGGCGTTAAATCTAGAAAAGAAACAATGACCAAGACTCCAAGGAAAAAAAAATTAATAGCAAATCCATTAAAAAAAAAAGAACACTAAGCACTGTATATCTATCCTTAGAAATCGGACCCAGTTATTTGGGACAAAACATTGAACATATATTCCACAAACACGGGCATAGGATCCGCAACATGCAAGAGCCATCGAGATGCTTTTCAACATGCATACAAAATTGATTACCATGCCTTTTTTTTTAGGAAATACTTTCAGTTTTCTCCTCGATGGATCATCATGTGGTAAAATTGATAGTTCTCGGAAGCTTCTCGTGGGGAAGAAGACGAAAAACATTGCAGGGAAAATGGAATATCCCTTAACTGAAAGTTAGCACACACCAAGAAACCGCCTCTCCACAATCAAAACCTTCAAGGCCGCAGTTTGCACATGCAATTCCAAAGGCCCAAATTAGTCCATTCTAGGTGGAAGGAGATGACTAGTAGGAATATGCCTTGCACTAGTGGGATTTCTGGTCCTCATTCCCGAAGATGTTAATTGTATATCTAGAGAACAGGGCAGTAGTCCCGCAATTGAATAGTTTTTTGGCTTGAAATATATCTCTGGGAGAATCAACATATCATTTCCTTACAGTGAAAGAATTTCGCCCAGAACGGACTAATTTGGACCTCTGGAATTCCTACTTTCGAGCTGCAAAGTGGCTATTGCGTTCAGCATCGATTTCTTTTCTAACACTCATTTTGGTGTTTTTAGGATTGCCATCGCTTAGCCGAGAAGTTTCACCTATTATGGTTGATTTCAATTTTGGCACAGGCATGGGAACAGTCTCTGCATTTCCATCACCCATTGTCATATCATCGTCCATCAAATCATCTTCTTCCGGCTGGAAATCCATGGCATCAACCTCTACGCCAACCATCAATGCAATTGGGTAGGTTCTCTAAGAAGGCAAGGTTTCCTTGGAATTATATGGCTTGAAATATATCTCTCGGTGTACCAAGGGACCATCTCCTGTTTTGCTCCTGGATGGAGGGAGATGAGTAATAAGAATTTTCTCTGGAATACTGGAACCTCTAGCCATCATGCCCGAGGGTGTTTACTATATCTAGGCAGAACGACTGCCAAAAGTTAACGAGAATTTCCATTTTCTCCAGACGATGTTTGAAATGAAAATTGGGGAGGGATAATATAACCCTCCGCAAATCCTGGTTTAATGTGTATCAATGGAAGATCTCCTCGAGCCTTTCGTTGATCAATGACAATCTCCAAGGTTCGTGTGTAATGAGGTGTTACCATTAAATCTCACTAATTGCATATTTAGAAAAAAGTGTGAAGGTGGCGGTGGCGGTGAAGAGTGATTAAGAATTACATATTTCTTAAAGGCACCAAGCAGCTGATGCACGAAATAGATTGCATCATGTTTGAAATGAATACTTCGAAAGGATAGCACTCTTCTCCGCAAATCTTGGTTTAATTCGTAGTAATGAAAAAAATTCTCTGGCCTTCTGGACATTAATGACAATCTTAACAATTCTTGCACGATGAACTACTAACATTAATGCTTAATAATTTCATATATATAAATAAGTATGAAGGTAGCGGGGATGGCGAAGAGCAACCAAGCATTGTACATTTCCTCCACCCGCCAACCCACGAAATAGATTCCAAGAAATACCCAAGTATGGAAAGCAGTCGAGCAGGTTACAAAAAAAAGGGTCACAAGATATACCCAGGAGACGTGAGGCTTCGATTGTCAAATTGTATCTCAGTGATAGATTTTGGCCGTCAATTTGTATATCGCAGAATTTCGGGTGTTGTTTGTACATAGGGGAACAATGGAAGCGCAATGTTGAGAGGGAAATTTGTATATTGCAGAACTTCAGGTGTTGTATATAAAAGCATGATACATTCGGAAAAAGGACCAAGTAAACATAAAGCAAAAGCAAACGAGATGAAGGGGAATTTTTTTGCTAATTTATAAATCACAAAAGCTTGGGTGTTGTTTGCAGGTGGCAGAACAATGTAAATGCAATGTTGAACCTGCCTATGTAGGAACCTGTGATTCAAAACGTTTGTTCAATATGAAATGGGGAAGCAGTCGGTCAGGCTGGTGATATAAAAGTAACAATGGAAATATGGAGACGTGAATCCGCCAAATCCCGCACCTAGACATTTTTTGAAAAACGAGTAAGTAACTAGAAAGGGAAAGCAGAGGGCAAAAAAAGAAGCGGATAGCAATTTTTGGAAGCGGGAATTGTTATAAGAAAGCCCCATTTATGGTCTTAGCAGTAACTATGAAGTGCATTAAATATGTTAGCAGGTTATTTAATCAAGGAATAGATACAACGAGCAATGTTTATAGTTTCTATGATCTGTTTGTATAAGAGAAGCGTCCAAAAGTTACAAGAAAATCAATTTTTGGATGTTTAAGTAAAGTTTTTGTACTATTAGCTTCACCCCAAGTATAACAATGATGAATTTGAATTTTAATGTTCTCTCATTCATATGATTGTTCCATTAGACTTTGCATAGTATATACTCTTTTATTTCAATTTGCTTGTTAATTTGTAGATCATGGAAGTCTGGGTGTTGTTTGCAGGCAGCGGAACAATGGAAACGCAATGTTGACCCCGCCTATCCGATAACCCGCCTATTCGGAAACCCGCGATCCAAAAATTTTGTACAATATGAAATGAGGAAGCGGTCGGTCGAGCTGGTGATACAAAAGTAAGTGGAAATATGAATACATGAATCTGTCAACTTTTGCACCTAGAAATTTTCCGAAAATGATTAATACATACTAAATATGTACTTTTATAAAGTATGGACATGATATTTTATAGGTCATGTATGGATCCCTCATTCCATACATAACCACTTTTTGGATCGTGGGTTATCGGGATGGCGGGCTCAAAATTGGGCCTCTATTATTCTGTGTCCTACAAATAGCACCCAGAGTTCCGCGATATACAAATTGATAGGAAGACTTGTGGGATGGATAGCTCAACATTGTACTTCTATTGTTCTATGTCCTCCAAACAGCACTCGGAGTTCTGTGATATACAAATTGACAAACAGACTCTAGGGATGGTGGGCTCAATATTGTGATTGTTTACGGATGGTGATCCCTATCAACTATCTAACATTATCTAAAAACATTATTTTCAAATACTAAATTATTAATATTAAATATTGATATTGTACAATTTAATTACACAAAATTATTAAAGAATTTTAAATCTCTTATTTTAAAAAAAAATGAAGTAAACAAAACAAAGATTTTTAAAATTGTATCACTGCAAGTATAACAATGACCAATTTCAATTTTAATGGCCTCTTGTTGATATGATAGCTCCATTGGACTTCGCACAATATATATTCGTTTATTTCAAATTATTCCAGGAGATTAATTTTAATAAGTTCATCGATCAAGGAAAAGTGCTAAAATGAGCCACATATTACATTTGCATCAAAGAGGTTATATTAAAGGGAAATGAATGTCCTCTATAGTTTTGTGTCCTACAAACAACACCCAGATTTCTGCGCTATACAAATTGACAGGCGGACTTGCAGGTTGGTTGGCTAAAAAATTGCAATTCTATTGTTCTGTGTCCTCCAAACAACACTCAGAGTTCTACAATATGCAAATTGACAAATGAAGCATACAACCAAGAACCAAGTAAAATCCAAACAGGCCGCAAGAAATATCCCACAAGGTTCCATACAGAAGCACACATCAGCCTTTGCATCAAACAATTTGATATCATTTTTGGACCGAAAAATCTTATGCGCGTGCAATCTCTATAGTAAGATATGAATATCTCAAGCTGATGTTTCAATCCATGTCAGGTTTTGTTTTTTCCAATTAGGGCATTGAGAAAATGTAGATACCATACCATAAATGTATAGTTGGAGACAATTTTTTATTTTATTCGAGCACCCGAAAGAAAATTGCAGAAATCTTGTCATGTCTAAATAGTTGAAAAACAATTGTCGAACTTGGGCACCCGAAAAACATGCAGGATCCTCCATGAAAGCAACAACCACTCAGCATGTTTTTTTTATTTTATTTGCACACCAAAACAAATATGAAAAATCTTCACTGAGAGATGCAAGAAAACATCAAAATAACAACATCTATTATGTTTGTAATTAGATTCTCTAGTACTCAACTCTGACAAACATTCATTTCGGTGTTGAAGAAATACTACAGAGACACATTGCAAAATTCTTACCAGGAGATGCAAGAAAACATCAAAATAACAACATTGATTGCATTTGTAATTATATTCTCAAGTACTCGAGTCCGACGAACATTCATCTGGGTGTTGAAGAAATATTACAGAGGCATGAGATATTTTTGTTTCCTGCCACAGCTCGATATGATTTTTTTTCTTGTTTTTATTTTATTTTATTTATTATTATTTTTTTCAGCCGATATGCAATATTGCAATGTCCTCATTTAAGGTAAATTTGGTGTGTATCCAAAAGTCGTGCAACATGTAGACACTACTTTCCTTTATCTGTAGGTATGATTCATACGACAAATCTGCTAACCCAGGAAGCATATCTTGTAACAAATGTTTCCTAATTGTACAATGCACATTTGTGTTGCCCACAGTTCGGACGGCAGCATTGAGGCAATGTCCATATATATATGGACATTTTTCACTACATCACAGACAATCAATCGTATCATCACTTATCAAAGAAGAAGCAGAAGAAGGAGAGTTTCATTTTGCACATACAAGCTCAAAGGGGGTCGAGTACGCATTCGTTGCAACCAAAACACCTTCAACCTGGAAACGCAAGCATAGGAATTAATACACTGAACAATATAATACATAATTGCAACCCCCACCCAAAAAAAAAAAAAAAAAAANATTTGGTGAAGGCTATTTGTATCCGCAAAGTGAGGATGATTTTGTAGATGTATACGCACAATAGTTGTAGAGCTAGTTAGTTTCTTCAAATCCTATACTATGTATGCTCGCAACTATGTTACAAATGTTTCTTGGGTTGTGCAAAAGATCCTTTCTCTAACATCCATTTTCTTTGTTATATTTTTGAAGAGAATAAGTGGAAATTTACCTTTATGCAATTGTTGTTCCATTGACGAAAACAAATTTGAATAGGTATCGAACAATTGTAGCTGCAACATGGAATGGTGCAATATTTGCGTAACTTAACTGAGATACATGCACATGCGAAAGTAAAGGACAAAACTGGATATGGAGAATGGTACCATTGTCTTGTCAATGTCTGAATCTCCATCTTTTATATGCAAAATGTGTTGCGGGCCAATTTTTCTCGCCAGTATGACAGTTGTGCCAATGGCTCGGATTGGGTAAATGTCATTGCTCTGTGCAAGTTGGTTAATAGTTGCGTGCAGGATGAAATGATATTTTGAACAAACAACGGGAATTTTTCCACAATACTTGTTTCGTTGAGAGAAATAATCCGATCACAATCACCACAGTCATATATTGTTTTGGGAAATATATTAAAATTTGTAATGGATATCCCATTACCCGATAATATATTTTATGCATGTTTCTAGACAAGTTGTGTAGGAATAGTCAGTGTGACTGTCATCATGGCCTCCTTGTCTGTCATGTCAGCACGCATAATGGATCTAGTTTTGTTTGCCTTGTCCAAGTAGGTGTTATAGACGACCATTATGTCCCCAATGAACACTTGTCCAGTTCGGCGGTTGTTCAATCCCTCTATTAATAGTACTTTGGATGTTACAAGTCTATACTTGGTGAAAATTTTTGAACAGGAAAATCAAATTGAATGGTAGTGTGCATTATTTTTTTGTTTTCTTTTTTTCCTGGCATAAATTTACAAGTAGACACATAGTTTCGTTGAACTATGGAGCTAGAGTTTTGCAACCACACCTCTTAGTCTATGGAACTTGCGCTATGTTCAACGTCTCGCTTGTACTTGTTGATACTTCTTGTGAACTGCAAAGCATGTATTGTAGATGACATCATCATATTCACCATGCCATAGATGAATAAATAGATGAGGATATTTGTTTGGTAAACATACTAGGAACATAATGTATGCATATTTACCTTTCTCCTTGTCGGTCTACTGATGTCTGGGATGACTGACTGCTCATGGCCATGTCACTAGTCCAAATTTTTCTGATGCAAGCATGTGTAGATGAACATCAGAAGGAATAAACAAGCATATGCATTGTATATTGTCCATAATAGTTCTTAATGTCACATGCAGGGTGGAAGGATATGGAATATGAAATAGGGTGTCAAGAGATACTCAGGAAACATGAGGACTCAAGGGTCAAATTGTACGCCTCTAATTTTTTTGACTGGAAAAATGTGTAATAGTAAATAGAGCATGATGGCAGGGCACGACAGCCAATATATATATCGTGGAACCCCAGAATCCAGGGGAGAAATATTGAACCCGCCAGCCCGACACCCACAATCGACAAAGTGGGTAAGTATGGAATAAGATAGAAGCGTGACCATAAATGTGAACCCGTGAGTCTGCCAACCCGTGCACCAAGGCATTTTCGAAAAGACCATTAACCAGAGAAATTAGAAAGCAAAAGGGATAATAGAAAATGGAAAAAGTAGAAATGGGGAGGGCACAAAGGCCCATTGCTGCCAAGTCATCATTTTCTAGTCTAATATTATATGCCCCCACCCGCTTTGTATATTTAATTTACTATCATAGTTGGTATACCTTTTCGAATATGTACCACAGAACCCTCTATTGTTGCATAGAATAATTCATCTTCCTGTCCAACCAACCTGTTTCTTTCAAGGTAGCAACGTCGAATATACAATGGACATGAAGGCAAGTTAGTATGAAGAAAGACATGTAAAATAAAGGAAAAAAGTTATATTTATTTCAATGTAACAGCAAACAAAATACGATTCACATAAGAATAAGCAGAAAGATACATAACATATACATACAGGTAAGAAAAAACAATTAAAAAAAAAAAAGATGCAACGCAGTGGAACAAGAAGAACAAATACACAAACAATAACTGAAATACTCAACACTGGAATATGAAATAAGAGTACATATATGCACCTTTGTAACTCCTCATCTACATTCATGCCAAAGAGTCCATCGTCCTCTCCAGACATTATGTTTGTTTAAATGTAGCAATGCAGGAAAAATATAATGGACATCAAGGAAGTTAGCATGCAAAAATAAATGTAATGAAGATAAGTTATTATGTAGGAAGGAATGAAACATCTACATACAATAAACTAGGTGAACATGCATACAGACAATAAATGAAATACAAAACAATCGAATATGAAATAACAGTACAAGCATGTACCTTTGTATCTCCTCTTCCACCGCTGCAGTCAAGACTCTGTCGTTTTCTCCATCTATTCTGTTTGTTTGAATGTGGGAATGCACAAAACACAATGAACATGAATGGAAGTTGGTATGCACCAGAGAACAAGTAATATGTACATACAGTAAATGAGAATCAACGAATAGAATAAAAGATAGGCAAAAAAATGAACCTTTGCTTTTCTCCATCCATGGTTGTAAATATATAAAGTTTTTCCTTTCCCAAAATATATTACAAGCCACAAAATATTAATAAAGTGTATCGCCATAGCTAAACGATTTTGGTTTTCCATGGCAAAGTATCTAGATATGCTTCCAGACATGGAAATATAATTTTTCACTCGCTTTGTTGTACATATAATATCTCATGTAAAAGAAAAATTGTATCGTGGTCACACCAGTCTGTGTAGAGGATAAAGAACATGTATTGTGATATGGGCACATTCCACCATACATGGTTTATAAGTGCAGCTTGCACATCTTTTATTTTAACAAAAAACAGTGGATATTGCAATTGCACATGTAGTTGTCCAATTATTTTTCATGCCATTATTTTCTATCATGCCAACACTAAAGTATCAGCAGAATAGACCTCGACCTCGCGAGAGGCGAAAAATAACACAACCACATGTCCACTCGTGGGTGCAGAGTCTGAACACTGTAAAGTGCCCAAAAAATAATAATATAAAAAAAAACAACTCCAAGTGTTGGCCCAGGACCCTAACCCTACAAAGATGAAGTAAACAAAATAAAACAGCAAGCACCAAACCAGCGAGAAAGCATGAACAGGCCCAACTGCAAGCCCATGGCTCCAAAATCATAAAATTCAGCCAAACAAAAACAACCAGCAACCGACAAACCACCGAACAAGCAACAACCACCGAACTAGTAAACGACATATGTATCTCCAATGATTATGAAACTGCAGTCAAAGCACAAAAGGAACCGGAAACATATGACAAGCATGCCAATAGAAATAAGCAAAAATTCTTACTTGCAAACTGCAAACACTGAACAGCAAAGAAGGAATAGAAAATGAAATTATGCCATGGAAACTTACTCCGAAACGATGAAAGACAGAAGCGTGGGTCGAATTGTGAACCAAACAACAACAACAACAAGAAACCATTAAACCAACGAAGAATAAGCACCCATCGAACCAGTAAACATTGTATGTAGCTTCAACGATGATGAAACTGCATTCTAATCCTAGAAGAAGTATGAAACATACAATGCCTATTCAAGTAGCGGTGGACACCAATATTGTCCAAATTCACTGCAACATTGTATAGAAAATTTCGAGGAAAAATGTACTCTGAGAAGCCTATTTAGATAAACATTTAAGGTTTTCAGGCTGTGTAAGGGCCTCGCAGTATGCAAACATTTAAGTTGTCAAGCTTGTTTGAGGACCTCACGTCATGTAAACATTTAAGTTTCCAGGCCTATTCAAGCACCTCAAAAAAAGTGTCAATACATTTCAATACAAATACAAAGGAGTAATAATAATAATAGCACAAATAAATAAAAAATCACAATAGAAGGTTATAAACTTTGGAATTATCAATCACTATAAAATTTGGATATCTAAACATTTCAATATGATTAGTACAAATAAAAAAAGTACTGTACATGATAAAACTTTGGATATGGAAACATATAATTCATTGGGAATAGTGAAGATAGAAATAAGACCTCAAATCTATCATCCAATCAGATCATAACATATATAGTTTTTTGTATTATATAAAAAATAATGCTTTTAGTTCTCTATGTTGAACATTAGAAAGTATGCAAAAATTTGTTTTCAAACGACAAACTAATATAAAGTCAACAAATTATCAATCGTTGTAGTTCCTCTACGCCTTCGATAGGGACTAATAATATTAATGGATCCATAGGCTATAGTGGAATATATGGAAGATATAAATGAAGTGTAAAAAAAATTAATAATAAATTAAATTTAGGTGTGATAATACTATTAAAATGTACTTTTTTACTACTTTGACAAAATAAGAATTTTTCATATTATACAGGAAATGAGTTTCAAAGGTAATCACATTTTGGATGGAAAAACATGGAAAGTTCTATAAAGTTACAATGATATGAGAGTTGGGGCACAGGGACTTTTTTTTTAAATTAAAATACTCTCTTCTACCAACTTGTGTATAGAAGGTAATGTATTTTGACCAGTTTATAGGCGCATATGGTGTAATAAGTTATCTATCCAACCATGTAAAATATTTTTCTAAAAATCCAACTTACAGAGTATTTTTGCAATTAAAATACTCTGTTCTACCAACTTGTGTATAGAAGGTAATGTATTTTGACCAGTTTATAGGCGCATATGGTGTAATAAGTTACCTATCCAACCATGTAAAATATTTTTCTAAAAATCCAACTTACAAGTTCAAAAGTAAAACAATATACCTTGAAAATCCAGCTTGATAAGAGCACATATATGAACGACAATCTCATAATAAAAAGAGACGCCAATAAAAAAAGAATGTTAAAATAGTTATATTATTATCCCAACATTAAAAAAAAAATTGAGATACATCATACAATAAAAACATCAATTTATGTAAAAAGAATTATTATGTAAAAAATGAAAATGGTATTCTTAATTAACGAATATTTAATTAATTAATGTTATTTTTTTCGGAAAGGATAATTATGTTTATAATTTTATTAATTGTTTAAATAAAAGTCAAAGATTTTAATTTGAAAAAAAATCTAATTTTTCAAAATTATAAAAGAAAAATAAATAAATTTATAAAACAATTTTGTACTTGAGAATTGAAAAGTCTCCAAGCTAATTGAAAATAAAAAATAATACTAAATCGTGGTGATTTTCTTTACCTATTATCTAATAGCCCAGATATAGTAGTTATTAGGGATTTATGTATTCATTTTATACTTATTAATATTTCTAATAAGTCATGAACCCTATATATAATATTATTAGTTATAAGTATAGCCCACCCCATGTCTTTCAAATTTAAATATATGATGATCACATAGAAGTGTGTCTTGCATGTAAGTCGAGCAAGCGACCGCGTCAGGGATCTTTCATATAGAAGGTAGCCATGGGTGTGCCAGGGGGAGGGGAGTCACCTCTTACCGCAGAGGAGGCCTTTAGTAGATTAATCGTCATGTAGGGAAAGTCAGTTTCTCTGCCTTCAATCCCGAAGTTCATCAAAAAACTAGAATCAATCCATGAAATTGTTCTCCAGGAAGATCGGCCCATCAAAATAACTCTAGCTCTTGCAAAGCGTGGATTGGTTGGCCAATTTATGGGGCTTTAGCTCTCAGCAAAAACCATAGATGATTGGATCCAAAGAAGCTAGAGACCGCTTATTCAGAGTAGTGTAACGTGCTACCCGATCGGAAGAGGTTTCTTCATATTCAAATTTATCTCAAAAGAAGACCGCGATATCATATTTAGAAGAGGTCTATCTTTCATGGGGACACAAGTTCTATATCTTAACCATTGGACGCCCAATTTCGACCCCTCAGTCGATGTCCCAAAGGAGGTCCCGATCTGGGTCCAATTGCCAAACTTGCCAGTCCACAGTTGGAACTACCAATCTCTACAAAAAATCAGAAATGGACTGGGACGGTTCATAGACAAAGAAGATACCAAATCCCATTACTCTTGCACCACGATCTGTGTAGAAGTGGACCTAGAAGCAGGTCTTCCAGAAGCCGTCAAGCTCAAGGTGGGGGCATGGCAGCATTATGAAAAGTTGGATTATGAACATTTACCATTCAAATGTAGGAGTTGCCATGATTATGGCCATTTCCAAAGGAACTGCCCAAAGGCCTAATCAGCAGACAAGGCAGATGGAGAAGGTTGGAAACAACCCAAGAAAAGAAAAGAAAATCCAAAGTCAAAATAGAAGAGGAATACAGGCCCTACCCCAATCCGTCAAGCCACTAACGAAGCCCTAGAAGCTCAGCCAGTAAACATGACTGCATGCAACAGAACCGAGGCCTAGGAAGAGCAGTTGATCGACCCAAAGGAGAAAGGGAAAGGAGAGGCAATTGTAGATCCAAAAGCCCCTGAAGTTTCAACCAAAGGAAAAGACATGGATGAGGAACACATCAACCTTGCCTCAGAACCCAAAGAAGTTTCAGATGAAGAAGACTCTGGCACAAGTAGCTCTCAGATCACACCAAAAAAATCCACCAGAGGAAGAAAATCTAAGAAAAAAGATAGAGAAGAGAAAACTTACTTGGACGTCCTACAAGGATCCCAAAAAACCCTCAAAGGAATGGTAAACATGTGCAACACCAGAAATCAAGGTCAGGCTCAAAAAGGAGCCAACACCTCTCAACCGAGTAAATAATGAAGTACATCTCCTGGAATTGCAGAGGGCTAGGCAACAAACTAAAAGAAGAAGCCCTGAAATATGTCATTCATATGACGATGCATTAAATCCTTCTAATCTAGGAGACGAAACTAGAGGAACCTGATCTCCTCCAAGAAAGTAAATTTTTTTGGAAAAAAGGCCAAGGGAAAGCAGTCAGTGCCAGAGGAGCCTCAAGGGGAATCGACACCTTCTAGGACATCTCAAAACTAGATCTGATGGAAGAAGAAGGTAGTCCTCACTGGATCTACACCAAACTCCTCCATAAAGAATCAGGCCAGCTCATTAGTCTCTTCAATCTCTATGTGCCAGTGAAATTCTCTGAAAAACGAGTCTATTGGGACTCCTTAAAGTCCTTTCTAAACCAACAAAACACTGAGAATATAATAATCATGGGAGATCTCAACACCACACTCACCTCTTCGGAGAAAAAAGGGGGATATCCGGTCAGAGACCCAGCCAGAGAGTAGGTGGAAGACCTCATCATGGATTGGGACTTGGAATATATCAAGTCAGTCAGAGGAAAGTACACCTGGGCTTGGGGCACATTGCAGCACATCTTGACAAATTCCTTATCCAATCCTCTTTCCTCACTCTCGGTTTAGAGGCTTCTTCCAAAATCCTCCCCAACTACACCTCTGACCACAAGCTAATCCTCCTGGAACTCTCCTTCGATGCTAACCTTGGCCCAATCCCCTTCCGGTTCAGTCTGTTATGGATCCATCAAGAGGGATTTCAAGATCTTGTTGCCAATGCCTGGAGTGCCTAGATCCAAGGCTCCCTGTTCTTTGTTTGGGAAGAAAAACTATGTATTCTCAAGAAAGCGCTCAAAGGGTGGGATAGAACACTCACTTCTCTACCCTCCAAGAGAAAAGGGATTGAAGAATCACTCGAGAACCTCCAACTAAGCCTAGAAGAGGATTCTCTCACTCGAGAGTGGCTAACCCAAGAAGTCGATCTCCAAAAAGCGCTCCACCAAGCATGCAGGGAGGAGGAAGAATATTGGCGTCAAAAGTCTAGAAGTCTCTGGCTCAAAGCCGGAGACAAGAACACGAGCTACTTACATAGGCATGCAGAATTTTGGAAGCAGTTTAAAATGGTTAAATAAATCCACTCCCAAGGTAAAGAGGTTAACAGCTTCGAAGATATAAAACAGGTTGCTCATGATTTCTACAAATATCTATACTCAGACCCAAACGAAGCTCCAGTAGACCCCACCTCCTATCCATTGTCGCTAGTCCACCATCAATTGAAGGATGAGGACAATCAAAGGCTAACGGCCCCCATAAACCTCCAAGATCTCAAGAAAGAGTTGGATAATATGGAATCTGATAAGGCCCCTAGGCCTGACAGATTCACGGCCTACTTTTACAAAGCTTACTGGCCAATCATCAAAAAAGATCTGATAAGAATGGTCCGTAAATCCCAAAATTTCTTCAAAATAGGGGCAAGCACAAACTCAACATTTTTAGCACTAATACAGAAAGAAAAAGGAGTGAGCAACTTCATTCGATTCCGCCCAATCTCCCTCTGCAGCACTATCTACAAACTAGTCACAAAAATCATAGTGACTACGCTCAAAGTCATTATGCCAGGCATCATTCCGAAAAACCAAGGAGGCTTCATCAAAGGGCGCCAAATCCTAGACAACATAGTGCTAGTCCAAGAAGCATTACACTCCAGCACCCAACACAAAGAGAAAGTTATAATCATTAATCTAGACTTAGCCAATGCTTTCGATAGAATAAGACATGATTTCCTCTTCCAAGTAATGAGAAATATGGGATTCGCCAAAAAATTTATAAGCTGGGTCAAAGCCTGCATAGTTGCTCCATGGATCTCCTCATTGGTAAATGGTTGATCAGCACAGTACTTCCAAGTCTCCAGGGGATTGAGACAAGTTTTCCCCCTATCCCCACTCCTATATTCCATCCAAGCTTCAGTTCTAAGCTTCCATCTTGAATATTGTCAGCAGACCCATTCCCTTCCCAGCCTCATAATGGTGACAACCGTCAAAGACATCAGCCACGCACAGTTTGCAAACGATACACTCCTCCTTGGTGGAGCCAATGTCCTAACAGCTAGAAACTTCAAGCAGGAGATAGACCGTTACAAATAAGTCTCAGGCAGCAAAACTAATGACCAAAATTATAAAGTATACGGCTGGAATTTCCCCCCAAGAGAGATGTTGGAAATTACCAAGGTATTAGGAATAGAAGGCTCAATGACTTGGGACAGTTTCAAATATATTGGGATCCCAATATTCAAAGCCACTCCCAAGATAGTCCATTGGACTCCACTTCTGGACAAAATGAAGGCAGGCATTTAAGCCTGGGGGGCGACTTGGTTAAATCTGGCTGGGAAAGTTGTCCTGCTGAAATCCATCCTAACAAGTCTCCCAATCTATCAAAACTAAATACTTCTTGGACCAAAAACCATCGTCAACAAGATAGACACTTTGCTGAGAATATTTATGTGGGAAGGCAGGAAGCAATCTAAGAGAAAACTTCACCTAGTAATCTGGGAAAAATTAAAAAAAACAATTCTAGAAGGAGGCCTCCAAATCAGAGACGTCGCTACCCAAAATCTAGCAATGGGGGAAAAACTTCTATTGAGTCTAGTCTCCAGAAAATCCTCCTGGAGCAAGGAATTCCTTTGGAAAAAATACTTCTTGGGGAAACGCATCAGATGCCTAGAACGTCTGTCGAAGGTCTTCAAAGGTTCGTCAATCTTTACCCTCTACCTCAGATCCTTATACCACTTCAATTCCAAGATCACATGGATCCCTGGCAATGGGAAATGCATAAGGATCTGGAAGGATTCGATTCTAGGGGATCCACCTCTATACCTCCAGGGAGGATTGGCCAATATCAAAGCATGGCTTCACTCCTCCAGCCATCACATGCTCTGGGACATTTCTAAATGGGAAGAAAACGAGGTAGGAATCTAGAAAGAATGGGACCTGGGGAACTATCTAGAAATGCATGAAGTCGAAGCCAAAACTCTATTGGAGATGTTGCAATGGAAATCCCCCATGAGAGCCTTAGCCAAGGATAAAATAGGATGGGGCACAACCACTAGAACTTACTCCACATATGCACGTTACAAATCTATTCAAGTTATCCCCCATGTTCCCCTAGACCCAACGCCCTGGAAGACTATCTGGTCTCAAAAATCGATCCCCAAAATCAACATGTTCATCTGGAAAATGGCACACAAAAGAATCCTGACTAGTGAAAACTTGAGACAAAGAGGCTGGCATGGCCCCTCAAGATGCCTGCTCTGCCCTTCTGAAGAGGAAATTACCGACCACCTCTACTAAATTTCCTCTTTGCAAAAGAGGTTTGGGAAAACGTAGTAATGTTGGGTCCTGACAAATTAACGTTTCCCTCCTCGACCTCGGATCTGTTGATCACTTGGGCAATACGCTCCCCATTCTCCATGACAAAAAAGGATCTTCTCAAAGCAAGTTGGATGTGGCTTCCCAAGTTTTTAATGTGGAAAATTTGTCTGGAAAGGAACAACGAGATTTTTAATGAGAAAAGCTACAATTCATTCCAAGTTGCAATGAAAACCAAAGCATTGTTGAGTGAGCCTCTAGAAGCCCAAAATAAGCTTTAGAATGCAAACACCCTTGACTCAGAAGAATAACAATGGCTAAAAGATATTTTCCCACACCTCCATCATCGATTAGACACCAACTCAGCCTTGAAAGCAAGCTGGGAAGTCATGATGGGAGAACAAGACTTCATCAAGTGGAGGTCTACGCTTGGAATGCATAGTTTGACCTTCTATGGAGCATCGAAAGGGAACCTTGGAGTGGCCAGTGGGGGAGGGATCATCCTTGCCCCTTTGGGCACACTAGAGGTCACCTACTCCTAGGGGCTAGGCATTGAAACCAACAACATGGCGGAGGCACTCGCGCTCTGGGAGGGCTTGAGACTAGTTGCCTCCAAAAGAATCTAGAATATGGTGGTATTCAGAGACTCCAGAGTAATCATTCAAGCCATGAAGACAAGAAGGAGGCCAAACAACCTCAAACTTAGTCAATTGCTCAGGAAACTAACCTTGTTTTCGCAAAATTTCCAGGAGATAAAATTCTACCACATATTGCAAGGGCTAAATAATCAAGCCGACTCCAAATAAAATAGAGGAGCGACCATGAATAAGGCCAAGCTATTAGTGAATGACATGGGAATGTTTGCACCCATTCCCTAGAATAAGAGTCACCAAAAGGCACTCATAACCCACTCGAAGGCACGATTGGACGTTGGTCGTCTGACAGGAAAACACCCAAACAACTGTAGGCAGGTCCGTCATTCACCTGTCTCCAAGTGCGATTTGCAAATCCCATTGACAAACTTTTGTCAACAGTCTATCCGGCCATATGCAGGCCTGAAGGTGGAGGCCATACCGAATGGCAGAGAAGACCGTGATGTCTGGGTGCACAGAGGTTATTTCTGCGGACTAGGTGTTTCAGGGAAGGTAGGGGAGGCCATGATGAAGGGCAGAGTCACCATGAATTTGGGCTATTTTAGCGTTTGATCCATCAAGAGAGGTAGAAACACCCTATCCAATAAGGGGACACAATCTAAGGGTTGTGAAGGTATTTTAATGGCCTCCAGCTCCAAACCCGGGCCTTCACTGGAAGAAAGATTGGGAGAAATTCAAATGGAGCTCATGAAGCTGAATGATGTGGTCAAAGAGCAAGCAAGAATAATGCATAATAATGACTTTGCCGCAGAAAACAGATACGAACATCTAATCCAGGATCTCAAAGACCTACGTGAGGAGCTCACATCCGATTCAGATGCCCAATTCAAGGATGTAGCAATTGTGCATGGTGATTTTGGGAAGCGCCTTAGCAAGCTCGAAACCAAAATTGATAAACTGCTTGAAGAATGTGCCAAAAACAAGTCAGCAAAGGACAAGGGAAACGAGGAGGGGAAAAGCAGCTAAATTCTCTCATGAAGCTACAGCTTTAACAACTTGAGCATCAAGGCCTTTACATCAAATTCTTGGCTTTTAGTTTTAATGGTTTCCTCAAGTTGTAAAGCACCCGATAGCTAGTTTGTCGACCCTTAATTCAAATTAGTTGTTATTGTCAAAAAAAATATATTAGTTATAAGTATAGTATTATAATACTATTCTAAATATGAGGGGGAGTTAATATAATATTGTTAATATATGTGGAGTTATTATATATTATTAGTTATTATATATAGTACTAGTTAATAACTAATACTATATATAACAAGTGTTGCATGGCAATGCAGTTCCTGTCGGGTTGAATTGGGAATAAATGCACACGGATGGGGAAAATGTAGCAGAGGCAAATGGAAACTGCAGCAGAGGCATGGCAATAAGCATGAATCATAGGTGGTACCCATGCATGAAATGACACGTGGCCCCTAGAGAAATTTTGGCATTGAAACCATTTAGTTTTTGAAAGTATATAATCCATCTTGATTTTATTTTTTACCAGTAGTTTGCCTTGCCATGTTCAAAATTTCCGTTCCTACCTTGCATGTTTTATCTCTTCAATGTATTTATGAAATTCATTCATAATGATTTATTTATACTTCTAACTGGTTAGAGTTAAGTACAATTTTCATAGTCACTTCTTTAAATAGATCAGTTGGCTTGTGTGTTTGTATATGTGCTAGGACAAATAAAGTTATATGCAGTGGCAAAGAAACAACTATGTTTTTTTTTTAATCCTATTGTGTTCTTGTAGATGTGGTAATCCTCTATAAGTTTTTTCCTATCGCGTGTATAGTTCAAATGTGGGACTTAGAGAATATCTGTCGCAATGACTTGAAGCAATACAAAATGAAAGAAATTATTATTATTTTGTTGTTTTTTGTTTTTTGTTTTTTGAAATTAAGGTTCCTGGAAAATAGGACCATGAATCACACACATTAAACATTCAAGTTAAATAAACACAATCTCTTGACATTCAACATAGTTTAAGATAAAATTTCTAAGCACATAAATATAAACGGAGATAAAAATAGTTTTATTTGAAATATATCAAAAATAATATTGTTTGTTACATATTCCTCAAAATTTAAATGTGTTTTTCATATAGACTAGGATTGGGGCTCCCGTGGACCATAAAATAAATATGTACAAGAAATAGGACTGTAGAAAGAAGAAGTGGGTGACGATAGAGAGCAAGACTTGAAAAGAATAAATTGGAAGGTATCAGTCTTTGTTAGACATTTCTATTTAAAAAAGTGGAATAACTGGATTGATAAACAAAGAAGGATGTGATCAGTATAGACTTACACTGATGGTATATATCTCCCTCTTTGCTATTTTATTACTAATGCCTTTTTACTGTTGTTGTCGACGGCTACTGGAATCATGACAACTTCATGTTTCCCTTCGTTGACGAGCTTATCCATTTCCCTTTGGACCCATTCTTCAATGTAGCCACTCAAGGGGGCCACGTTGATCTCATCCCATATTTTTATGTTGAAAAGCTCATTTTCTAATTCCCTTAGATCGATAAAAATATTACGTAGAGCATGATCAATTTCTTCATTTTGTACTGAATAGTCCACTAGCCAGTTGTCCACATCATCTTCACCATATTTAAGGATGTTGTAAAAAATTTCTAAAGACAACCCCTTAAAAATATCAACTTGTTCATCGAAGGCTTGCTTATTTAAGGGCAAGGAGTAGACGATTAAGTTTGGTTATTGGACTTCATTGGTACTTCCAACTAAGTCTATTTCGATCATGTTTTTGAATAATTCTTCTTTATTTGATATGGCTTGTTCACATGATTGGACAATGAGATGCAAGTTCTTCACTTTCTCTTTCCAGCATGCATTTAATTGAGTGATCCAGTTTGGGGAGGGGAAATCTTCTTGTCTTATTCTCATATCTTTCATGTTGGTGACATGGACGCCAAAAGGGATGACCGTGTCTAAATAGAAATTTTCTTCATTTTTTAAATCCACTTGCAAATGTTCGTGCAAAGCATGTGCCCTCATTCCAAGGGAAGCCATACTTTGTGATGTTTCCCAAGCCTCAGTAATAAAATCCATTCTTTTCTTGATATTCTTCTCCACATAGCCTCTACATGATGCAAGGAGGCTAGAGGATCCTTTTAACTTGGCTACAGGGGTGGCAGGCATGGTTATCGCTAAAGGACTAGCAAGCAGTGGAATAGGAATCAAAGCTTCCTCCAATTCCTTGACTCGGTCCTTCATTTTGGCATTCTCAACCTAATTGCCTCCAATGGAATCATCAAGAGAATATTCAGTAGCTTGGTGAAGTCGGGAGATTTGGGACAGCTGCATGTTCCCAAGGTTAATCTCTGAATGAGATTCCCTTTCTTACTTTTTACATCTCTCTTTTCAATAATTAAATTTTTAGACTCACTGTCAAGAAAAATGCTCTAGAATACGAAGGATTCATCTTCGTCATAAATTTTGGTCTTAGATATTTCCACTGGGGGAATATGATAGAGCTTACATATCTGTATCAAAGGTGATTGAATTACCAATATTATTACATTACTTATCTATGTACTATCAGATCTTGGATCATGTCCCTGGACTGAACAACATTGTAGAACATGCTATCTAGATCAGTCTCAAGTTCCATGTCCCCACTCTCAATTTTGAGCTCTTTCGCTTGCCCTACAATTTGTTTTCTCTTCTTCTTCACGGAAATCTTGTGAGAACTATCAATTTTAGTGTGAGGAGGGTTCTTATCTCCTCCTACGTTTGAAGAATTCTTGGTTTCTTTCTTACTAGGGTGGGCCATTGGAACGATGCTCTGGGATTTTGTACTCTTGGGAGTGGTATCCGGGGATTGAACACTCTTCTCACCGGGGCCTTTTCCCTGTTGCTTGTATAATTCAGTGGTGCTTTGTAATGTCTCTAGGTCTTTGGCATCAGAGGCAGGAGTGTTGTCATCATTTTATTTGTTTTATCAAACATGTCTCTGGAAAAAAGAATTGTTGAAGCCAACTGCAAGTAAATTTTCTAAGAAAATTCCATTAGGTTTGAACCCTCTTATCCTTTCAACATATATTAGGTTCAAGTTGTTGAAATGGGCTATGAATTCGTCAATTTTGTTGGCGTTCCTCAACACAAAGTCCCCGACTTTCCAAGGCAGAGGAATGAACTATTTTTTTCTCTTCTCATGGAATAGATGCAACCAGTAGTTCTCTTTCCTTGCTATTTCTATTAAAAACATTATGTTTATAATGTGACAAGAAAGGAAAGTAGGATTTTCCTTGGATCCAAAAATCCTTATCACACTGTAATTCTCCATCTGTTCAAGTGCCCCCTTCCTGTCCAAAAACTTGGTTGCTTGTTCATACATGCGAGGATCATCTTTCCTAACAGTAAATCTTTGAAAATAGAGACAAATTCATTAAAAAAATCATAAAATAGTGGGAGGCCTTGTTCCTTCACAAGGCCTGGTACCAGAAGTTTATTGAGTCAAATTCCTAGTTTACCTTATTGGACACAGACAGTTTTGGAAATGGACAGCAATGCACTATCGCGAGAACCAAGTAGGATGGCATACAAAATTGCTTCTCCTTTTTGAAGAGAGACAATTGGGAATAGATTTCAATGGAAATTAGATTCCCTCAATAAAAAATGGCGTGTTCCTTGACTGTGAAATACAAAATATAAAGAACCATGAGGGAAATACTTGTTGTGGATTATTGTCTCGTTATTCTTGTAAACAACCAGGAAATTTCCCGGAATGGATTTCTAAATGAACTAACCTACAATCTTGTGATATCTTCAGGAACTATTGTCGGGTCTTGCAGGAACTCAGGCAAGAGGTCCAACCCATTATCATGATTTTTTAGGAACTTCTTGGAGTCTTCTCCTCTAAAGGTCAATGTTGGCTCCAACAATTAACATATTGTGAAAGACCTAAGGTGGCAAAGAAACAGGAGAGTGGACCCGCAGTGGAATAATTATTTGGCCTAAAATATATCTATCGACGCACCAAGAGACCAGCTCCTTACAGTCAAAAACTTCAGGGACACAACCTGCACGAGAAATTCCAGAGGTCCAAATTACTTCGTTCTGGGCGGAATGGGATGAGTAGTAAGAGTATGTCATGGACCACCGGAAGTTATGGTCCTCACACCTGAAGATGTTCACTGTATCTCCATAGAACTATTGTCGAGTTGGTGCCATAAGTTTATGAGAACGTCTGTTTGCTCCAGACAATGCTTGAAATGAACAGTTGGAGGGGATAATATAACCCTCCACAAATGTTGGTTCAATGCATGTGAATGGGAAATATCTTTAAGTCTTTCACTCATGACAATCTCTATGGGTGTTGCATGATGAGTTGTTAATAATAAAGCTTAGTTATTGCATACTTGGAAGTGAGAAGGTGGTGGGTATGGTGAAGACCAATTAAGGATTGGAGGTTTTGTGAACGCGCAAAAGACATTCCATGATGTTTGAAATTAACACTGGGAAGGGATAATATAACCCTCCACAAA
>JZKD02S0328738.1:208317-230056 GCA_000966675.3 Picea glauca
ATGGGTGCGCCCATTTGCCTTAATCAACCTCATGAGGGAAGGTGAGGAGTTTTCTAATCTAACGGTTGAGATTAGATCAGATGGGTGGCTGAGATTTGGTGTCTCTTCACTCACCTTCACTTTAATCATAAAGTTATCTTTTAATTTGCATCTCACAAATTAATTTGACTAAGACCCACATTCGGCAATTTCTCCCCTTAGGCGCCTAGGGAAGAGAATAACTTGCCTTGGTACTTCATTTTAATTAAAAATTTAACAATTTTTTGCATGTTTCTGGACAAGTTGTGTAGGGATAGTCAGTGTGACTGTCTCCTCGAGCATTTTACTCATTAATGGCAATATTTACGATATAATAATGTTTTTAAAAACAATTTTTTTTATTATAAATAAGACTCTTTTATATATATATAAGTATGAAAAGTGGTCGGGCAGGCTTGAAAGTAGGGTTACAAGGGATATTGAGGAGAGGTGAGGGCCCGACGGTCAAATTGTGTGTCTTTATAATATATATATATATATATATATATATATATATATATATATATATATTGTGTGTTTTTATAAACATTTGTTTATTATAAATAAGTGAGAAGGTGGCGGGGATGGGGAAGAGAAAGTAAGGAATGGCCAAGCATGAAAAGCGGTCAGACGGGATTCAAAATAGGGTTACAAGGGATACTCAAGGGAGGTGAGGGTCTACTGGTCAAATTGTATGTCTCAGAAATTTTGAGTGCAAAATGTGTAAAACGAAAGAGGGCATGATGGGGAAGTCTAGCAGCCAGTTTGTATATCGTGGAATTTCGGGTGTTGTTTGTAGGTCACAAAACAATGGAAGCACAATATTGAGCCCTCCTATCCCAGAACCTACAATAAAAAAAGTGGCTAAGTATGGAATAGGGAAACGGTCAGTCTGACTTGTTTTCGCTATTATATTGAAATTTGTAATAGATATCCCATTACCTGGCAATATCTTTTCTGCATGTATATCACGGAATTATGGGTGTTGTTTGTAGGATGCGGAACAATGGAAGTGCAATATTGAGCTCGCCGGTCCGGGAACCTGTAATCGAAAAAGTGGCTAAGTATGGAATAGGGAAATGGGCGGTCGGACTCAATTTCGCTAATATATTGAAATTTGTATAGATATTCCATTTCCTAGAAGGATATTTTCTACATGTTTCTAGACAAGTTGTGTAGGGATAGTCAATGTGACTGTCTCCTCAAGGATTTTACTCATTAATGACAATATTTACGGTTGTTGCATGGTGAGATGTTAGAATTAAGCCTCAATTATTGCATACTTGGAAAGAAGTGTGAAGGTGGCAGGCATAGGAAACAACAATTAGGAATTGGATATTTCATGAACCAGCCAACCCGATGATCTGTGAAAGAGATTCCAAGAAATGGCCAAGTATGGAAAGTGCACAGACAAGCTTCAAAATGGGGTGACAATAGTTCCCCAGGAGACGCAAGGAACTAACGGTCAAATTTTATGTCTCGGAACATTTGAGTGCAAAATGTCTAACATGGAAGAGGAGATGATGTGGGAGTCCAGCAGTAAATTTGTATATCACAGAATTCTAGGTGTTGTTTGTAGGTCACAGAATAATGGAAGTGCAATCTACAGCCTGCCTTCCTCAGAATCCGTGATCGAAAAATTAGCTAGGTATGGAATGGGGAAGCGGTCTGTCGGAGTTGCGATATAAAAGCATGAGTGCAAATGTGAACACATGAGTCCGCCAAACCATGCAGTTAGACATTTTCAGAAAAATGACTAAGTAACCAGAAAGAGAAAGTAGAGGGGAAAAAGAAATGGGAATTTGGTTAAGTATAGAAGAGGGAAAAGAAGGCATAATATATTCAAATCTGTAATAGATATCCCATTACCTAGAAAGATCTTTTTTGCATGTTTCTGGACAAGTTGTATACTTATTGCATACTTGGAAAGAAGTGTGAAGGTGGTGGGCACAGGAAACAACGACTAGGAATTGGAGATTTCTTGAACCCGCCAACCTGACGATCCGCGAAAGATATTCCAAGAAATGGCCAAGTATGGAAAGCAGTCAGATGGGCTTCAAAATAGGGTGACAAGGGTTCCCAAGGAGACATCAGGCCCCGATGGTCAAATTGTATGTATCAGAACTTTTGAGTGCAAAATGTGTAACATGGAAGAGGGGATGATGTGGGAGTCTCGAAGTCAATTTGTATATCGCGGAAGTATGGGTGTTGTTTGCAGGTCACGGAACAATGGAAGTGAAATTTAGAGACTATCTGCCCGAGAATCCACGATCGAAAAAGTGGCTAGGTATGGAATGGGGAAGCGGTCGGTCGGAATCATGATATAAAAGTATGAGTGCAAATGTTAACCCGTGATTCTTCCAACCCACGCAACTAGACAATTTTGGAAAAACAACTAAGTAACCAGAAAGAGAAAGTAGAGGAGAAAAATAAAGGGGAATTTGGTTAAGTATAGAAGAGGGAAAAGAAGGGGATAAAAGAGAGTAGGAAAATAGAAAAATGGAGGGAAATTTTTGTAAGTGGGAATTGGTCTCAAACAAGCCCCATTGTTTCAAAACCATCATTTTCCAGTCCAATATTTTATCCACTTACTTGTTTTATATTGTGCTTGTACCATTAAAAAGGGTGTGAGCAAATGCTTTGTTGAAGATTTGTTTTTATTACAACTTGTGGGAGTAATTGTGTTCTTGATACATTCTTCAATGACTTGACATATTATTTTAAGTATTAAACTTCCTGCATGATGGGTTGTTAGTATTAAATCTTAATAATTTCATATCTAGAAATAACAATGACGAACTTGAATTTTGATATTGTGGTTGATTTTGTAGTCCCATTTAACTTCATCTACCATATATCAATTATTATTATTATTATTTTAAATATTTGCGAAGAAGAAATTTGGTAATTTCATTAATAAAGTAAAAGTGCTCAAATAGAGGTTAGGGGATGCACAACTAATAAAATGTTTCCTTTTGGAGTAAAGGAATCAAGGAAGCGAAAGGGAAAGAAGAGATTGTTTGCTCAGCAAGGTTGAGATGAAAACGAAACTTATAGGATGAGGCCTAGATTGCCGCATTGTGAATCAGTGTTGTTATGTTCTATCTGCATTATGAATAGAATTGAATGTTGGTTTGAAACTGTCTGAAATTCATTTATGTTTCCATAGAAGCCAAATGCGATCGACACAATGCATTGTCATATAATTGTTCAATGTTCCATATTAAATCAAATTACTTGAGACAATACAATATTCAAGAATTACAAGACTATCAAACCATGCAAACAAGAAGAGGTGTTAAATCCAGCAAAGAAGCACCAACCAAGATTCCAAGGCAATTTTTTTAATAGTAAATCTATAAAAAAAAATAGTGGGCAGTTTATATTTATCCATAGACATTGGATTGAGTTCTTTGCACTGAAGCATTGAACATATTTTTCATAAATACAGGTACAAGAGTTACAAAAAAATAAAAAAAACATGCAGAAAATTATGTGTTGTTCCTCTAGTGCTACAGCATGCATGAGCCATCGAGAATCTCTTGAACATGCATACAAAACTCATTACCATGATTTTTTAGGAAGTCCTTGCAGTATTCTCCTTGGAAGGTCAATGTTGGCTGTTGCAATCTCAATATCTTGTGGAATACCTGAGGTGACAAAGAAACAAGAGAGTGGTTCTGCAGTGGAATAATTATTTGTCTTGAAATAGGTCAACAACACTCCTGCTCCTGACGTTGGAGACTTAGAGACATTGCAAAGCACCGTTGAATTGTACAAATAACAGGGAAAATTCCTCAGTGAGAAGAGTTTCCAATCCACAGCCACCACGACATCCCTGCAGCATCACTCCAACGTCCCACCCCAGTAAGAAAGAAACCCAGAATTCTTCAAACGTAGGAGGACATAAGAACCCTCCTCCCGGTAAAATTAATAGTTTTCACAAGCTTCCCATGAGGAAGAAGAGAAAAAATGTTGTAGGGCAAGCAGAAGAGCCCAAAAATGAAAGTGAGGACACACCAAGAGACCACCTCCTTACAGTCAAAGACTTTAGGGACACAGCCTGCACGAGCAATTCGAGAGGTCCAAATTACTTCGTTCTGGATGGAAGGGGACCAAAATACCCCCTCCTTACAGGCAAAGACTTCAGGGACACATGATGCACGAGCAATTCCAGAGGCCCAAATTACTCCATTCTGGGCAGAAGGAGATGAGTAGTAGTAATATTCCTTGCACCAGTGGGAGTTCTAGTTCTCACCCCCTAAGATGTTAATTTTATATCCAAAGAACAGGAGAGTGGTCCCACAATTGAATAATTGTTTGGCTTGAAATATATCTCTGGGCACATCAATATACCATTTCCTTATATTCAAATACTTCAGGGACACAGGATGTACCAAGGACAAATCCAAACCCAATCTAAAACCATAAAAATGAAAGGAAAGGATACATCTCTGAGGGCGAGGACCGCCATCCAAACAGAAAGACTCAAAATCTCGAGCTGAAAAGAATCTATTGCATTCAACATCAGTTTATTTTCTGAAACCCCTTCCTTTGGTATTGTCAAGGCTACCATAGCCGAGCTGGGAAATGCCCCCCGTTATGGTTAATTTAAATTTGGGCACAGGAGTGGGAAAAACGTTTGCATTTCCATCATCCATTGTTGTATCATCATTCATCACATCATCTTATTCCGACTCAAAATCGATCGCATCAACCCCTGCACCGACCATCAACGCAGGCGGGCGGGTTGTATGAGCAGGGGGGTTGCCTTGGAATTATTTGGATTGAAATATATCTCTTGGTGCACCAAGGGAACATCTCCTGTTTTGCTTCTGGGAGGAGGGAGATGAGTAGTAAGAATATTTCTTGGAGCACTGGAACTTGTGTTCATCATGCCCGAAGGTGTTTACTGTATCTGGACAAAGTTGTTTTCGAACTACTGCCATAAGTTAAGAGAATGTTTGTTTTCTCCAGATGATTTTTGAAATGAAAATTCAGAAGGGATAATATAACCATCCATAGATCTCGGTGTAATGTGTATCAATGGGATATCTCCTCAAGCCTTTCGTTGATCAATGACAATCTATACGGTTCATGCATAATGAGTTGTTACCATTAAAGCTTACTAATTGCATACTTAGAAAAACATGTGAAGGTGGAGGTGATGATGAAGAGAGATTAAGGATTGGATATTTTGTGAAGCCGCCAACCGGACGGCATGCAAAAGAGATTGCATGATGCTTGAAATGAACACTCGAAAAGGATAACAAAACCCTCCGCAAATCTTGGTTTAATTTTTATTAATAACAGATCTCCTCCAACCTTTCACACATTAATGGAAATATTAACGGTTCCTGTAGGATGAGCTATTAGCATTAAATCTTAGTAATTTCATATCTAGAAAGAAGAGTGAAGGTGGCGGGGACGGCGAAGAGTGATTAAGAATTGGATATTTCATGAACCTGCCAAGCCACGAAAGAGATTCCAAGAAATGGCCAAGTATGGAAAGCGGTCGGTCGAGCTTCAAAACAGGGTCACAAGTTATACTTAAGAGACGTCAGGGTCTGATGGTCAAATTGTATGTCTCTGAACTTTTGACTGAAAAATGTGTAACATAGAACAAGGCATAATGACGGATTTCGGCGTTCAATTTGTATATCGTGGAACTTCGAGTGTTGTTTGTAGGTCGCAGAACAATGGAATTCAAGCATGGTCAGGAATTGGTGATGGAAATAAGCATGGTCGAGAATCGGTGATGGAAATAGTGGTCAAGTATGGAATGGGGAAGGGGTTAGTCGGACTTGTGATATAAAATCATGAGACATATTCGAAATAAGGCATATTGATGGGCTTAAAAACAGGGCCACAAGTTATACTTAGGAGACGTGAGGGCCCGATGGTCAAATTGTATGTCTCCAAACTTTTGATTGCAAAATGTGTAACATAGAATAGGGCATAATGACGGACTTTGGCGATCAATTTGTATATCACGAAACTTTGGGTGTTGTATATAAAAGCATAAGACATTCGAAAAAACTACTAAGTAACCAGAAAGAGAAAGTAAAGGAGAAAAATAAAGGGGAATTTGGTTGTCAATTTGTAGATTGAGGAATTATGGGTGTTGTTTGCAGGCAACGAAACAATGGAAATGCAATGTTGAGCCCGCCTACTCGAGAACCCACGATCCAAAAAGTTGTTGAATATGGAACAGGTAAGCGGTCATTCAGACTCATGATATAAAATCATCAGTGGGAATCTGAACACGTGAATCTGCCAATCCGTGCACCTAGACATTTTCTGAAAAATGACTAAGTAACCAAAAAGGGAAAGCATAGAGAAAAAATAAAGGGGATGGAAATTTTCGGAAGAAGGAATTGGTGTTAAGAAAGCCCCATTGATGGTCTTAACAGTAACTATGAAGTGCATTAAACAGGTGAACATGATTTTCAATCAAGGAATAGATAAAGTGATTCATTCTTATACTTTCCAGGATGTGTTTTCATAAGAGAAGCATCGAAAAGCCACAAGAAAATCAATTTGGGGATGTTCAAGTAAAATTATTGTACTGTCAAATTCACCGTAAGTATAAGAACGACGAATTTTAATTTAATTTTCTATGGTTGATATGATAGTTCCATTGGACTTCACATAGCATATATCCTTTTATTTCAAAATATTTCTGAAGATGAATTTTGGTAAGTTCATCAATCAAGTAAAAGTGCTAAAATGAACCACATATTACATTTGCTTCAGATAGCTTACATTAAAAGGAAAAGCAGGTCATGTATATTCTTTAAGATCATAGAAAAATAGCTAAGATCCTGAATGTATCATTAATTTTCCAGAATGAAGCATACAACCAAGAGCCAAGTAAACACCAAATGTATTGAAATTCGAGGCACAAGGCAACACATGAACAGAAAAGGCACCAAGGGAGATCCCACAAGGGTCCATAGAGCAATACGCATCGATCTATGCATCAAACAATTTGATATAAAAAATAACATGTGGAATTGGTTTTCTCTTACATGTGGGATATGTTCCCATGAGAAAATAATTGGGCCCATGAGAACCATGAACTACAGCAAGAAAGTACATGAACACAAGACAACACAAAACCAACAAAGATTGGGCATTGTATCTGAGCTATAACCAAATCCACAAATGGGCACCAAGAAACTTGTCGATTACTATTTTACCATCAATCAAGATCACTATGGACATTTTCTTATGATAGTACTATGTTCTATCACTACCGGTTCTAACAATGTCAAATTTCCAATATTATTGGAAATGCCTGATGGTTTCGTTCAGAGGAGAAAACCATTTTGACGGTTCAAAGGATGGACCTAATTTATTCATAGTTGGATACTTTATATGGGGTTTGTCCTCATGCTTCTCATTCCTTGACTGAACAATCTTATGCGCTTCCTGTTCAATTTTCCATGGCATTTCAAAACTCTATTCATATCCTCATTGGGCAGCATGGACAGATACACATGAGACTGTTTCATTTCCTGCCAATGCTTTATATGATTTTTTTTGTTTTTTTTTCAATCAATATGCAGTATTGCATTGTCCTCATTTAAGGTAAATTTTCTATGGATCTAAAAGTCATGCATCATGTAGACATTGTTTTCCTTTCTCTGTAGGTATACTTCATATGGAAATTCTGCTAGCCCGGGAAGCACATATTGTAACAGAGGTTGTTTAATTGTACAATGTACGATTATTTTGCTAACGGTTCAGATGGAAGTTTTGAGGAAATGTCTATATATGTAAGGGCATTTTTTACTGCACCATAGACAATCAATTGTACCATAATTTATGAAAGCATAGGCAGAAGCAGGAGAGTTACATTTGGCACATACAGGCTTGAAGGGGGTCGAGTATGCATTCGCTGCAACCAAAAAACCCTCAACCTGGGCACGTGAGCACAACAGTTAATATATTGAACAATATAATATACAATTGCACAACAAACAAAAAAATCTACAGAAAATTGGTGAAGGCAATTAGTATGAGAAAAGTGTGGATGGAATTGTAGATGTATACGCACAACAATTGTCGAGACGGTTAGTTTCTTGAGATCTTGTACTATGTATGTTCACAATTCTGTTACAAATTTTTCTTGGGTTGTGCAAAAGATGCTTTCTTTAACATCTCTTTTCTTTGTTATATTTTTGAAGAGCATAAGTGGAAATTTCCCTTTATGCAATTGTTGTTCCATTGAGGAAAACAAATTTGAATAGGTGTAGAACATTTGCAGTTGCAACATGGAACAGTGCAATAGTTGTGTAACATAACCAAGATACATAGACATGTGAAAGTAAAGGACAAAACTGAATATGGAGAATGGTACCATTGTCTTTTCATTGTCTAAATATCCATCTTTTATATGGAGAATGTGATGCGAGGCAATTTTTCTCGCGAGTATGACAATTGCACCAATGGTTCTGATTGGGTAAGTGTCGTTGCTTTATGCAAGTTGGTTGATTGTTGTGTCCGCTACGAAACAATATTCTGAACAAATCACAAGAATTTTTTCCATAATACTTGTTTCGTTGAGCAATATAATCCGATCACAATCACCATGGTCATATACTGTTTTGGGCAATATATTAAATTTTTTAATGGATATCCCATTACCTGGTAAGATATTTTCTGCATGTTTTTGGACAAGTTGTGTAGGGATAGTCAGTGTGACTGTCATCATGGTTTCATTGTCTGTCATGTCATCATGCATAATTAATCTAGTTTTGTTTTCCTTGTCCAAGTAGGTGCTATACACGACCATTATGTCCCCGACAAACACTTGTCCAGTTCGGCGGTTGTTCAAACCTTCTATTGATAGTATTTTGGGTGTTATAAGCTTAGACTTGGTGACATTTTTTGAACAAGAAAAGTAATGTGAATGGTAGTCTGCATTATTTTTTTGTTTTCTTTTTTTCCTAGCATAAATGTACAAGTAGATGCACAACTTGGATGAAGTATGGAGGCTAGAATTTTGTAACCAGACCTCTTAGTCTCCGGAACTTGCACTATGTTTAGCGTCTCACTTGCGCCCGTCGATACTTATTGTGAACTGCAAGTATGTGTTTCATATGACATCATCATATTTATCATGGCATAGATGAATAAATATCTCAGGATATTTGTTTGGTAAACATATCAGGAGCACAATGTATGAATCTTTACCTTTGGCCTTGTTGTTCTATTGATGTTTGTGATGATTGACTGCTCATGCCCATGTCACTAGTCCAAATTTTTCTGATGCAAGCATGTGTATATGAACATCAAAAGGACTAAATAAGCATATGCATTGTATATTGTCCATAATTGTTCTGAATTTCACATACATGCTCGAAGGAGATGGAATATGAAATAGGGTGTCAAGGGATACTCAGGAAACATGAGGACCCGATGGTCAAATTGTATGCCTTAGAATTTTTTACTACAAAAATGTGTAACACGGAACAGGGCATGATTGGGGATTATGGTGGCCAATATGTATATCGTGGAACCCCTGAAGCTAGAGGAGCAATCTTGAGCCCACCAACCCAGGAACCTGCAATCGAAAAAGTGGCTAAGTACGGAATGAGGAAGTCGTCAGTCAAAGTCGTGATATAGAAGCATGAGTATAAATGTGAACCCGTGAGTCCACTAACCCGTGCACCTAGACATTTTCAGAAAAACAACTAAGAAAAGAAACCAGAAAGCGAAAGTATAGGGGAAAACAAAGGGGAATTCGGTTAAGTATAAAAGAGGGAAAAAAATGGATAATAGAGAATGGGAAAAGAGAAATGGGGAGGGAAATGTTTGGAAGCGAGAATTTTCAACAAAAGCCCATTGTTTCCAAATCATCGTTTTCTAGTCCAATATTATATCCACCTACTCGTTTTGTGTGTTTGATTTACTATCACAGTGGGTATACCTTTTCGAAGATTGTACTTCATCCTCCTCTGTTGTGGCATATAATATTTCATCCTCTTGTCCAACTAATTTGTTTCTTTCAATGTAGCAACACAGAAAAATACAATGGACATGAAGGTAAGTTAGTATGTAGAAAGACATGTAAAAAAAAAAATACAATTCTATTTATTTCAATGTAGCAGCACAGAGAATACAATTCACATGAAGATATGTTACTATGTAGGAATATAAGTATCATCTACATACGATAAATTAGGTGCAAAGCAGTAGAACAAATATACAGACAATAAATGAAATACTAAACAATGGAATATGAAATAAGAGTAGAAGCATGCACCTTTGTATCTCCTCTTCTACATTTGATAAAGCGTCCCTCGTCTTCTCCAGTTATTCTTTTTGTTTAAATGTAGCAATGCAGAAAATACAATGGACATGAAAGTAAGTTGGTATGCAGGAAGTCATGTACAAAAATGAATACAGTTCTATTTATTTCAATGTAGCAGCACAAAGAATACAATTGACATGAAGATAAGTTATTATGTAGGAAGATACGTAGTATCTACATACAATAAATTAGGTGCAAAGTAGTAGAACACATATACAGACAATAAATGAAATACAAAACAATGGAATATGAAATAAGAGTAGAAGCATGCACCTTTGTATCTCCTCTTCTACATTTGCAGTGAAGAGTCCTTCCTCTTCTCCAATTATTTTGTTTGTTTCAATGTGGGAAAGAAAAAAATACAATGAACATGAATGGAAGTTGGTATGCAAGGGAGAAAAAGTAATATGTACATACAGTAAATAAGAATCAAAGGAATAGAATAAAAGAGAGTTAGAGTCTTTTCTTGATCCATGGTTGTAATTATTTAGAATTTTTCTTGTCCAAAATATATTACAAGCTAGAAAATATTAAGAAATCCCATGGTTGTAGCTGAATGATTTGGTTTTGTGCAACAAAGTATCCATATATGCTTTGAGACATGGAAATATAATTTTGTAATATCTTTGATGTATATTTCATAATTCAAGTACAAGACAAATTGTATCGTGGTCAGACTAGTCTGTGTATAAGATAAAGAGGTCGTATTGTGATATGGGCATATTTCACCATATATAGTTAATATGTGTGTTTCGTACATGTTTTATCTTAACCAAAAGAAAGAGGACATTGTAATTGCACATGTGGTTTTCCAATTATTTGATATGGCACTATTTTGTAGCATGTCAACACTAAAGTATCCTAGAATGATAATGGTTTCATCCATATGAAAATGGTGTGATGCATTTGAGAACACATTCATTATGTTAGCCATGTTGCATCCGAAGTGGCATAGAGATTGAATATTGCAATTTGCAATCCAGGTAAAACTACTCTTGCTAGCACCATCTCACAATCGTTTTCTTCTACAAGAACATTTTGCAAAGGCATGTATGTATGGTTCAGAGTTAGGAGAAAAAACTAGAGCAAAATTTAAGAGCAGGATGGAAAGATATGTCAATTTTATGCAATTTTGTTGCAGCCTAGGCACGGTTGTACCATACCTAGACCTTCTACACCTATATGTAGTTTTATTCTACAAGAACATCCTACAAAGGCAACAAGATTGACATCGTATTTTTCATGCGAAAGACATGGGTTCAATTCCCATACGGGATAGGCATTAGATTTCCACTTCGTCACACATGGAAAAGGACTGGAATTTGCAATGCTAGAAAAAATGACAGCCGGAGTTGTGGCCACGACATTGGCATGGACATGGTGCGGAGCCTCAGGAAAAAATCAGAGGAAAATTGAAGAGGAGGAGAAAAAGATATGCCAACCTCTATGGAAAGTCTGCAGGACAAGAACGATGAATAAATACTTAACCCTTCTTACTTGCAAAATGAAAACAACGAATAGTAAACAATGAATATGAATGAAAGTATGTTATTGAAACTTACCGGTTAATGACGAACGACATAACCGTAGGTCCACTTGCGGGTGCAGAACTTGAACACTGCAAAGTGAAAAAAACAACTCCAATTGTCGACCCAGGACCCCAACCTTGAAAATCCAAAGCAAACAAAAGAAAGCAGTAAGAAACAAACCAGTGAGAGAGCACCAACAAGCCCAACTGCAGCTGCAGGACCTCAAACTTGCAAACTTGAACCAAACAACAAGAAGCAACAACCGACAAACCAACGAACAAATGAACAAGCAAAAACCACTGAACCAGTAAACAATATATGTATCTTCAATGATGAACAAATTACATTCCAAGCATAGAAGAAATCCAAAACATATGACGACCATGCGAGTGGAAATACTTAAATATTCTTACTTGCAAACTGCAAATAGTAAAAAACAAAGAACGAATACGAATGAAATTATGGTATTGAAAATTACTCGGCAATGATGAACAACAAAAGTGCAGGTCGAATTGTGGGTGCATGACTTGAACCCCGCAAAGTAAAAAGAACAGATCCAACTGCGGGTGCAGGACCCCAACCCTGTAAAGTTGAAGAAAACAAAAGCAAGAAACAAGCACCAACAGGTCCAACTGCAGGTGCAGGTCCTCAACCTTGCAAAGTTGAACCAAACAAAAACAAGCAACAACTGACGAACCAACGAACTAGCGAACAAGAAGCAACCAGTGAACCAGTAAACAATATATGTATCTTCAATGATGACTAAATTGCATTCCAAGCATAGAATAAGTATGAAACATATGATGGCTATGCAACTGGTGGTGGACAACAATATTGTCCAAATTCACTACAACATTGTATGGAAAAATTCGAGGGAAAATGTACTATGAGAATCCTATTTAAGTAAACATTTAAGGTTTTCAGGGTTGTTTAAGGGCCTCGCGCTATGCAAACATTTAATTTTCCAGACCTGTTTAAGGGCCTCGCGCTATGTAAACATTTAAGTTGTTAGGCCTATTCAAGTACCTCAAAAAGAGTGTCAATGATCAAAACTTTCGGTATGTAAACATTTCAATACAAATAGAAATAATAAAAACATTAAAAAAGAGCGTCAATGCTCAGAACTTTCGGTATGTAAACATTTCAATAAAAATTTAAAAAGACCATCCATGCTCAAAACTTTGGATATCTAAACATTTACAACATTGGGAACAACGAAGCTAGCAATAAGACTTCCAATCTACTCTCCAATGAGACAATGACATATAAGGTTTTTTTTATTATATAAAAAAGAATGATTTTACTTCTATAGTTTGAACAATACAAATGATGCGAACATTTATAGTCAAAAGACATATTAATATGAAGTCAATGAATTATCGATCGCTATAGTCCCTCTGCATCTTCGACGGAGACTAATAACTGTGTGGAGTATATAGTATTAGTTAATAATTGATACTATATAATAACTTCACAAATATTAACAATATTATATTAACTCCCTCTAATTGTTAGATGATAAATGGATTTTGACGAAAAATGAAGAGCATTCTTCCTTCTTATAATGATAACTTCAAATTTTTGAGTTCTTATTTTAGTTTTTTCATGTTATAAATTTGAGTTTTCCAAGCAAGCAACCGAATTCATCTTGTAGTCAAACACAGTCGTCTGTTTTGAAATTACAATAGAGAAAACGCATTATGGACTTTAATGACATTATTGCATAACTGAAAAACTGACTTTGTCTTGTAGTTGGACACAATCGGTTATTTTGAAATTACAATAGAGAAAACGCATTATGGACTTTAATGGCGTTATTGCATCACTATTTCTAGTTATGGACCAAGTTATGTTCAACATTATGCAATAGACTAAAACTTTTGTGTTGATCAGTCTTTTATCAGTCTTAGTTATTCGACTATCGAAATTTTTAACTATATTGTAGTTAAATTATATCATCTTATGAGTCCCCTGCAATAATTCAATTATACTTGTTTAGACTTGGTCCCTTGTTTTGACCATTTTTTTTGCAAGAACAACCAGGTAAACAAGATTTGCAAGGGTATCTATTATTTGTATGTAGGGCGGCAAGATCGGTGGGTGCATATCGAGGTAAGAAACCCGAATAAGCTTGTTTTCTTGTTTACATTGGGTGTTGGGACCTCTTTGGATTTAACTAGGATATAATGCATTAATTTACATTATTGATCATTGGAAATATTTGACATTTTGAATGTAGGAAAATTATATAAAAGGATTGTTTTTCGTGTAGTAGCTTAAACTAATATAATATTGATTCCAACAAGTGTCAAATACATTCTCCCTACCATAATAATGTGTAGGAACCATGTCGAAGCAGTGGTCCTATGCACTTTCCACCTCAATTCAGGTCTCTCATTTCTTTGGTAATTCTCGCATTTTCCTACTATTTCTATTATTCATTTTCATAGTGTTAAACTAGACCTGAGTAGTGGCAAACAGTAAGTTCTATTAATTGACCAGAACTATGTCAGACCTTGAAGTTTTTAGTAAGGTTTCTCCAGGAACTAGGAGACCAAGAAAGGAGAGAGGAGATTGTAAATTAGTGATATGTTTCTCATTGCGTCAGTAGTTTTCAGAAATGAGATTAATGGCTCATGAATTAACAAGATTGATTGGAAATTGCAGACCCATTTTCACTGAGGATTTTCTTAGAACTTGAATAACATGGCTGAAAATAGACTCCAATTTACATCCAGGAAGGAGCCAACAAACCCCATTGGTGTTTTTTTTTTCTTTTTCTTTTTTCAAATTGATTTCTTTCATGTTGCATGTCAATATAAATACCTCCATGGATTGCTAATAGCATTTCTGGGTTACAGAGTAGTGTGCCTAATATCTAATAGGGTATTTATTGTCACATAATTGTAGAGTAGTGACTCTAATTTTGAATTGAGTATTTATGGTTAAAAAATAACAAAATACCTAAAAATATTGATGATAGTTGGTTAAACTATATCCTTACATTTGTTTGATAATATAAATTAAAAAAATACCCAAAAACATTGTACCTATTTCCTTTCATTTTTTGGATTGTTAAGGATTGATAATATAACTAAAGGCAAGATGGAATTTGTTTTGGGAAAGATAAAGCTCTCCATGTTTAATAATTTTTTGTTTCTCATTTTGGGGAAATGATATTATTGTATCGAGCTTAATTTTGTAGGTGCAATATCGGAATACAACTCACCTATGTCAATCCAAGCCACTTCTAACAATGAATGGATAGTTTCCTGGACCTATTATTGTAGTAAATGAGGGCGACAAGGTGATCGTGAAGGTCCCTAATCATGTAAAACACAATACCACAATCCACTGGTATGGCTCAGATACTGATTTTGTCTTGCGACACTTAGTAGTTTCAATTTGAAATGTATTCCCATGTATGGTTTTTAGTACTATTGCATTAATGAACATGTCTTTGCAGGCACAATGTTCGTCAATTTCAGATAGGATGGGCTAATGGTCCAGCTTATATTACTCAATACCCAATATAGAAGGCCACTCATACACCTACATATTCAGTATCACTCAACATAGGTGTAATCTGCTTTGGCATGCTCACATCACGTGGCAACGAGCATCAATCCATAGAGCATTCGCTATATAATTTGAGGTGTTGACTTTTACGATGGTGTAAAAATGCAATGATGTAAAAATGAGAGGAAAAAATAAGGGAATTTGTATCAGCAGTTCTTACATAGAGCAATTATTAAGAAAGCAAAAAGTTTCAATACTATACACATTTTTATATTATATTTTTATATTATAAGGAAAAATGTCATTAAAGGAAAATAAGATTATATATTTATATATGTCAAGGAAAAATCTGTTGCGCAGGAAAATAGGAGAGAATAGGAACAAGTGTTTGATAACATAAAGGAATATTGACCATTCAAGAAGGTTTATATATATATAACGGGAGAAGATCACACGACCGACCTATTGTTGGTTGCTAAACCGACTTGTTTCTTGCGTGTAGTAGTTACACTCTGTAGCTCCTGTTAGGATGAGATTTGAGTGTCATCCTCACTATTTCTCTGATACTGGGAGGAGTTGTAAATGTGATGACAAGAGTTGTAAATGTGTTGTGGAGTTCTTTAAATGAAATCCTTCATTAGACTCTCAGGGCATGGAAGTTGATCTCTTATTAACTGCTTCACCGTACCAAGGTTGTATGTCATGAGCAAGGACATGCACATATTGAATGGAGGATCCTTGCCACAACATCATGCTCATATATCCCATGCCCATAGAAGAAGAAATAACCAAAACATTATGCTCATACATCAAATTTTTTGCATATGGGAATGTTTTATTTGTAATGGACAGACGACTAAATCGCTAGAGAGACTTCCTCTTAAAAGAATGCCTTCGGTGTAATAAAGATTATTTCGTTTTATTTTTTTAATTTAAAAGACTTAGATAATTGGTCAAACTTTTAAATTTATATAAAGAAAATGAAAAAATTACTTCACCCACAACATAGAAAATAATCATTACAAAATAATAAATGACCTAGAAATTAATAAATAGTTTTGGTATCACATAAACTTGTCAAAGCCTTAGGGGTTTGTGGTTTCTACCAGAGTCTGTATTTTTGCATGTTTCTCCTCCTTTTGCAGACCCAATCGTAAGGTTTTTCCTTTCGGTTATATTTTTCTTCTTTTGTCGGTCTGAGAGGTGTCGACCCTAAGCCTTTCTATTTTCTCTGAGGTCAATCGCTCTCTCTCTCTTGGTCTCTTTCCCTGATCCTTTTGCATTCCCTAGTACTCATCCAGTCATCCAAATATTTGTTTACAGAGGCCGCAACCATAAGCACAAGTGAAGCACTTAGAGCGGTCTGATATGGACTCAAATCAAGCGAGCGAGAAAGATCAGCTTCCAATGACAGAGACCCATAAGGAAGATCAAATCGACAACCGTCAGGTGATCAGGATCATGTAGTTACACGAAGTATAGCATTAGATAGAGTTCTGAAATTGCAAGGCCATCCTAGCCATTGATCCTGGGGAAGACACACGGCGCAAGATTATCATTTTGCTAACTCACGGAATGGATAAGTCGAAGGGCATAGTCATGAGGACTCGTGAAATGCGAAGTAACGAAATGATCTAGGTCATCTATTTCAGAAGAACATGTGGTGCAGGATCCACGTAGAAAATATTTTCGAGAAAGTTGAGGTGAAAAGTGTCAAGGGTCCGAGGTCTCAAAATGTCGAAAAGATCTGGGTCGTCCGATGCAAAGAGACGCGTGTCACCCGATCCAAGTGATCGTGATTTCACAACTCGGATATTTCAGCATGGAAGTACAATGTGAACTCGTGAAATCCCGAAATGCTTGGGAATCAGGCCCACGATCGCAACCCGCGGTCATATGGAAGCAAGGCCATAAAGAAGGGGAAGGCGCCTATCAAGCATCGGGCAACTGAGATTGTTTAAGGAAATGATCATGTCCATCAAATCCAAATAAGTTTCAACCGTCGATCTAGATGGGTCATTTCGCGGGATCGAGCATCAAAACATTTGAAATCAAGGGGAGTAAAGACTCTCGAAATGCGAGATCCCAAAAATTTCATATGGGATATACATAAGGTCATTGCCCGAGGTCGCGTGGAGCTATGGATAGGAGCTACACCAAGGGCCAAAAGTGCTCATTTTGGTATCATCAGAGGATCTGCATGGTTTCGAGGTGTTGGGTTGTCTCGGAGGAGTCGTGAATGTCTCCTGGAACATTCATGGGTGTCAGGCTCCATCCTGATCCTGATGTAGGTATTTAATGGAAATGGGGGAGGTGGTTGAAACCTCCTCTCACCCCATAAATGGAAAGAATGAAAAGATGGTCATGTAGGCAGACTAGCATCCCAAACTTCCCCTGTCAACGGATTCTTCTGCAAAGCCCATACTGGTTTGAGATCCCGTCTGACAGAAGAATGCAAGTACAGACTTCTAGAAGAAGATACAGATGCAAATCTTTGAATGTAATAGCCAGGTCAAATCTCTCATGGTGGCGATTGTTTTGAGTATAAATACTCAGTTTTGATATTTTTTTGAGGTTGATGGTTGAGCTAAGCTCACATATTGTAAATTTTTAATGAAGCATCTAGTTCTCTAGTTTTGTGCTTCAATTTGAGACTTATTGCTTAAATGACAGTCAGATTTATTATCATCTCTTTTGCTTCTGATATTTAAGACTCAGGCATGGGTGATCTAGTCGAGTTGTTGTGATTGTATTGTAATGTATGTTTGATTGCAATATTGTTATGACATTTTCAGTTTCCTGAAGTTTTGGGTTCGAGAAGATCTTTTATTCGAAGCTTTTCCTCCCTTAGGTTGTTGGAAGACCCGATGTCCATAGCAGAATTCTACATTTCCTCACATGTTCTTCCCCCTTACTCACACTTTACTACAACTTACTAACTGAAGTTAGATCAATACCTCATATGCTTATGCATGCCAGCCCAATTTTTCTGAGTTAAAGCGCTATAATCCTGAGACTATGTCTGATCCGTAGGATCTTTTAATGACTATGGTTGAGTTTTAATTTTGCATGTGTTAATTAACCATTTGAGAAGCTTAATGAAAGAATGAGGAAAGAAGAGGAATTATGACAGCCATATACACATATGCAGATCTGAAATGAAATAATAGACAGCAAACCATAACACGCAGATTGATAACGGAGTTCGGCACAACTTTGCCTATGTCTCCGGGCCTTTGTCTCTGTGGGGAAGGCTTCTTTATTTCTATTCAAAAGCTCAAAAGTACATCGTAGCAGTGCCAATTAGCTACAAGACTGATCTGGTCATGTTCTTCTAGATCTTAAGAACCCTGCAAAGAAAACGGCACGCAAAACAGACATCTGGAGCTACCAGAAATGGCCCAACAGCGTCTACTCCTCAATAGCTTCCCGCATAAAAATGGCTTTGGCTTGGCTTCCCTTCAGCATAACTCTGCTCTGACTGACCTTGACTATCCTCCATGGCCTCAAACAGGCCTGGTTTATATAGATCTGAAGTTGGTTAGTCATCTCCAACTTCCTCCCAAAATTTGGGCTCCAAAAATGCCCAATATCTCCCAAAAATGGAGAAAATAAACTAATATCAGGCATAATATTATGAAAAATCAAAAACATTACAAAAAAACCCACTTTTTGTTTAAATTCAGGCATTATCCCCTGATTCCATGCGTGTACCCCCTTTGGCAAGGTCATATGGGCCATGTGGCCAAGCGCTAGCCCCTCGGGCTATGCGCTGGCCCCCTTTCCTCGCGCTCCAGCTCCTGGTTCTGTGGGCTAGCATATATCCACAGGCCAACGATGTAACCTCCCCGCGCTCTGTGTGGTAACAGTCCAGGTCTCATGGAGTTAGGCCTAGAACCATGGGCTTAATCTTGGCGCTGACCTTTAATCCTCCGCACTCGTAGCCATATGGCGGTAATACAACCAAGGGCTGGGGCTAGACCCCAGCCCTTCCAACCTCCGACCAAAAATCTATTCAAATTCAAATACAAATTTTTTCATATAGCTAATAAGTACTACCCGTGGGCCCGGTGGTTAGCCCGGTCCTGCCAGTCCGTTGCCCGGAGGAAGGTCGGGGGTTCGACCCCGATGAACCCATATATATTTTGTACAAAACCATCAACCAACCATAGGGTGCCATGTGGCAGCCCATGACTGGGCCACATGGCACCTCAACAACCAACCAATATATGCCAAATGTCGATCGTTGATTCATCCATGTCACTTGCCACGCGTCAATTGTCGTACTGCCCTGTCAGCCTGCTGCGTCAGCTGCTGACTTCATCCCGTGCCACGTGTCAGCCTTACAGTGGTGACACGTGTCACCCCTGGATTGGTCCAACTGTCTACCCATACACCAAATCAACCTGCCACATGTTGCCTCCTGGAGATGCCACGTGGCACTGTATGGACTGTATATTCATCCCCTTTTTTTTGCCTGTTTTCCTTTTCGGACAGAACGCGATATCTTGCACATACGGAGCCCGTTTGACGAAGTAAATATACCACTGGAATTAAGAAGACGAGACAGACGCAATGGCACTAGTTTCGTCGGATTCCGAGCACTTTCAATTTTGAGCATTTTTAAGCCCTGACAGGCTTTTGGATCCGATTCTGGATCACACCTCCCCACAAAAAGACCTTTTGGTCCCCAAAAGGTTACTGACCAATCAACAAGCTCGGGATAGGCCACCCAGCTTGTTCGCTATCTCTGAACTCTATCCTGTGCACCTGTCTCATCAAGATCAACTGTAACACAATCATGACAACTGACAGTATATTGTTAGCCATTTGAACCCTATTACATCTTACTGAAGCCACTATCATCCATGTAGAAAACATTACTAATGACAGTATCAAAAAGACGACTGCAAATGAGCTGATATACTTGAAATATCTACACGACATGAGCTTATCTTGAAGCAACTTATGATTGACTTTCCATTCAACAATCATGTCTTATTCTTGCTTAAGATCAATTACTTCATTTGAAACAATTATTGGTTTGTTGCTTTCTTGCACTTTTAATTGTTCCATTTTTTGAAGTGTTTTATTTGCCTTAACATGATGAGCATGAACCACATAATCCTGACCTGCTTTAGTGAATTGATATTGATTCTTTGTCCTGTAGAAGATTGCCTTACGATCATATAAGTATGGACTACCTAAGACCATTCCACATTCTCTTAACGGCACAACATCACAAGTTACTTCATCCACATACTTAAATGAAATTGCAAATTTGATTGTGCACTGCTTTGTTGTGTGCATCTGATGATGATTGCTTATCCATTTAAGTGTGTAAGGCTTATGATGAGTTTGTGTTTTTAATCCCAATTGTTTAACCAATTCTTCTGATATTAGATTAGATTGAGATCCACTGTCGATTAATGTGTCTATCTTAGTGTGTCGCATGATTACCCTTATATGAAGCAACTTGCTTCTACAATCAATGTATTCACCAAATTTACCTGTCATACCAACCAATGAAATCTTTGACTCATCACCTGAATCTGATCCCAAGTCTATGGGTTTTGATGTCGTTGCCACTGTTTGCGTTCCCTTATTTTCTTTGAACCACTTTGGCCTCTTCTCAGGATGCAACTGCCAACATTTGTCCTCATCATGTCCTTCTTTCTTGCAATGCTTGCAAGAGGGCTTTCCTTCTTTCCTTCTTTCCTTGAAGACGATGATTCCCCTGACACACCTGCTTTCTGTGCTTCAATATACGTAGGTTGAACAGAAACCTCATCAAGGTTAGTGGGTCCAAACATGAAAACAGTGTTTCTAATATGTGCAGGTAAACCTCCTATATACTTCATAAGAGTTTCTTGTGTTTGCAAAGGGATATCTAACATTAATGCCATTTTTCGAAATCCATCGGTGTATTCTTGCACTGTTTGTCCTTTTCATAGTTTTAAAGATTGCCATTCAATTATTGCTTTTTCTTTATAACCCAAAGGATAGAATTGTTTCCTAAGTGAAGAAATGAAACTCTTCCATGATGAAAATACATTACCCACATGTTGTGTTCCCTTTTGCAGCTTGCTTTGCCACCAGATGAGAGCTGTACATGCAAGTCTCAAAGATGCCAACTTGATTTGTGTGGCCTCATCCTTGATCTGTTTCACACTGAAGTATACCTCCATTTGCATGATCCAATTATCAAGTTTTTCTACATTTACTTCACCATCATAAATGGGCAACTCAAATTTTACATCAAGTTTTAACAATGGCATTTCATGTTTATTCTTATGAACATTTTTCTTTCCATTAGATTTAGAACTTGAACTTGAAGAAGAAGGAGAAGAAG
>JZKD02S0328738.1:255566-321086 GCA_000966675.3 Picea glauca
CAACTTATACTAAACCTACTCTACCAATATTCAAAGGTGGGAGAGTGAGCTAGATGTCGATTAAGCCCTGTGGGCCATAATACACCTTCAACCTATTGTCATTGATGGGCCCCTTGAACAGATGTCCTTACAAGGTTGTCAACTTAGCGACACTTGCTTCATTGATGTAGACTAGTCGAAAAGGACCCAACCAACACATGTGTAGTTTGCCAAGATGTTGTAAATATTTGTTGTCATATAATAATACTAAAGATCCAGGATGGAGAATTTTATGACGGATGTTACGATTATGCCATGCCTTTTGTCTTTCCTTTTCCACCACCTGGATAAATCTATCATCATTTGATCCTCCTCTAGCTCCATGAGCTCATTTAACTTGTGATGGAGGGATTGGTCATCTGTCATCTAGGTTGAAAGGATGACCCGAAGGCTAGGAGCAACAAATTTGAGCGGCATGACCGCTTTTTTCCCATAGACCAATCTAAATGGCATGTGTTTTTTCATCCTTTTGCACATTATTTGATAAGCCCATAATACAGCTAGGATGTGTTGATCCCATTCATCACGCTGCACATTACAAGCTTTGGTTAAATCATGCTCTAAAATGTTTTTAAGAGCTTCAACCGTACCACCTGATTGAAGGTGATAGGGAGTGCTCTTCTGGTGATGGATCATGAACTCTTGAGTGAGTTGTTGAATGGTCTCATTCAAAAAATGTGACTCTTGGTCACACATCGACACCCTTGGACAACCAAATATGGTGATGGCATTCTAAAAAATGAAGTTTGTTGTTGTTTGTGCTATACAATCTTTGACTAGCGTGGCTTTGGCCCATATAGTTAAGTATTCAATGTTATAGTAATGTAGTGCTCCCATGTACGACACGCGGGGGGATTGATGGGACCCACAAAATCTATTACCCATTGGTCGGATGGATCTAGTGCAGTCACAGGAAATAAAGGGAGCTCATCTCTCCTACAGGGATTTCCAATCCATTGACATACATCGCAGCATTTGTAGTAGTCCTTGGCATCTGCAAAAAGGGAGGGCCACCAAATCCCTGTGAACAAAACCTTGTGTGTTGTATATTTATGGGCAGAGTGGCCTCCATCAATACCTTAATGTGCTTCATATAGGATGTATTTTCATTCATGTTTTATGGCACACCGACGCAAGATCTCATATGTGCCCAACTTATACAATTGTCCATCAATCAACTGATAATAAGCACTACAGGTCACTAGTTCATGACGTTATGCCAGAGTATATCATGTGGGAGCCTGGATAGTCATGAGAAATTACATGATTTCAACCAATGTTTTAGGTATGGCTTTGACCCAGAAGAGTTGTGCATCGAGGAGTTCATCCTAAAGGCTCTTAGCAGCTTCACCAGTTTTAATCCATGATACATGATCTAATCCAACATTATATTTCCCTGGTTGTTGGATAGGTAGTTTGGATACATTTTTGGGAGAAAATATTAATTATAGGGAAAGTGCGCAAAGGGAAGAAAGTCTACGCACAACTAAGATGCATCCAGGAGGACAATGCACAGAAGGAGGAAAGTGTGTAGGAGGAAGACAATGCATAGACAAAAGAATATAGATAGAGAATAAAGAAAGAGAGTGAGATAATAAAGCATGATAGAATGATGACAGCACGAAGTTCCAGAGATAGAAGAACAATAGAAAAACAACATGCAGGTTGAAAAGAAGAAGAAAGTCATCGAATAGCCAGTTAACTGAGTTGGCCACGCATTGTAATGAGGTATTTTTGGGATGAACAGACTAGGGTTTTTAGCCCTAGATTTATGTATAAATATGTAACGGGTTGGGATATTAGGGGTTCTCTCTCTACTATGGTTGGGTTTCAGTACCATGTAAGTTATGTGATGTTATGTTATGTTAGATGTTGAATTCCAAAGTCATGAATGTAACAGTCTATTGGTGAGAAGAATAAATAAAGGGAGGTTATAGAGATGATATTGAATCTTGTGTATTTCAAATTTCTATGTGCGCTTGTGAATTTTGTTTGTATGCCTCATAGAATAGACTTGTCTTATGGATTCATTATGGTGTAATGTTGATGATTGTGACCGTAATGAATCTATGTAATAATAAAAAAATATGTTGAGTATAGGAATATGAATCATAAGTAAGTAATATTGAAGAGAATTGAATCACGTGCATAGATGTAATAAGGAATAATGAACCGAACATTTTCCTCCCTTTCCCTTACTACGATAGAAGCGTGGTTCTTTCAGTCCCAATAGATACCTCAAGTGAGACTTCATCTACGCAAGAAGATGATGTTGAAAGGGCTGGTGTCTGGTGGGTTTGTTGTTCATAGATAAACTGAACCTAGGGTCTTAAAACCCATGCACAAAACATCATGAACAAATGGTTCCATTATCGACACAGGGAATTTATGATTAAGGGAATGTTTTGGAGGTTGAATAAGAAGGAGATCACATAATTGTTGGAAAGAAAGGAATGGGAGTTTGCATGACAAGAGAAAAAGAATCCTCAGATTAGTGACAAGAAATGGTTGCAAAGGTATGTGTACATAGATCTGCATGAAATTTTCTTTGGTGAATTCCCAAATATTCTGACAGAGTGGCTAGAAAGGTTAGTAGATAAAAATAGAAGTTTCAGGGAAACGGTGTTGAGGAATTGGACTTCTAAATTGGTAAGACGGTTGAATGTTGTACGTAACCTAAATACTCGAGAAAATAACTTTTGGTTGGATAACATATTAGGAGGACATATTACAGAGTTTGCGGTAGATTGCATTCAATCATATAGTGTTGCAGAAAGGGACTTTTTGAAAGGTCCATGCAGGAGGTTCTTGAAATCATTAGGCACATGGATACATATTCTATTGTGTGAAAAACAAGTGATGATCATGGAATCTGACGGTTGAAGGGGTTCACACACATAGGGGAGACGGAGGATTATAAGAGGATTGTCTGAGAGAACAGAGAAAGTGGTGAAAAAATAAGGCAGGGACTAAGGATACAAGAAGAAGGTATACCAGAGGAACTATACGAATTTGGAGAGTTTTGCAGAGGAAGGAGGTACAAGATGGAAAATAATGGGGCTGAGAAAGTAGAGCCACACAGTGATCCAGAGGGGAGAGAGCATTGCTCACTAGTCCAAATCATGGAGATACCATATATAGGAGGAGAAGAAGAAGAGATCCAGTCCATTCCAATAATCAAAGAACCAGTAATTCCTACTCATACAAGATCATGTGTCAAATCCACAACCCCGTGTGTCATCACAATCAAATATAACAGTTGAAGACTTTTCAAAATCCATCATAGTTAACCAAAGAGGATAGAGTAGTAGTAGTCAAAGTAGTGGAAGTAATGCATAGAGTCAGAATTAGAGTCAACCAGAATCACCAAGAGGAGAGAATACACAAAGCAACATGGCATGGGTAGATAATACTCTTAGACTTATTGATTTCTAGGGAGTGGGATCAGAGGATCTAAAACAACATATGTTTGTCTCTTAAACAATTCGGTCTGTTAAGAATGTATGGAATGAAGATGTGAAGATTGTGCAGTTAGCGACAACATTTAGATGTTGTGTGCTAGTATGGTATATGAAGATGCAGAGTATCACTCCTATAGGACATACCATAAATTTGGAAGAAATAAAGAAATCGCTACTAAAGGATTTCAAAAATCCAAAGTCAGAGTTGTAATACATCACAGAACTGAAGGAAATCAAACAGGTACAAATAGAGTCGGTATGGGATTTCGATCAGAGATTTAGGGATGTGATGGGGAGACTGACTTTCCAAGTCCCAGATCAACAACATCAATATTGTTTTATTGCAGTACTTCTAACACACATTTGCAGGCCATTGATTCAACAGAAGGTTACATCGCAGCCCAATGCCCTGGAAATTGCAATGGAATTAGAGTCATCTTTGGTATGAGATAGTGGAGGAATGGAAAAAATTCAGATGCATTTGGTTGCATTGATGATTCAAGTAGACGAGATTACAAAATGGAAGGAGAAATGAGAACAATTTTGGTGTACCAAGTGCAGGACTAAAGGACATCACAAGGACGAATGTCCATCATTCGCGTAGTATTTGGTAGTTGGAGCATTAAATCCATTACCAGGTGTTGGAATTTGGGATGACCCAGGTTCTGATCTCAAATGTTTCCAAAAAAAACCTCAAACTATCGACCCTCCCGGTAAACGAAAAGGAAACACTGCACACAGAGTGCACAATGAAGTCTCACCCAATATATCTTATGGGGGACTGCAAGACTCAGGTGTCTTCAATTAGGGAAGGGATTAGGAATCTAAAGCGTGTCTTCTTCTTATGCATCATATTTATTACTCATTCATCTAGATATATTATTCAGTAATCAAGGAAACCATGCATGCATGTTGTAATAATATAAGCTGCACATCCATTCTTTAACTGATAAATAGAAGAAACAGTAAAATAACCATTCACACACATTAACACAGCATGGTTACCATGGTTCACCCCCACCGATGCTACGTCTACAAAGATTTGGTTCTTCTATTCTTTTATTCACCATTGTTTAAAGACAGCGATGTGCACATTACATTCCCATGATTACAACTAAAAACTATGACAATATCTATCTATGAGGCAGACTAGACCACACCAAGATCCATAGCCTGTGATATAACCCTTGTTTTCCACTCGCTAGCTCATTAACCAACCTCTACTAGACCTCCTAAGCCTTTATTTATACTACTCTATTGGCTCATATCCATTACAATAATATCAAAAACCATAACCCTAACATGGATAGGTTTATGTACATGTGTGTCGTGCTCCTTTTCCTTAGTCTTTGGCATGCTTCTTTTCTCCCATCTTTGGCATGCTTATTTTCCTCCATATATGGCGTGCACTCCAAAATTGGTTTTTCTCCCCAAAATAGGCATGCACCAACATGCTCCCAACACTAAAATGTGGCTCATCCTGAGCCAATCAGGCGGTGTGCGCTCCTTGCACATCCTTCTCCAAATTGTGGATATTTCCTACTAATTCCTCCCCTTTTTCTTTCACATGCACAGATTTCTTTGTTAGCACCTCTACCATATGTGTTGTAATATGTTTGTTCAATAAATTCCCTCTCTCTGTATGAGCATGTTCCATCCTTGTCTTTTCTACCTCCACTTCTACAATTTTTTTCTTATAAATTGGATTCATCTTGTAAGGTCTCTATCATACTGGTCTAGCATCTAGTTTTAGGGGTATCTCCATCTCTCCCAACTCACCTACTATTCCTTTCATCTCTAGAAATGTTTGTTGTAATATCCCAAGACCGAGCCCCAATTGTAATTGTAAATGTAACATGTTTAATAGGATGGTGAGCCAAGTGATTATAAGCTAGGAGGCTTATGTGATGATTAGGCCAGAGAGCCTAGATGCTAAAGGCCAATGAGCCTATTTTTGTAATACATCGTTGTGTGTAGACCGACCATGATAAAAAAGAATGGGGAACTAAGGTCCACTTGGTAGGGAAAGGGATGGGGCTAAGAGGCTAGGAAAAAGGGCTAAGTTAGAGGGATTATATCTAAGGGAATAATATTATATTATTACTTCCTAAAATCTAAGGTTGGACATAACCTATGTTATCCTAAGTTCCTGTGGGAAGGCAATGAATGATAGGTGGATCTCATGCAACTCCATGAAGACAAGTGTTTGATTTGGGACATGCAGTTATATTGGAAAACTCATCATTCTTGGGGGGTTCTCTTCCATTATGGTCAGGCTTCCCATGCACTCACGCACTGAGCCATGACACCCATTATTGACCTCTAAAACCTGCATGCATATTTGGAGCCATATCTTGTATTTTCCTATGATGAATAGAACTTGTAGTCCTATTGTATGGAACAGCACACAAGTATCTACCCGAGCCCGTGATAAAATTTTCGGTTATGAGAAACTCCTATTCCAAACCCAAAGGCATTTTTTGTTTCCGTCACTTATGCATTAGCTGAACGCTGAAGTTGTTTTCACCTAAGCCTGTTGTTGGTTACCTAGGAGAGGGAGTGAAGAGGTGGGTTGTCAGGCCCGTGGAATGAAGAGGTGGGTTGTCAGGCTTGTGTGAAACTCTCTCCAAGTGAGAGAGGTTTTCGTAAAAGAAGAAGCAGGTTTTCAGGCCTGTGATAAACTCTCTCTCTCCAGGTGAGAGAGGTTGTTGGGGAAGTGATTTCTCATGGAGGGAGCCCAAAAACAACTATAATTCTTTGAGAATTCTTGTCTGGCATGTTGGTAAAGCCTTGGAAGGGAAGTGGGGAAGCCGAAGGACTATTGAGTAGAGAAGGGGAACACTTCTTGGGATGGAACAAGCATGTGGGGAATGAGAGGTTGTAGGTTGTGTGTATAGGTTGGCTCCTGGGAGGGAATCCTTCCTGATTGACTGTGTAGCATCCCATTGTCTCATCCTAGGCTAGGAATCCCTTTACCCGGGTGGAGTTTAGTCCTAGCTCGGGGGTGACCCACTACTGAGAGTGATGAGCGGCATGGTCTATGGTTGGGAGTTTCGTGGAAGGTCTGCACACAGTTGGTGGTATTCTAAAAAAATATATGTACCATTTCTATGTTCATTTACATGTTGTGTGTTTGTACATGTTTTATATTTATGATCTTATCATGTATTTGTTGTGTGTATAGGATTTAATGTTATTTCTACATTTATTTATGTATTAACAGAATGTAATTGTCTGTTAAGTTTTATTTGTATGATGTTCTGCAAGAGTCTCTAAGTGGTGTAGCCTAACAGGTCTATGGATGGTTATGCTACATTTTGGTTATCAGACGCTCAGTAAGAATGAATGTTTTTTAGAGTAGCATGGCCTGGCCTGGGTGGTCGAGGACGCTACAAAATGGTATCAGATATTGAACAGAGCATAATTGTAGTAGCATGCCTCAGGCTTGGGAGGTCGGGGGATGTCATAATATGGTATCAAAATCCATGGTTTCAACACTAAACCTGGATGGGTCGTGTATGAGGAATTGAAGTAAAAATTCCACAAGGATTTGATGTACAGAGTGTCAAAGGGGCATTGAGAGAGCTCCTAGGGGGTAATGGAAATCTCAAGAGAAGTGGCAGATAATTTATCGCAGCAATCATGGTTGATAACCAAAATATTGAATTTGAGGTATAGGATCAGCGTGGGGGAAAGCAGACCCTTCCCAGTTGTCAGATATGGAAAAGGTGCATGATATTTAACCTCCAAGTCCTTTGGACTTTGTCACTTCGTCGAAGTTTACGTTTTGTTGAGGAAAGGTGCCTAAGCCCAAAGTTCTAAAGTCCCGAGGTGATTTTCATCCATAGATCATCCAGGAGGAGGAAAGTCATGGATTTCCCCAAGTAGTTCAGTGGTTAGGAGTTCAGGGAAATTGGTTGAGTGTGCACATAATGGAATTTCTCTCGAAGTCCCAAAGTTTGAAACTCATCTACACCATTTGATTAACAGGGACACATGTCCGCAGATGAATCGTGCAAAATTCAGCAGTTCATATATTTGGAGTTCAGGAGAACCAAGAGGTAATGTTAAGAAAATCTCTGAAGTCTAGAAGCCTCGGATTCATGAATTTATGGGAAGAATTTGTTCGATGGTTCAGAATTCAGGAGAAACATGGTGATAAGTCAAGAAATTCGTTGAAGCCCAGATCTACGAAGTGCCAAAGAACGGGGTATGACATGGAATGATGACATCATTAGGGGTGATGTGGACATCTCCTAGTCATGCCACGTATCATTCATAATTGTAATTTTGACAACCTTGTTAGACCAATAGCAGTCTGACACGTGGGGGCCATGTGTCACAATCTTATATGATGACATATGTACTACATGGACCTAAAAAATTTAGGAGGTTCGAGAATTCGGTGTTCAGAGGAATTGAGTGAAGAAGATGTTAAATCTTCTGAAGCCCGAAGCTCTGAAGTGTCGAAGTGATAAAGCACCGGAGAGTTCGGGAATTCAGCGTTCGAAATAAATGGGAGAAGAAGGTATGAATTTATCTGAACCCTGAAGCTCTAAAAAGATAAATCTTTGAAGCCATGAAGGACCATCGTTTCAGTACTTTTTTGGTTCGGTGTTCGGGAAAATCATAGAGTGATGAGGTAGAAACCTCTGAATTCAAGAAGCACGGAAATGGCGTGGCCCCTAACGTCACCTAGGGTGACGTGGGAACACTAGATGCTTTCCACATGTCATCATTTTTCAAGCATTTCAAAGATTTTTCGGGCCAATTGAAACATGATACGTGTCAGGCATGGGATTTAGCCACATGTTTGCTCCTTATTTTCTACCACGTAGCACCCCCCTGGTGAGTGGATGTTGACTAGACCTCGATGGTTCATTAGTCCAATGATAGGGTAAAACAAAGAAATAAGGAAGCAAAACCTTTGAAGTGTTAAGTTCCAGAGAGATTTTCTAGTTCGGCCTTCGGAGGAATTACAAAGTACTGCAGTAAGAACCCTGGAGCCCAGAGCCCTGGAGCTTCGAAGAGTTACCCTCTGGAAGCTGACCACTTCATCATTTGGGGAAAATGAGTGAAGAAGGAAGAAAAAATTATGAAGCCCAAATTTCTGGAGCCCTGAAGTTCCCTGGGCTCTAGATAAGAGCCTGCCTGCTAGCGCTTAGTCACAGCCTATGGTCAAATGTGGTTCGGGGATTAAGAAGAAGGGGCTAGTTCCCGAAAACTATGTTAAAGAAGGAAAAATGTGTTAGGAAGGAAGATTTGGGTTTCGACTAGTTCGGACCTACATCAGAAGAGGTACTGAAGACCTTTAAACCTTATGATAGGATCCAACAAGGGTCCAAGAGCCAATTTGGCTCTGAGAAAGGAGAACAATTGTATAAAGATTACATCACAGAAAAGACAATTTTCAATTATCCATAACTTTCTGCTCAGTAATCAGAATTGAGCAAGGAAGAAGTCATTGGAAAGGTATTGGAAAGAGGATTCCAAGTATTCCATCATAATTTAGGATTGATCATCTTAGATCACAGGAATTTATAAAGAAGTTTGTGACCTTAAAAAGAAAATTGTGCATATATTACCAAAACGTTATATTATGGTTCTAGCTAACAGAATTTGTTGTATGCATGTTTTTGGATGTAATGATTACATTTAAAATAGAAAAAGGTGCTAGAGATGTCTATAGATCGAAGAAAGAAGGACAAAGACAGTTCTTCATGTTACATTTATATATTTAATAAGTTATTGGATCAGATGTTAGGTTCAATAAGCAGCTTGGAAAAACCTAATGAAATTCTTGTTTGGGGAAGACATTCTAGGTGAAAAACATTTCACATCAAATATGAATGATAGGTGGGGAAATCCATATGCAATACATGATAATGCATGAACCATAGGTTCATATGGAGATTCAAAGCATGGGAATAAGGAAGGTTTTATGGAATATGAAAGAGTTTGGACCTGATATCAAGAAGGAATAGAGGAACTTGAGTACATAATGTTATGTCATGTGTATTCCACAAGAGGATCGAAGGTCAGGACTGAAGAATGTTAAGATAAGAAGTGCATAGTGGGAAGACCTAATCTATATAGATTGATGTATCAAGATGTTATTTTTTTGATAAATAAAGACAGAGTGTTATACATGGAGAAAGTGACAACATCTCCAAATATCAGTCCTATAGTTTGGATATAACACCTCCATTATTACTATCAAGATGCGCAGTGGAAGCATGGTGTGAAGGTCATCAAATATGACATGATAGAAGTTTTTTATGCATGTCAGGTTGAAAAAACAAATGGATCAAGACATAAGAAAGTGATAATTCATCAATCTAATCCAAGTGTTGATATAATCAGTCAAGAAAAGGATAAATCAATTTCTTCAAGAAAGAAAATAGTGTTAAATATCCAAGATTACTCAGAGAACATGACTGGAAATATAATTGGGTCATGTAGGAGTTGGATCAGAGGGATCCAAGTAATAGGGGAACACTGAAAATTAATATCAACATAATATGTGGTTGCAAGTATGCAAAGTAGACAAGGAAAAATTCATGGATGGAGTCAAGTCATTGAACATCCTAAGATAATGGAAGAAGAAATCATGAGGTAGATATCAAGCTAATAGGAATGCATGACAACACTCTAGGAGGGATAGAAAGAATAGTAGAGGATTTTTGATACATTCCAAAATTGTTGAAGGTATTTCCACAATAGCATGGAGATATCAAGTCGAGAATAACTTAAAAGTGAAATGAATTTATGAAGAGAAATCAATAAGGAACCATGAAGAAGAAAATGGTTATACGCATAATTGTGAATGCAAAAAGAGATGGTGCCTAAGAAGAATCCATATCAAGTGTCATAGATCCAGTAGTTACATTCCCATAGGATGGAAGTATCACTCGAAATTATGATGGTAAAGTAAAAGAATTGTTGAGTACCTTCAATTAATTCTATGCAGCTTAGGCGAAGGAGGCTTATGTGCATCCTTACAGTATGTTAGAGATTGGCTATGCAAGTCAAGTTTGAGGCTAGTTGGAAAAGAGAAGAGAAGGGTACAAGAAAACTCAAGTAATAAAGTATTCAGTCAGGAAAGGGATGAAGTAGTTTAGTACGAAAAGTAAATGGATGTTGAAGATTCAAAGTCTATAATACAACATGATTGGAATTATAATTTATCCAAGTATGATTTGGGATAGGTGGATCCAAGAAATAAATAAAAGATGAAGGTTAATATCAACTTAGATTTTGGCTGGAAAAGAAAAGGAAACCAAGATGGATTTGGCTAGAAAGTGCCCAGGTCCGAAATAATCATGCACAATGATTACAGTGAGAGCACAAGAAGATTTGGGAATCCAAGAAGTGAAGACTTTTTGGATCAACAAGGAAAAGTGATTCAGGGAGATAGAAGTTGTTGCAATTTTTGTGGCAGGAAGTATGTTATGGATTGTTGGAACATCCATAAAGAGAGAATTCTTGCATGTTTGCAAGTGTTGTTGATGATGTTGTTGCATATGGAAGGAAGCAACAAAAAGCTGGAATGTTGATTATAAGACTTATAAAAGAGGCATGAAATCTTCTACTGTCATCAACTAATCAGGTAGCATTGAATTAGTTTAATGGAAGCTATGCAGGTAAGAATTTCTATTTTGAAATGATGTTGCATGATTGCCAAAGGGAAATTCAGGTAATAATTTCCCTAGATTGAATTCTTATAATACCCAATATGGTATTGTTTAAGTGCATTAACATGAATAAGATACCACTAGGTGTGGTAAAGGCTAGAGGCCTGTTATAGTTATCAAAACTTCTTAGCTTTTGAATGCATACACTGAAATAATAGAATGTCATGTTAATTTGGTTATGAGGTAATAATGCACACCACATACTTATATTCTTGGTGTAGTGTTCAAGTCAAAAAGGAAGGAATCCAAATACTTGAGAATACAATGGGAAGTGTGTGGAGTATGTGTCAAGACATTGGCTAGATTTCCACTTAATGGATTGTGAGATACATGACTTATATAAAGAGCATTATGAACAATCAATGCAAAGGTGCATTGAATAGATATGAATTAAGAGTTTCACTCATGCCTTGTAAGTGGCAAAGTTGCACTTATACATGATGGAATTGTATACTTAAATGCATTTGTTGAATGTGTTTTGTGAGTACATGCATATATATTATTGCATGGAAATAATTATACTAACAACTGAAATGTTGCTAACTCATGGAGTTGAGAACATTTCATGGGTTGTTAGACATTGCAAAAAGAAATTTGCAAGTCAAGTAGTCACATGAGCGTTGACTACAGGGAATTTTTTGTTCAGAAAAAGAAGTAATGAACTTACTAATATTAATTATGAATAGGTGTATGCATAGAATGATAATTCATTCTATCTAATAAATTGTTTTGTAGTTGTGATTGAATTGTTAGTTATAGACAATTCTAAGAACACTTCATAAGGTTTTTGTACATATTGAAATGAGAGTATGATGTACAGGAAAAACTGACAATTTTTTAGTTGAATGGAAGATAGAAGCAATGTAGGAAAAATGGTATTCAACATGGTTCTTGTTGAAAGAGAGAAGGAAGATTGTATCCTATTATTGCAACAACAATGAAAAAAAATTATGAAACAGAATTTCATATTTTGGGGAATGGTTGAATTATTTATGAAATAAGTTTGAGTTCTAAATGAATTATTTTATGTTCTCTCATGATAATTGCATGTGTGTGATGCAGATGAGATAATATTGAATAAAGTTGGAATGTTGGGAAAGAGAAACTATTGTTGAGGACACTAAAGCCCTATAATTGTAGAACCTTGGTGGGTTCTGGTAATGGGTTAGCACTCTCCTTGTGTGTGAAAGCCTTGGAAAGATGGATCATTGAAGGACTATGCAGCAGTGAAGGGATGCCTAAGCCTGGAAGGGTGAGTGAAAAAAGGATGATGCAACTCAAGGATGCTTATGGCATGGTAGATTCCATAAGAAGGATGTTTAAAATGGAACAATGAGCTGAATTATTTCTGAAAGAAGCTCTATGGAATAGATCAATTGACTTCCGACTGCAATATGAATACCAGAATTAGTGATGAAAAGTAGAGCATCAGATGGATAACAAGCTTCCAATAGCTAAAGCTTGGATATTTTTGAATACTTTTGAAAATCTTGATGGTAATATGTAAATAAGTTGCACTGAGGATAGTGAAAAAATAAGGGGAGGGGATTGTAATATCCTAAGACTGAGCCCCGGTTGTAATTGTAAATGTAACATGTTTCATAGACTGGTGATCCAAGTGATTATAAGCTAGGAGGCTTATGTGATTATTTGGCCAGATATCCAAGATACTAAAGGCCAATGAGCCTATTTTTGTATATGTAAATACTCATATCATTAATATAATACATTGTTGCGTGTAGACCGACCACGATAAAAGAGAATGGAGGAATAAGCTACACTAGGTAGGGAAAGGGATGGGGCTAAGAGGCTAGGAAAAAGGGATAAGCTACAATGATTATCTCTAAGGGAATAATATTATATTATTACTTCTTAAAAAAAAAGGTTGGACATAGCCTATGTTATCCTAAGTTCTTGTGGGAAGGGAACAAATGATAAGTGGAGCTCATGCAGCTTCAAGAAGAGAAGTGTATAATTTGGGACATGCATTTATATTGGAAAACTCATCATTCTTGGGGGGTTTTCTTCCATTATGGCCACGCTTCCCATGCACTCATGCACTGATCCATGACCTCCATTATCGACCTATGAAACATGCACGCATATCTGGAGCCATATCATGTATTTTATTGTGATGAATAAAACCCTTAGTCCTATTGGATGGAACAACGCACTAGTATCTACCTGAGGTTGTGCTAAACTTGTCTGTTATGAGAAACGCCCATTCCAAACCCGAAGGTGGTTTTCGTTGCAATCACAAGTGCATTAGCTAAACGTTGAAGATGTTTTCACCTAAGCCTGTTGTTGGTTACCTGGGAACAGGAGTGAAGAGGTGGGTTGTCAGGATCGTGGAATGAATAGGCAGGTTGTCAGGCCTATGAGAAACTCTCTCCAGGTGAGAGATTTTTTTGAAAAGAAGAAGCAGTTTTTCAGGTCTGTGAGAAACTCTCTCCAGGTGAGAGAGGTTGTTGGGGAAGTGATTTATCCTAGAGGGAGACCAAAAACAACTATATTTCTCTGAGAATTATTGTCCAACCTGTTGTTGAATCCTTGGAAGGGAAGTGGGGCAGTCAAAGGACTATTGAGAAAAGAAGGGGAACACTTCCTGGGATGGGACGAGCATGTGGGGAATGAGAGGTTGTAGGTTGTTTGTATAAGTTGGCTCCTGGGAGGGAATCCTTCCTGATTGACTGTGTATCATCCCATTGTCTTAGCCTAGCCTAGGAATCCCTTTACCTGGGTGGAGTTTAGTCCCAGCTCAGGGGTGACCCATTGCTAAGAGTGCTGGGCAGTGTTGTCTATGGATGGGAGGTTTGTGGAAGGTGTGCATGTAGTTGGTGTTCTTCTACAAAAAGATAAGTACCATTTCTATGTTCATTTACATGATGTGTATTTGTACATGTTTTATATTTATGATTTTATCACGTATATGTTGTACATATATGATTTACTGTTATTTGTGCGTTTATCTATGTATTAGAAGAATGTAATCGTCTGTTAAGTTTTATTTGTATGATGTTCCACAAGAGTCTCTGAGTGGTGTAGACCAACAGGTCTATGGCTAGGTATGCTACATTTTGGTTATCAAACGCTCAGTAAGACTAAATGTGTTTTAGAGTAGCATGTCCTGGCCTGGGTGGCCAGGGATGTTACATTGTTAGAAACAGGTCACTGTATTCACGCAATATTTTGTTTATCCTCTCTAGTGTTTTCTCATCCCCGTAGTCTCCAATACTTGCCATTTTAGGGTTTTTGTCTGTCCCAATATTGAATTGATTAACCTTAATTGGTGCGAAAAATGCCTCTAATTCCAATGATGGGTCTTCCACCTCTCTTTATCCTTCAATCTCTGCAATCTAGATGTTGCATGGATCTTCTTCTTCTGGTGTTTCCTCGACGACATGGTAACAAGAGAGTAAGTCCTTGACCTTTTGTCTGTTCTGTTGTTGATATTTTGTTATAGTTTCCACCTCAAGTTCCTCAAAAAATATCATTCCTTGTATCAACATCAGGTTTGAATCGATCATAGGGTTCTCATGCTCAAATGAGAAAGTTATCAAAAAAAAATATTGTAACCATGTCCATTTTTTAGTGCCTCTACGCAATTCCTATTCTATGTACCAGTTCCCTGGTACCCCCTCTAATATATGAATAAAGTAATGAGGAAATTATTATGGTGGTGTTATCCTCCACTATGTTATGAATTTATCTATGTGCTCAGTTGGTCTTCCTCACCCATCATATTTTTTCAATGTTGTGTTCCCCTGTTTTGCACCAAATTGAATGCACAGTAACCTTTTACACTGATACCAGTCTTGAATCAATTCATTGTGTGTGCCCCACCATGTTCTAGGTGTTTCCTTTAGTGCAATATCCAGGGCTAACAACCTCTGATTTTCCAAGACTTCTTCTTCACAGTTTGTAAAATATTCTTCTAGGTCGTTCAAACCATGAAAAGTGGGACGTTTTTTTACATCTGTACTGACCCACCTTACTGTGCACTCTATTCTTGTGCACCTCCTTGTGGAGAATTCATGTAGCCTCTGTTTCCAGTTTTCCAGACTTGTATCTAAGTCTAAGGCACACGACGTAATTCTTTTCCAACGAAGTACCCCATATGTAGTTGGGTTAACATAATCTTCTTCTCATGTGGTAATCCTATATAGTTGGTTTATTTCTTCCAATTCCAAACATGTCATCTCTACAAACCTTTCTCCTTCGGATAGGTCCAATGGTGCAATTAGTCTGTACTCACTTAATTCAAAGGTCATTTTCCATGACTTTAGGTTGATCACAACCTAGTTATCAAATTCTCAGTCTAGTCCTAGTAATTATGGGTAGGGTGTTGTGCCATATACTATTACTATAACTTCGAAATATGCTAGAGTGGGTACTCCATCAAAGTCTACTATCACACCTTTTAGTCTTCCAATTGGTAATACTCTATGTTGATTTTCCAATTTCAACTGAATAGGTGAATACCCTAATGTGGGTTCCCCCATGCACAACCATGTCTTCTTAGGTGATACATTCACTTCAGAGCCTAAGTCAAGGATGGCTTCCCCCATATTGAAATCCCCAATGTTGGAATTTAACCTGAATTCCCTACTTCTTGTTCTTCACGTATGGATATGATTAATTGTATTATATTCTAACTTCCCTTCTACTTCAGTGTTGCATCTCTCTAGCAAGTTTTGTAAGACCTTAATGGATGATGGATCATTCAATATCTATACACATGACTGCAAAAAAGTCTTTAGGTTAGTTACTTTCTATTAAAGTTGTCCTTTGTTGCTGTGATCCATTGAAGGTGGCATCTCGTACATTGGTTGATCATTATTTTGATGCACGGTTGATTTAGACGCGATATTCTCCTTTAGAATCTCATGTTTGGCTTCCTTAAAGTCTCTTTTTATTTCTGCACGTCAAAATTATTTTTTGGCACGATGTTCTTCTTGACCCAATGGTGTTGAGCTAGATCTTGTTTCACTACATCAACTCACATCTTGGCTCCTCCTTGATTAACTATGTTGATGTTCTTCCCATCATCCCTAGCCTCTGTAGAAATCCACTGTACATTATGATTGTTTTGGTTCCTTTTTTCCTTTATTTTTCCAAATAATGTCAGATAGTCTTCTATCTCATGGTTTGTTGCATGAAATACATACATGTCGCAAGTGGAAGTGCATAGTCTATCACATAGTGTCCTAGTTGTTGATAATTATGGAAAACTATTGGCCCTCTACCTCATCCAAATCCTCCTCAACCATGTCCTCCACCTCTGAATTCACCTCTATCTTTGTGTGGTGCATTATAGTGGGGTATATGGTTATATTGCACATTATTATACTATGGTTACACATTTTTGTATTGTGGTTGCACGTTATTGAATTGTGGTTGCATATTATTGAAATACGGTGCATATTTCCCTGTCATCGTCTCTGCTTGCATCCTATAGGTGTCTGAATTTCTCTCTCTCATCAATTCCAGTGTTTTACAATCCTTGTCATCATGACCCACTAATTTAAAAAAATTGCAGTAAGAAATTTTTGGCACTATCGTATACTTCTGCATCATGGGACAATGGTATGGATCATGCTCGTGTGTCTTACAAATTTCATACCACAGTCCTTCTGTAGGCAAGGGGTTTGGTACCCCTTCTTCCAAGTACTACTCAAAGGTTGGACATTCATTCTTACGGTGTCCTTTTTTCCTGCATAACATGCACCAGACAACTTCTCTCTTCTCCTTCCCCTTATTATGTTTCAACTGAAATTTCAAGTTATTTATATCCTCTTTCAGCTCTTCTATCGTTGGATCTCTCTGTTGATAATTTTTTTCTTCTAACTGCGGGGATGCTTGCAAATCCTCTGCCTGAGTTTTGAACTTTTGTTGTTTCAAAGGATAATTCAAGTGTGGTAATAGTGATTTCAAAAATAACTGCCTATGTTGCATGTCATTAATAGAGTACTTCAACTTACCTTTTAGACGTTTAAACCTTTGATCAATCTCCCAAATAGACTCACGTGGTTTCTGCCTAATCTCAATCATTTCATTCATATACTGGTATTGTGAACTTGGCTTCTGAAATTCATTTACTTGTAGCTTTTGTACCTCCATGATAGTCTTTGATGATCCTTGTTGATTGTTTACATCAAGGCTCATGTACCAGTCTAGTGTGTAGTCTCTGAATGTTATAGCCAACTGTGCCACTTTTGTATCCTCGTCTATGACCTTCTTTGCTTCCCAGATATTTTCAAAGATGAACAAATGCTTCTCATGGTCCTCAGATGCATCACCACGAAACTATGGTAATATTATAGTGGGATATACTCCCACCATTTTGAAACTTGTTGAACTAATGCTTCTGCACGGTGTAGATAGTTGACTGCTACTTCTTGAACTTGTAACCCCAATTGATTTTCCACTATTGGTCCCCTAACTTGCTACGCGTCTTCTTCTAAAAATTGGTTGTGTAAAATCTTGTGTTCCTTCAGGTGTATTATTCACACATGGGGTTGTAGGTGTCACACTAATTATGATCTAGACTAGAGTTTCGCCTTTTGTTCCTAACCGTAGACCTATTTTTCTCCTTTCATTTGTTGTGCATAGGATTTCCTCAATTTGCTCCACATTCTGGAGATCCTCTACCTCTTATGAATGTTATATCCAATTGTGCCACTTTTGTATCCTCATCTATGACTTTGTTTGCCTCCCATTTATTTTCACAGATGAACAAATGCTTCTCATGGTCCTCAGATGCATCACCACGAAACTATAGTAATATTATAGTGGGATATACTCCCACCATTTTGAAACTTGTTGAACTACCACTTCTATATGGTGTAGATAGTTGACTACTACTTCTTGAACTTGTACCCCCAATTGATTTTCCATTATTGGTCCCTTGACTTGCTACACATATTCTTCTAAAAATTGGTTGTGTAAAATATTGTGTTCCTTCAGGTGTATTAGTCGCACATGGGGTTGTAGGTGTCACACTAACTGTGATCTGGAATAGAGTTTCATATTTTGTTCCTGACCGTAGACCTATTTTTCTCCTTTCATTTGTTGTGCGTAGGATTTCCTCAATCTGATCCACATCCTAGAGATCCTCTACCTCTTCGTCATTGCTCGCCAATCCCTCTCTATCGACTATTGCCCTCTTTTTTTATTCATCTTATACTAGTAAGGTCTACCATTGTGCGATGTTCCATCTTTTTTTCATTATATTCTTTATGTGTTCCTCCTCCATCATGATCGGTTCCATTTCCTCCTTTTTATTCCCCTTATCCAGATCCATTTCCATATCTTAGACCCTTGTCAATGCTTCCCCCCCTTCCCCCATGCGTACAGAGAAGTTTAGTTGTCTAATTCCATGGTCATCATGCATTTGTCATATAATAAAATCTTGATGGAAGTATATAGTGATCATATGTACCTACCTCTAGGTCCCTTCAGAAAATCTTGCTCTGTAGTAGTGTATGACTTCATAGTATCAACAGGAAATTCAGTGATAAAGCCTACAATAATATTGTCTAACAAAAAATCTATTTCACGTGTGAATTTATTATTGACTTGTTGCAACTGCATTATCTTTACCGGATGCCACTCTAGTTTTCTTATCTGATTCATAAGATGGTTTTCCTTCAACCTCAATAACCACTACTGTAATAGATGCAGAAATTCACAGAAAAATACTTCATGCATTTCACTAAACACATATTTGTCGAGATATTTGTGCGGTGTATATCTAGGTTTTCTATTATCCTTCTGCGCAAACTTTAGTTCCTTTGTCCTTAACCATGTTTCAATCTCTTCCTTTGTTGGATTCCAAGGCCTATATATTCCATTCTACTTTTTCATTCTCCACTTTGTTCTTTAATAGATCCCTTCCAATCTATCTTGCGCAGTTCTAGCCAAAAACGAAACCATTTGTTTGACGTTGGGATGGCCCAGTTTCTGATCTCAAAGGTTTCCAAAAAAACCCTCAAACTATCGGCCCTCCTAGTAAACCAAAAGACAACACTACACATAGAGTGCATAGTGCAGTCTCACCTGAGATAGCTTATGGGGGACTACAAGACTTAGATGTCTGCATTTAGGGAAGGGATTGGGAATGTGAAGTGTGTCTTCTTCTTATGCATCATATTTATTACTCATTCATCTAGATCTATTATTCATTAATCAAGGAAACCATGCATGCATGTTGTAATAATATAAGCTACACATCCATTATTTAAATGATAAATAGAAGAAACAATAAAATAACCATTCACACACATTAACACGGCATGGTTACTATGTTTCACACCCCCTGGGGCTACGTTCACAAATATTTGTCTCTTCTAATATTTTATTCATCATTATTTAAAGGCAGTGTTGTGCACATTACATTCTTCGTGATTACAACTAAAAACTATGACAAGATCTATCTGTGAGGCGGACTAGAACACACCAGGATCCTGAAAATGAAACCATTTGTTGGACGTTGGTTTGACCCAGGTTATGATGTCAAAGGTTTCCAAAAAAACCCTCAAACTATCCTCCCTCCTAATAAAACAAAAGTAAACATCATGCAAAGAGTGCACAATGCAATCTCACCCGAGATACCTTATGGGGGACTGAAAGACTCAGGTGTCTATAGTCAAGGAAGGGATTGGAAATGTGAATTATGTCTTATTCTTATGAATCATATTTATTACTCATTCATCTAGATCTATTATTCATTCATAAAGGAAACCATGTATGCATGTTGTAATAATATAAGCTACACATCCATTCTTTAACTGATAAATAACATAAATAGTAAAATAACCATTCACACACATTAACACAACATGGTTATAGTGGTTCAACCCCCCTGGGGATATGTCCAAATAAATTTGGCTCTTCTACTATTTTATTCATCATTATTTAAAGACATCACTTTGCACATTACATTCTCCATGATTACAACTAAAAACTACGACAAGATCTATATTTGAGGTAGACTAGACCACACCAGGATCCACAACCTACTATCTAACCCTCTTTTTCCACTCTCTATCTCATTAACCAACCTCTACTAGACCTCCCATGCCTTTATTTATACTACTCTATTGGATCATATCCATTACAATCATATCAAAAACCCTAACCCTAACATGGCTAGGTTTTTCTGCATGTGTGTCGCGTTGCTTTTCCTTAGTCTTCGACATGCTACTTTTCCTCCATCTTCAACATGTTGCTTTTCCTCCATATATGACATGTTGTTTTTCCTCCATATATGGAATTCACTCCCAAATTGGATTTTATCCCCAAAATAGGAATGTGCCAACACCAGTGGGGATACCGTGAGATATGTAAGAAATGGGGCCATCATCCCACTAAGTGTCCATTGCTACAGAAGTATCTGAGTACACCAAATAACTTGTTTTTCAATTTTTGCAAGTCTGTAGGACACTAACAGAAGGATTGTCACACATTTGAATTAATGAGGGAGGACACATCAACTATGTATAGGATCCAAGAAGAGAATGTCACATCATAAGGGGGTTGTCCGCAATATAACATTCAAAGAGGTTTCAATCAAGGGAATAGAGGAAACTTTGGTAGAGGTAGAGGTAGAGGGAATTTTGGTAGAGGAGGATGAGGACCGATTATATGTTATAATTGTAATCAACCTAGACACTTGGCCTGCGACTACAGGGTACGATGTGCACATATTGCAGAGCATTGGATCACTCGACACAAGACTATCCCCAACTAGTTGTGAAGTGCCATGCTAGAGGAAACCCAAACGAGAATATGAATCGGAATGTACAGAATATATCATCATAAATATGAAATGAAGGACCAAGAGTAGCATTATTTATGCGCAAAGGAGCTAGGACAAGGGATGATATGATGAATGAAGGAAAGTAGACTGAACGGTGGGTAAGAAATTCAGTAGATCATATGCCATCATTCAATCTACAGCAAGAAAATGAGACATATCATAGAGCAAGAAAAGAAGTACTCGGACAGGATTGGGGAGCATCAATGTCATATGCACCTCGTATAGAATATTGCATTGTTTCAGAGAATCCAATTGGAAAGGTAAGCTCACTAACGAAATTCCTAAGGACTTGTGTAGAGATAATGAAGGATGAAACTACATTGAGTATACTATATGACATGATTTATCACCATACAAGAGGAAGGGAAACCCGTGCCACACAAATAATGGTAAATCATGTACTATGTAGGAAGAGAACCAATGAAGAATTCAGATTTAGTGCACAGATTGGAGAGTATGATGTGGATAATTTTATTTTGGACTTAGTGTCTGATGTGAATGTGTTACCTAAGAAAACATGGGAAATGATGGGAAAACCCAAACTAGTATGGTCTCCTATTCAGTTAAGGCTCTCGAATCATCTCAAAATATTCCCGATTGGGTAGTTGACAACGGTACCTCTGAACATATATGGGGTGTGCATCATGGTATACTTTGAATTTATTGTGATAGTGGATGACAATCAACCATATCCAACATTGATGGGACTGGAATGGGATTTCGATAATCAGAAAATCATTAACTTGAAGAGGAGGGAGATGATATTTGAGGTTGGATATTTGAAAATTACTGCACCATTCGACCCATCAGAAGGAAAGAGATACATAGAGACAACAAGAGGGATCAAAATTGACAACTTATACAACCTAACTGCATGGATGGAGGATTATGTCAACCCGACAGCAGATGGTGCACTAAGTTGGAGAAGTATCATTTCATGCACATAAGAATCAGAAGTATGTCTAGAGAATTGGCAGTTGAGGATGCATGAAGTGTCATCTAGATGATGTGCACACATAAAAAAATCCTTGTGATGGATTGGAATGGAGCTATGTGATCCACCCATGTACGATGGATTAACTAAGATAATTATGCTTGTAAAATAATTTGAGTTGCAGGTACCCGAACAACAAAGGATGTTGGCACTTAATGGTGTCTTAAAGGTGACTTTGGCTAGATGGTGGGCTGCACACAGAGAGGGAATGAAATACTGGTCATAGCGAAATAGAATAATGCAGATATGGTTTGGATCTGAGGAAGAAACAATTGTGCATAATTATAAAGAAGAGAGTGACTCAGCGGGTCATTTGGAACAATGTAGGGTTTTATGGAACTTAGTACCAAAAATAGAGTGGATGCATAGATTTATACACACATTTGACATAATTTTGAAGAACTGGTATGTAGAATTGAAGATTTGCGGGGAGAAAGAAATATGGGAAAAAGTGGTTCAAAGGTTCAAAATCGTGTTCACATTTGAACATGAATCTCCATCAATAGATGCAGTGCTACAGGAGATTCAAACGAAGATATTCTCGGAAGAAGAGACAATGGAGGTGATACCAGTATGAAGTGCACACACAACAAAGATGATTGTCCATGAGCTATTGGAGTGCTATAATGTAGCACTACAACAAATCCCTGTGATTTTCTCCCTTTTTTGCTCCCTTTTTTTTTAGTGTATTTTGATCCAACTTTTTCAAACATTCGATGCTATTTATCGGGATGGCGTTATTTCTGGCATTTTTTGCATCGACCAAAACATCTAGGTTCTAATAGTGCCAGATTTAGAACCAAAAATAGTGTCAGAAAATAGCATCAGAAAATAGCGTCGGCTTTAGTGTCGAAAATAGCGTCGTATTTAGCGCCAAAATTAACAACGGATTTAGCATCGAAATTAGCATCGGATTTAGCACCTGGTTTAGCATCGAATGTGCCTAAATAGTTAATTAGTTGAGGTGTTGGGGGTTAAGTGGATAGGGGCTTTGAGGATTATGGGATTTTGGGATTTTGGGTACATGGATTAAGGGTTAAGGGATTAGGGGTTAGGGTTTAAGGGATTAAGGGTCAAGAGCTAAGGGTTTTGGAACTTATGGGTTAGGTAGTTTAATGGTTAATGACTTAGGGATTATGGGCTAGGGAATTAATGTTTAAGTGCTTAGGGCATAGGGGTTTATGGATTAAGGGATTAGGGATTAGAATTTAAGTGTTTAAGGGTCGATGGCTTAGGGATTAGGGGATTTAGGGATTTTTTGTTAAGGGATTAGTGATTAACTAAGGTTGAGGGCTTAAGGGTTTAGGGATTAGGGCTTAAGGATTTAAGGGTCAATGGCTTAGGGGTTAGGGGATTTAGGGATTTTTCATAGCTCTCTTGAAATTTTATGGAATGTCTTCCAACATGCCCATCACCAATTTCATCCACTGATGTCGCATGGTGAGCACTGAATGGGGACAACATTGAAATTTCTTCAAACTGTTCCTGTATGTGTTGAAATTTGACATGGTTTGACTAGACACATGCCTTGACGGTATGCGAGGGTTTCAAGACTCAAGGATTCCTGATTTCCCCACATAATATTTGATATCATCCACTTTTGCATCAATGTTCATCATGTAGTCTCATTTTCATCATTCGTCAATCACATCTAATAAATGTTTTCCTAAAATATCTTGAAATTTCATAGAACATATTCCAACATGGCCATCACCAATGTCATCCACTAGTGCCACACGATCAGTAGTGAATGGGGACAATGTTGAAATTTCTTCAAATTGTTCCTGCATCCATCGAAATTCAACATGGTTAGACTAAACACATGACTTGACAGTATGCGAGGGTATCAAGATTGAAGGATATTGCCTAACGTCCATGCATACTGAGATCATCCATGTTTTCATCAATGTTTATCATGTAGTCTCATTGTCATCATTTGCCATCATTCCCATCTATAGAATCTCTGTCAAAACTCTCTCGAAATGTCATGGTATGTCTTCGAACAACACTCCCATCACCAATGTCATCCATCAACGTCGTACGATGACCAATGAATGGGGTGAATGTTGAAATTTCTTCAAATTGTTCCTGTATGCATCGAAATTTGACATGGTTAGAGTAGACACATGCCTTGATGATATTTGAGGGTTTCAAGAATCAAGGATGCTTGATGTCCTCGCATAATCTTTGAGATCATCCATATTTGCATCAATGTTCATCATGCAATCTCATTGTCATCATTTCTCATTCCCATCTATAGAATATTTGTCAAAACTCTCTTGAAATGTCATGGAATGTCTTCCAACACGCCCATCACCAATGTCATCCACCAACGCCTCATAGTGAGCAGTGAATGGTGCCAACGTTGAAATTTCTTCAAATTGTGCATGTATGCATCAAAATTTGACATGGGTAGACGATACATATGCCTTGATGGTATGCGAGGGTTTCAAGACTCAAGGATTCCTGATGTCCTTGCATAATCTTTGACATCCTCCACGTTTGCATGAACCTTCATTATTTTGTCTCATTTTCATCATTTGTCATTCCCATCTACATAATATTGGTCGGAACTCTCTTGAAATTTCATGGAATGTCTCCCAACACGCCCATCTACAATTTCATCAACCGAACCAACACAGTGAGCAGTGAATGGGGCCAACATTGAAATTTCTTCAAAATGTGATTGTATGCATTGAAATTTTACATGGTTAGATGGTTACATTTTATCCATGTGTTGTAATGGGGAAATCATATATTTTCGTTAAGTATCAAAAATCCATCGTACTAAGTGATTTGTCTATGCTAGTAAACATATGGACCCACGTACAAAAAACATGCCATAAAATATATGGAGGTGGTTAAAATCGTGATTGCCTAAAGAAGGTGGTAAACATTATAAGGCTTTTTATATTATTGTATATATTTATTTTACTTTTTCTCACTTACAACAATGGAAATCCCATCTACAAAGGATAATATTACGATAACACTCACTCCTCAGGTTAGAAAAACTACAAAACCAGTTCACCCAAGAATAACTCTACTAAAAATTCACAAAAGGTCGTCTATTTGTTTTGAACCGATGACCTTCTCTTGGGAGTCACCTAGGATGGTCCTTTTTTTGGTAGAGCTACTTTAGGTAGCTATATATTTACTTTACTTGTGTATATTTATTAATATATTTAGTGAATAAATAATCAAATAAAAAATAATCAATCAAACATTATGTCCATGTGTTATAATGGAAAAATCACATAATTTCATTTAGTCTCAAAAAGTCACATTACATAAGTGATTTGTTTATGATAACAAAATTAGGGACGTGTGGACAAAAAACACCCCATAAAATTTATGGTGGTTCTCAACATCCTAATTTCCTAGAGGAGGGCCCTACCCCATCCCCTTCTTTGCTTCACGATCCCCCACTAAGACTAATTGGGTTGAGGAGCGTTTATACCTTCAAGTTTTGTGCCTACATATAAAAATGATGTCTCCTTCTTAAGGTTAATCATGGTAGCACATTGAACATTCTTGACAAGACATAGGTTAAGCACTTGGGCTTGACTATTGTTACTTCATAATGCTTCATCTTAAGAATCCATTATCCCATTCCATATACACATCAAATGTGAAGGTGTAGTGCACAAGGTGGAACTTATAATGGAATACAACACCCTCTAGGATGACTTTGTGTCACATATATTGCATGACTATATGCTTTGGGTATTTAATGGATTATTTCTACAAGGATGTACTCCATTAACCACTAAGAAAATTTCCTCCCCTCTCATCATGATGATTTTGAATGCACTATTAAATGAAATCCACCTAAGAGTATATATACTATAAAATCAATTAAAATGTCTAGGTTTATGAAGAAAGGCCAATTTGGCTTTATGTATTTCTTATATTGTATGAAGGTAGCTCCTTCTTAACAAACACATATTCCATCCTCTCTACCTTGCATGATAAATTTAAAGGGGTCTTCCAAGTGATGTATGTAAAACTTCCACTTGATAGCGGTATGAAACATGTTATTGAGATTGACCATAGTAAAGGCCCCACGTTTTTTCCCTCGTAAGCATTTTCACTTAAGAAGTCTAAGATTGAAATTCTTTTGGAGGAATTATTGGAAGTCAAGATCACCATTGGTAGTTAGAATCCCCATGTTTCTCCTATCATCTTATAAAGGTAAAAACATGGTTATTATTACCTTTGTATTTATTATAGAGGACATAATTGAAACACTTTCAAAAATAATAACCCCGTGCATCGTATTGATGATTATTAATGATTTTATGGATGAGATACAAGTTGTTGAATTTTTTTCTAATATTTATCTCTGCTCTAGTTATTATTAGATAGCTTTATTATTCTAATACCGAGAGAAAATCACATACCATAGTCACCCAGTCAACTTCCTAATCCCTTGAATTGTCTTGTTACAACCCAACCTTCGACTATCACTTCCAACTTATTGTGATTCTTCTTTTGGTCTTCCACAAACTTCTGCAAATTATGAGCACCCAAGACTGCCAACATTAAATGATCTATCATAATTAGTGCCAATTTTATCTAGGTTACTGTCAATAAAAGAAAAGAGATATATTTTTAATGATGAGTTGGATTCAAATTTTGTTGGTCGTAGTATTAATTAGTAAATTCTAAAGGAAAGTTTTTATTATTATTATTACCATTGTGCACTATGTAGTATACTTCTTACTTATTTTTCCTCCTCATAATCTAAAGGAATACTGAAAGTTCTATATAGTTCAATACTATAGAAAAGCAAATTCTAAAGGAGTGTCTTCAAAGTCTCTTACCTCAAAATTTATTTACATTTTGTTGAAGACATAAAAAAATTGTTGGACAAAGTGTTTTGGTATTTGTCAATGAAAAGTAAGCAATGCTTCCTCTCACTCAATGAGACAAAGTGTCATTGTTGGAAAAAGTATATTTGTATGAAAATTACACTCTTGTCTTGAAGGAACCTAATTTATCATCAAATATTCCATACTTCTTGTGATAGGGTCACCATTTATTCATCATTCTGGTCATCCACATTTTGAATGAGAACATAGTCTTAAACCTAACTCTGGTGGATGTGCAGAAAACCAATACACAAGAAATGCATTAGCCACATTTCTTGATCTAGAGAAAAAGAAATCCCAAAAGTATGTTGTAGCAGTGGAGAGATAGAAATAAATAGAGAATATGTATGAGGGGTATTATAACCATCACCCATGAGCAAATAAAATGATTTGTCAACATAGATATCTCAAATATATGTTACATCATATGGAGAAAGAAGTTTGTTGTGTTCTTGGAGCCGAGGTAATAATAACAAAATAAATTATACAAGTATAAGAGTATATTGTATCTATAGGAGATGAATGAAGAAGGTTAACAGGATTTCTAAGGCAGTTGTTATGGTGCCAAAAGAAAGAGTTTCATAGGTTGATTCCTGGATATAACCGTTAAGATGGTCACGGAAAGGAAATAATTGTTTACAAGGCCAACAAACATGGATACAACTTATAATGAAAATTGAGGTTTATTTTTCTTCTCTTAACGAATTGGTGATCATCGATGAGGACATGGATGGGCTTGGGCATGATAAAAGAGATGTTGTAAGATCATTCTGAAATTGATGACCTAATGCAAATGAATGTTCACTAAAACAGAAGTCTACTTCCATAGTCATCCCATGAAAGGCTAAGTAGAATCCTTTTGTACCATCTTGTAAAGTTCAAGGCTCAATCGACTTGTCTAGATTAAAGCACCATTAGTGGTATGATCAAGGCTCACTTCCTTTTTTCTCAATTTACACATGAAGAAAAAAAATTCCACATGTTAATCCAAGAAACTCCTTCTAGGCTAAGGTGTTTTCTGAGCATGTTGTATGTGCCACATTGTTGGCTTCTTTACCTATACTCTCAATATTTAACATGTCAATCATCCAAATATATTATTGCTATAGAGAGAGACTTCAATGCTTTGTCTTGATCTCAAAAAATGGATTATTGTTCTATGCCTTATTCAACATCACTAATTCGATGAAGAATCTAGAAAAAAATTGACCCCTCTTCTTGTTTGGAAGAAGCAATGAACATAATTTTAAGGTGACCTTACCATCCCGAGATAAATACCACAAATTACAAACATGTCAAGGAAAGGTATAGAAAGGAAAGGAAAGACAAGGAATGTCAAGGCAAAGGAACGCATGGCAAGGCAAGGCACTACAAGGCAAGTCATGGTAAGGCAAGCATGGCAAGGAAAGACAAGGAATGCCATGCCAAGGCAAGGCAATGCATGGAATGTCAAGATAAGGCATAACATGTCAAGGAAAGGCATGACAAGGCAAGGCAAGGGAAAGAATGGCAAGGCAAGGCATTGCAAGGAAAGTCATGGTAAGGCACGACAACACATTTCAAAGCATGGCAAGGAAAGACAAGGCATGGTATGGAATATCAAGGAAAGGTATGTCAAGGCAAGGAAAGGCATGTCAGGGCAAGGCATTGCAAGGAAAGGCAAAGCATGGCATGTCAAGGCAAGGCATTTTGTGTCAAGGCAAGGGAATGCATGGAAAAGAAAGGAATTCCATATCAAGGCAAGGCATGGCAAGTCAAGGAAAGGAAAGGAATTTCAAGGTAAGGCATGGCATGTCAAGAAAAGGAATGACAAGGCAAGGAAAGGGAATGCATGGAAAGGAAAGGCATTGAAAGGAAAGTCAAGGTAAGGAATGACAATGCATGATAAAGCATGGCATGTCAAGGAAAGGCATGGCATGTCAAGGAAAGACAATGCATGGCAGGGCATGGAATGTCAAGGCAAGGCATGACAAGGCAAGGCAAGAGAATACATGGCAAGAAAAGGAATGGCAAGGCAAGGCATGGAAAGGCAATTCATTGTAAGGCAATATAAGGCATGGCATGCCAAGGAAAGGCATGGCATGTCAAGGTAAGGAAATCCATGGCAAGGCACGACAAGGCATGGCATGTCAAGGAAAGGCATTTCAATGTAAGGCATGGAATGTCAAGGAAAGACATGGCAAGGCAAGGCATGTCAAGGCAAGGCATTGCATGGCATTTCAAGGCAAGGCATGGAAAGGCAAGGGAATGCATGGCAAGGCAAGGCATTGCAAGGCAAGTCATGGTAAGGAACGACAAAAAATTACAAAGAATGGCAAGGAAATACAAGGCATGGTATGTCAAGGCATGTCAAGGTAAGGAAATTCATGGAAAGACATGAAAAGGCATGGCATGTCAAGACAAGGCATGTCAAGGAAAGGCATGGTATGTCAAGGCAAGGCATGTCAAGGCAAGGCATGTCAAGGCAAGGCATCGCATGGCATGTCAAGGCAAGGCATCACATGGCATGTCAAGGGAAGGCATGGAATGTCAAGGAAAGCATGGAAAGGCAAGGAAATACATGGCATGTCAAGGCCAGGAATGGCATGTCACAGCAAGGAAAGGCATCACATGTCAAGGTAAGGCATCGCATGTTAAGGAAAGGCACGACATGTCAAGGCAAGCCATGTAAATGCAAGGCATGGAAAGGAAATAGATTGCAAGGGAAGGCATAGCAAGGCACGCCAACGCATGGCAAATCATGGCATGTCAAGGAAAGGCAAAGCATGGCATGTCAAAGAAAGGTATTGCATGGCAAGGCATGGAAAGACATGGCATGGTAAGGAAAGCCATGGCAAGGCATGGCATGGTTCTTTTTTTATGAGATGTTGATTTATTTGGGATTTACCCCTTGATGTGTTACCATGGTGAATACTCTGTTCACCAATGCTTCTACTTTTCTTCCAGTCAATGGGCTCTTTTCTCCTTAGATTAACAAGGCATAGCAAGGCATGACAAGGATATTTCTTTAGACTTTGAGACGCTACTCACAGATAATCCAACCAAGCTCTATTTCAAACATAATCATATATAGCACAAAATGGAGAGGGTTTGTACTTAAGCTTATGTAATAGAAATTACAATTGATAGTTAAATTGTATAACAAATTTTGTTATGATCTTTACTAACGTTTATTAGAATTTTTGAATGTTTTACATCATTGGAATGACATCTTAGTTGTAAAATATTTGAAATTTTTTTATCGTATGTGCACTTTGATATGATGTAATATGATTATCGTTTCATTTAATATGTTGTAATATTATATATATAATAGAGAAAATAATTATTGCATGAAATAAATAATAACTTTTCATTCTAAATGTTTTTTTTGCAGAACAAGGATCTTCCAGAAGATCGAGATCATCCTCATCAAATAGATCTAGATCACGTTGGGTCTGATGCTAAGATGGCAGATGATGCTCATGATGACACAGATACATATGACAATGAGGTCGATTCCGATGCATATGACGATGATCATGATCATGATGGTGATGATCATGATGAGGCAATTGTTGGTAGCAACTAGTGACATTCATGATCATATAGACTAGATCATGGATCATTTTTTATATATTGTTATAATGCATCTTTTCATGGTTACTATCATATGTATCATTTTCACAGCCTCCAGTACCATATTATTGAGTTGTATCATTTTGACATGTCTCATTTTGACTTATATCATTTGGACATGACGTATCATATTGACTTGTATCATTTTGTCTTGGATAATTTATCATTTTTATTTATATCATTTGTACATGATGTATCATTTTGACTTATGTCAATTGTTGGACATGTATCATTTTCACATGTTATTGATCTACTGGCATATTTCAATTTCACTTGTTTTAGTTATATATGATGATGATCTTATCACAAATGACTCGACAATTTTTATATATTGAAAGTGGTTGATGATTTTTGGATGCATATTTATTACGTATGATGGTTTAGATGCATATTTAATAAGTATAATGATGTTGTTAATTTGTATGGATGTTCATTTCCCTAAAAATTCTTTATAAATGGTATCCTATAAAATATTTCAAATGCATTTATATGACTTACTATATAATCATATAAGTTATTTAAGAAACATGAAATATTTAATTAATTAAATTGAAATAAAACATATTAAATTAATAACTATAACCAAAACAGGAAGCATTTTTGGAAGCAAAAAATGAAGCAACAATGGAAGTCAAATTTGAAGAAAAATTGGAAGCCACACCAGAGGAAAAACTGGAAGCAAAATGAGAAGAAAAACTAGAAGCAAAACTAGACGAAAAAGGGGAAGCAAAACGAGAAGAAAAAATAGACGCAAAATTGGAAGCCAAACCAGATGCCAAACTGGAAGAAAACTTGGAAGTCATATCAGAAGCAAAACTGGACGTAAATATGGAAGCCAAACTGGAAGCTAAACTTGGCGCTAAACCTAGAGCTAAATCTGGCACTATTCCTGGCGATATTCCTGGCGCTAAACCTAGAGCTAAATATGGCACTATTCCTGGTGCTAAATCTCGTGCTATTCTGGCACTATTCCTGGTTCTAAATTTGGTGATATTCATGGTGCTAAATCCGGTGCTATTCCTGGCGCTAAATTTGGCACTATTTCTAGCACTATTCCTAGTGCTAAATATGGTGTTGTTCCTAGTGCTAAATTTGGTTCTAAACATGGCATTATTTTTCCAACGCTAAATATGGCACAATTATAAACATTATTGCTTGCACCCCATTTTGTGCCGAAAAAGGTGTCTAATTTGTGAACTGAAATACACTAATTTCTGGCGCTAATTTCCTATTTTGTTGTAGTGTAGATAAGGAAGAGTATGATGAAGAGCACCCCAGGAATATACAAGTACTTGAGACAGAAGGAGAACGAGCAGTAGAAGGGCCAGAGATTGAATCTGCCACATATACACAACCTATAAAGAAGCGTAAGGTAAACATTGGGATGATAGAGAATCCAAAGTTTGCACAAATAGGATATTATTGGAACGATGAGATAGTTGAGAGATGAAGGGAATAACATGAGACTTAGGTGAGATGAAGATCCCACTCAAACCAGGAGCTAATCATGTGAGATAGAGGCCTTATAGGTTAAACTCAATGTATAAGGAGAAGGTCAAGGATGAAATAGACAAGATGTTGGACACGGGAATCATCAAACCAGTAGAAGAATCTAAGTGGATTAGCCCAATGGTGGTGCAAGACAAAAAGATAGGATGAATCGAGATCTGTGTGGATCCAAGGAAGTTGAATGATGTGTTCTTACATGATCCATTCCCAAAACCATTCACGGATGAGGTACTGGAGAACGTAGGAGGATAGGAAAAGTATTCTTGTACAAATGGATTATCGGGGTACCATCAGATAAGAATCACACAGAAGGATCGACACAAGACCACTTTTGTGACAGAAAGGGGGAGTTATCAGTATACAGTTATGCCATTTGGATTGAATAATTCCCCTACGATGTTTTCCAAGGTAGTGGTTGCAGCATTCAAGGAGTTCATCCATAAATTCCTAGAAGTCTACTTGGATGATTGGACGGTGTTTAGTCTACTGAAGGACCATATAGAATTTATTCGACTCACATTAGATGGGTGCATACAGTGTCATATTTCACTGAACTTAAATAAGTGTATCTTTTGTGCACCGTTTGGAATTCTACTAGGACATGTAGTATGAAAATATGACCTATTAATAGATCCAGCCAAGATCATAGGAATTCTAGAGTTAAAACCCCCTATATCACTCAAACAATTTAGGGAAATTTTGGGTCATACAAGTTATTACATGAAATTTATCAAAGGATATGCGCAGATTACATCACCCATGGAAAAATTGTTGAAGAAGGAAGCCAAGTTTCAATGGAATGAGGACTATCAGAATGGGCTAGACACTTTGAAAAAAAAAATGGCAATCGTTTCAATTTTGATCTTTCCGGAGTGGAACAAAGAGTTCCATGTACATGTAGATGCATCATCCATAGCGTTGGGCACAATGTTGTCACAACCAGGGGAAGGGGGCCTAGATTATCCAATCTCTTTGCAAGTAAGAAGTTTTCTATAGAAGAGAAGAATTATACAACCACAGAATAAGAAGGATTGGAAATGGTCTATGCGCTTCAAAAGTTCATGCATTATTTATTGGGGTCTCACTTCAAGATGTATACAGACAATTCTGAATTAAAGTACTTAGTCAGCAAGCCAGTGTTGGGGGGGGAGAATATGCATATGGCTATCATTATTTCGAGAATATGAATTTGAGGTTGTAGTAAAACCAGGGAATTTGAATGCAGGACTAGATCATCTATCAAGCATATTGACAGGTGAAGATCCAGGTAATTTGGATGATAGCTTCCCATATGCACAGTTATTTGTAGTAAGGATGGTGGATAATTACTTCTCGAACATTTTGAAGTTTCTAAGTACAAGTATGTCTCCATCCGAGATGACAATAGCATAGAAGAAGTAATTGGTAGTGAAATTAGTAGATTATCAGTTGATTGTAGGGAATATATACAAGTTGGGTGTAGATGGAATACTGAGATGTTGTGTGTTGAAACACAAAAGGTCAATGATACTTGAAGAAGTGCATGATGGAATTGTTGGAGGACATTATGCAGGGAGAGAAACTGCACATAATATTTTTTGCACGGGGCTTTGGTGGCCTACACTTCACAAAGATGCGAAGGAGTATTGTCACTCATGCGATGTATGCCAAAGAGTGGGAAATCCATCTAGGAGAGATGAAATAAATTTAAGTCCACAGGTTATGTTGTAAGCATTTGATAAGTAGGTCATAGACTTTGTAGAACCAATCAATCCACAAGAAAGAAGATCAAGGGAAAGGTACATCATCACTAATACGGAGTATTTGACAAGGTGGGAAGAAGTAACACCAATTATAGATTGTACTATGGAGACTGTTACATGTTTCTATTTGAGAATGTAGTGACAAGGTTTGGATGTCTGTGCATATTACTCAGTGATCAAGCTACACACTTTCTGAAAAAAACAATTGCATCATTGACTAAAGAGTTTGAGATTCATCATTAAAAGAGTAGACCATATCACCCTCAGGCCAATGGAATAATGGAAGATTTTAATAAGATCTTGGAGAATTCCTTGACAAATATTTGCAATGTAGGGAGAGGCGATTGGGACTTAAAAGTTCCTGCAGTATTATGGGCTTACAAGACTATAAGTAAGGACAAGCACCTTTTAAGTTGGTCTAGGGGTAAGAAGTAGTGATGCCAATGGAGTTCATTCTACCTATCTTGTGCATTACAACAATCACAGAGCTATCAAACACTGGCACGATATAGGGGATATTGGTATAGTTAGTATAGCTTGAGGAAGAATGGTTCATTGTAGGATTCCATCAGCAGGTTCAAAAATCAAGAGAGAAGGCTTGGCATGATTGACACATTAAACAAAAAAAAAAATCAAGAAGGATATCTATTACTATTGTATGATAGTAAGTTTATGCAACATCCAGAAAAGTTTAGAATGCACTGGTTAGGACCCTATGTGATTCAACAAGCGACAGAGGCAGGTGTTGCATGGTTGGAAACCTTGAATGGAGAAGTCTTTGAAGTAATGGTGAATGGAAGTCGGCTAAAACTCTATAGAGATAGTCAACAGTCTGCACAATAATCTGGGTTGCACCAGAACCCCTGTATTATAGTAGTTGTACCATAGTAGCAACAAAAAAAAGGAAAAACAAATAAAAAGTAGAAAAATGAAGAAAATTAAATAAAAAGTAGATATAATGAAAAGAAAAAGAGTGTTCAAGTACCAAGGCATAAGAACTTGCACAGAAGGAATCATCTCCACACATCATAATAGAACTATGCCAATTTGAGAGACAAGACATAGATGAGACATACTACGAAGTACACAGATGAAACAATAAAGAACCAGCGTGCAGTTTGGCAATGACAAGACCATTAAAAGTATTAAAGCACATAATTGACAATTATGAAGAGGGAGTGACAAATCATAAAAGCATTGTATAAGTATTAAATGGTAAAAGTTTTCAGGAACCATGACAGATCAACAGTACGAGGGGAAAATCACACGACGGATTTGACAATAAAGGAGTATTTAGTTAACAAATCATCAACCACGGTGACAGATTGGACAAGGAAGTTAAGGTGGGATGAGACAGGTACAGTTGGCACAAAAGCACAAAAAGGAAGAATAAGGGGGAAGAACAAGCAGGAGGGGAACACAAGAAATCCAAGGCACAGAGGCAAACCCTATTTACATATTAACTACTGATAATATGGACAAAATTTCTTACCAGATATAGCATACCACCGAAGAAATATGTGAGGAAGCATCAAATAAGAAAGAAGAACAACAGAATAAAGTGCAGGATCAACAAGCAGTACTTTAGTAGATGTTGAAAACAACAAGCATTACAAAACAACACAGGTTCAAGGAAGGATCATCCACATTGCCAAGGAGAGAAGAAGAAATTGTACAACCATCCCTGGCACAACTAACAATATGGCATATAACCTTACAGATTGAGGCAGATGCACTGAAGTTTCCAGTGGGAGAATTATAGGAGAAAATAAATGCATTGGGCCATATTAACATAGTCATATCAAATATTCCCATACAAATACTATAGGAATTGCAAGCAGGATTGGTGCAAGAAATGAAGAACAAAGCAGAGAAAGCACACAGATAATTGAAAAGAATAAGGGATGAAAGAGACCAAGCACAAGAATAGTATGACATAGCACTTCAACAAAAGAGGGAAGTTTAAGGTCTAGTAGAAGAAGTTATGAAGAATAAATATGAGACTGAGGAGAGGGCCAAGAAAGCATTATAGGAGAAGGATGAAGTTGAATCCATGGCACAGAAGACACAAGCAACCATCCAAAAATTGTACAAGGAAGTACAAGAAGTTCCCCTATTAGTAGAAGATACTGTGGAGGAGAAATTGTTGAATATTGACGAAGTCACTAAGGGCTTCAAGGAGAAAATCCAAGACTTACACTTGAGGAGCACACCAGGAATGCCACCAGAGGTGCATGGAGGCAAGGTGAAAATGGCAATGAAAGCAGTTTCCAACATTAAGAAAGTAGAAGGAGAATGCGCAAAACTCTGTGAGGAGAGTGTGTAGGTGTGGACAGAATTGATAGGAGACCCAAAGATGAAGGCCATAGAGGCCAAGCTAAGAGAAGCACAAGAACATGCGCACCAAGTAGTATAAAAGGTGGCTACATTGCCACAATTAGAGCGTATGTCAACCATTTTGGCTCAATGGAAGGAATATTTATAAGTGGAGAGAAAGAGGGATTTGTTAGCACAGGAATTTGCAATATCAAATTTGGTCATTTTTACGGTTCTATGGTCCATTTTGAAGCGTCGGTGAATTAGGATTTTTTGCAGCACTCATGAATTAGGAGATTTTGCAATGCCATCTTTATCAACGCAAGTTTTTTAAAAAAATCTTCAAAGTTTGGCAAATAAATTGGCTTTTAAAACTAATTTTGGCTCTTGGGTATTTGTGCAGGGTACCAGCATTCTTGGGCTCTTGGGTATTTGTGCAGGGTACCAGCATTCTTATCAAAAAATTATTGGGCCCAAAGACTCAATCTCCAATTTTGCAAACTCAGCATCCAGGTCCACAAGTGTAGCACCAAATAAAATCCAAAGCACCAAGCACCAAACCAAGGACAATCCGGGAGAAGACCATTGTGCACAACGCATCGTGTAAACTCAAGAATAATTTTGTATTTAAAATCTTAAAAATTGTTCTTCTCATTGTATGTGGGATAGGCCCTAAGGAAAAATGATAGCAAATACAAGAGTATCTGATCGATGCATAAAGTCCAATGAAGAAACATGCATGGGTGTTCACACTTGTGGACTGCCATGATGCGCAGATGGTGTTATTGCTATTAGCAATGTTGTTGTGGTGTCATTTGAAGATGTTGCCGAGAATAGTTGTGAGGTTTCAGAGTTGTTTACAGAAAAGGGTGCTACGAAATCATTGACAGTGCCATGAAATAAGTTGTTTACCGAAAAGGGTGCTACGAAATTGTAGCTGCATCTACATTTAGTGCTTCGAAAACTGCAAAAATAAGTGTTGATGTGGCTCTTGTTGGTGCTATAACTAGGAAATATGAGATATACCAAATTTCAAAATCGCTCCATTTTTATTTATGTTAGATGGGAAGTTAACCTCAGCAACAATAATTTCTTATCCAGTGCCATGATTTTGCATGGTTTTATAAAATATTTTTGTGCCACTAAACGCCTCCATATGCCAGGTAAATCGATAGCATCATTGCCCAAGTGATTAGAATAAAAACACATGTTTTAATGATGGTGAAGGCAGAAGAGAAGTTTGCAGCAGAGCATAAAATTGGTGCATGGTGTTAAGATAGAGAACAAATCCCAGAGCCCGAAGTAAGAGCAATTGATTTTAATCAGAATGTAAAAAATGTGTAAGAAACTGTAGAGCTGGTAAATTATTTGTTTTTTTTATCATTGCAGGTGTCAGAGAATAATCTTTTGAATGTCAAGCAATCATGCTTCAGATATCGTGGAAAACATTGATAGAAGTATTTTCCATCTACATGTGATGTCTATCTTCCGAATGACTAAAGAAGTTGTAGTAAAATTGAATCCTAAAAAGTAGGAAATGAGATAGCATGGAATTATCTTTAGTAACCTCTTCCTAAAAGTGAGTTACCAGTTAGTATGAGTCATCATCTTTGTAACAGTTTACTATTTTTAGAAAAAGAAGAAGGGAGTGGGGGAGGTTCTATTAATTTAGAAAAAGTGGACTTGCAGAGGGTTCGGTCTGGAGACCCGAGAAGGGACTCTGAGCAGTGAGTAAACCTGTGCATCCCATTGTAAGCCTACATGCATTCATGTTTTAATAACTTCTGTTATTGAAGATCCATGAGATTTGTGCTACCAGATTGTTTGAACTGCTTTGTTTTTCATTTCTTTACATCTTCTTGCTTGTATAAATTGCAGATTTGTAAGATCAGAAACTGTCCTTGATTAATAGATTATTGAGCAGTAGAAGATTTATTATAACTTTCCTATTAATCATGGTTTTATTCAAGGACATTGCATTCACTTTTTCAGAAAGTTTTATTGTTTTGTGAATGATCCACTTTTTTTTATCTTCTCCATCCCTCTACCCATTATTATATAAAACTTATGTCTGGTATGCGGCTTGATTTCCTTCACTGAACATGGTGTTTATGAATCCTTTCCCAATGGTAGCTATTGATATGTAGTTAGCTTGTTTCCCTCTTCCTTTCCTAGTCTTGTTGATCCACCTAATCAAACCAATTCAATCCTAAAGAATCAAATGGGTACTAGGATTTTCCTTCAAGCGGTCTAAGGAAAAATTATAGTGCTAATTGGATCAACAGATGATCCTTCAACATAAAATAGGACCACTGTAGGAAGAAGCAGTGAGGGTAATTGGAGAATTGGTCACTGTGCAAGGTAAAGTCAAGCAAGCAGTGGTTGAGGCATAGAAAAATTTTACAGACTTGACTGTGTAGGGGCACGAGAGATAGCAGCAATAGAGGATGCAATCATCAAAGAGGTAGAGGTAGAAAAGGTTGCCTCTCAAAACTTCATTTCGGCATGGAAGAGTAGGCAACAGGCCTAAGTGGCTTGGGACGAGCCACATGTGAGTGTTGGGGGCATATTGGACAGGCAGTTTGGATACAGTTTTGGGAGAAAATACTAAGTATAGGGAAAGTGCACAGAGAGAGGAAAGTTTGTTTGCAACTAAGACGCATCCAGGAGGACAGTGCATAGAAGGAGGAAAGTGCATAGGAGGAAGAGAGTGCATAGAGAGAAGAATAAAGCCGATAGAGAATAAAGAAAGAGAGTGAGATAATAAAGCATGATAGAAGGATAACAGCATCGCATTTTATAGATAGAAGAATAGTATAAAAGCATCATGCAGGTTGAAAAGTAGAAGAAAGTCATTGAACAACCAGTTAATTGAGTTGGCCATGCATTGTAATGGGGTATTTTTGGGATGAGCAAACTAGGGTTTTCAGCCCTATATTTTTGTATAAATATGTAACGGGTTGGATATTAGGGGTTTTCTCTCTACTATGGTTGGGTTTCAATTCCATGTAATTTATGTGATGTTATAATTTGTTATATGTTGAATTCCAGAGTCGTGAATGTAACAGTCTGTTGGTGAGAAGAATGAATAAAGGGAGGTTACATAGATGATATTGAATCTTGTGTTGTCTCACTTTCTATGTGTGCTTATGAATTCCATTTGTATTCCTCATAGCATAGACTTGTCGTATGGATTAATTATGGTGAAATGTTCATGACTGTGACCGTAATAAATCTATGTAATAATCATGAATATGTTGAGTATTGCAATCTGAATCATAAGTAAGTAATATTGAATAGAACCGAATCATGCGCATAGATGTAATAAGGAATAATGAACTGAATGTTTTCCTCCCTTTCCCTTACTATTGTAGAAGCCTAGTTCTCACAATCTCAATAGATATCTTGGATGATACTTCATCTACGCAAGCAGGTGATGTCGAAAGGGTCGGTGTCTGGTAGGTTTGTTGGTCGTAGATAAATTGAACCTGGGATATTACAACCCGTGCACAAAAGAGGGAAGGCCATTGTTAGCTCCTAGGCCTGCATCTCAGCCACCTACTCCCCAAACCATCTTATTCATCCATCAACTTAGCTCTTATTTAATCTTTCTTCTTCATTGTGTGTTAGGTCATGTTTCGTTATGCCTTCTCCTCCTTGCTTAGCATTATGTGTTTTGATTTTATAAGGTTGATGTCACTTCCTGATTTGAGTTTGAACAAGACTTATCACCATGGTTTATATCACTATTGGATCACCAAAGAGTTGAACTAAGCTTACAAATGCAAAATATGTTGATTGCAAGAATGCCAACATTCTTGCAATCAACGGACGGACTTTGTTTTATGAGTTTTTATGATTTAAAAAAATATTTCAAAGTTTGAATAAATCCCCTATGACACAAAATTCGTGCTTATTTTCTCCTACAACCCTTGAAACCTTGTGAATTGGCTCTTCGAATAGTTTTCATTGCAGGTTTGGAGAAAAACTTAAGTAGTGCATCCTTGGCCAACATTACCAACAATAAATGACCAAGACATAATAATAACAGTGAGGGATATCAACAGAGCGTTGGATATTGGGTTACAATAATAATGTGGATTAGTTCCATGAGATTGAAAATTAGAGTTTATTTCCACCAAGAAGAGATCAAAGAATATTCACTAAAGGGATTTATTACCGGCTAAAAAAATTGCAACAATTCTGAGTAGAAGATGTTGGGCTTAATTTGTGAGAAAATGATAAGGCATTTGAAAAAATTGTTAAAAACCCACTTCAGTAATGGGGTGATTTATCCTACCAATGAACGGTTTTCAAAATTTCACAACAGTTTAGGAGAAAATTTGGTCTGATCAGAACAATATTTTCCAGAAACGCAACAATTCTAAGTAGTGGATTCTGGGCTTAGGTTGTGAGAAAATGGTAAGGCATTTGTAAAAATTGTTAAAAAACCCACTTTATGAATGGGACAATTTAGCCTAATTGTGAGAGATTTTCAAAATTTCTCGGCGGTTTAGGAGAAAATGTGGTCTGATTAGAACGAAATTTTCCAGGAATTAATTACTTCCAAATTAATGGACAAGTGCAGAGTATTTTGCATCTTTGGTCAATTTCCAAATTTCCAGGGCATCTGACAACAGTGGATGGTAGTCAAGAGACCAGTGACAGATTTCAAGGAAATTTGTTCCAAATTTCTCCTAGTTTATTTGAAGATATCATTTATTTTTATTTCATTAACCAGTTCCATCTTTTGAAGACTTTTGTTATGCAGCTCATACACTTTTGTTATCGGCAATAGCTCTAGTTATAGTGATAGAATATTTTTGGTTTAGTTAGAGATATTATTGTCATTTGTAATAAATTTATTCTTTTGATAAGAACAATGTTTTGATTAAGGTCTAAGTGATGGGGATTTATCCCTGTGAACTAACACTTGAACTCAACTTCACTTAGTTTAAACAAGTTTTCATGAATTGTAATCGGAATTGAATAATGAAATTGATATCTACAGGTCTTCCTGTAATGCAAAGTTTAACTATAGAACTTAGATCTGAGATAGGTATTTGAATCCTCTTGATGGATAAAGATATGAAGAGGTGAATGTAAGAAGGAGGAGTTTTTTTTTAGGTTCAACATTTTGGGTATCAAGCATCAAGATTTTGGTTGGGCTTTGAAGTACAAAATTGTTAATTTTTCCACCTGGTGAATATAATTTTTGGTGACAGACTGTCTTCTCAAATATTGTTTGTCTTATTATCCTATCTGAATGAAAATTGAAATGTATGCAAAGCATTGCTTATTTTCCTTTCATCTATTGTCTCAACAAACCTTTTTATTGTCATGCAACATGATTTCAGTTATTGTTTCAATGAATGGTTTATTTTCATACAACATGTTTGGAGGATTTGTGTTTGGGTACATATTTTGGACATGAAACATCATTTTAAGTCTGAAAGTTCATACAGCAAGTGACACATTGTATGCTTTTTAATATTTCCTTTCTTTCATCTTCATATCTTTATCTGCTTACTAGAATGCATGCCACCAGCTAAGGAAAATATTGTAGTTGATGTTGTTGAACATTCCAACTAGATCCTTGTCCTTGAAATCCCATCTATCAACTGACCATAAAAATAAAAAAACTTAATTCATAAAAAAATCAATCATTCCAACACTTGAGGTGGCTTATCTCTTCCCCTTAGCAGTCAGGTGTAGACCTTAGGACCAACATCTTCTGGCGCCACTGTCGGGGAATGGAGTAACGAAGCAATATTTCTCTGGGAGAATGAAAACAATCAGATCTATTTTTTTATGGTGAACAAAATCTAGACACATTCATACTACAGATCATTCACTTGGTGAATCCATGGTTAAAGAATCTAGTGGCGAATCCACAGTCTCAAGATGTCAGACACTCGAATGGTTTTTATTTTGGCTAAAAGGTTTGTTCTATTTTATTTTTTTGTTGTTCCAAGCTTTTAGAATGTTTTTCCTACTATATATGAGTGGGGGGATTGCTTGCCCAAATTTAGAGAAGATAGAGATGATAATCTCGTAGATCATTTGCTTGAATTTCATGAATTCATGTATCAGCTAGGAATACATCTTGAGGATGTCTTAATAAAAATGTTCATGTACTCATTAGAGGGAGAGGAATGGGAATGGTTTCGATCCTTACCTCCTTCCAGTATATCTTCTTTAAAATATTTTCATTCTTCCTTTCATAACCATTGCAAGAAATATTTTTCTAACAAGTTCCTTTTTTAGCGTTGTTGTGAGGAATTTGAGCTCCATATTCAACGTTAAATTATCATGGATGACAAAGGAATTGTTGTTGAAAAGAATATATCTATCAAAAATGTGGAGGAAGATTTGATTGATAATTTTACAAGTGGAGTTCATGACATCCATATGGTAGACACATTTTCTTTTACATCAGATGTTTATAATATTTTGTGCATGGACCAAGTTGTTGCTCAAAACTTCAATGAAGATCCACCTATTTTTTATGAGTATGAGGAATATTTAGACAAACAAATTTATGCATCAACACATATAGAATCTTGTATAAATGGACCTATGTATAAAAAATATGTGTCTGATTCATTCGAAGATAGTGAGGGAGATGAAGAGACAATCCAATTGGATGCAGATTTCATTGTACATGATGCCCATGCTTTTGTAGTTGATGAAATCAATTTTGTGCCTTCCCATTCCTATGATTACTATGCTTATGCTAAATGTGATAAAGAATATTATGCACCAGAAATATGTTAACATGTTCCAGACAAGTTTGTTTCCTTTGATTGTTATTAAACATATGATGTTCATGAATTATTTTAAGGAGGTCAAGGGGATTTTGGTCTCACAGATGAAGAAGAATTTATATGTCATCCATTTGGTCCATTTTATCGGTGGGAGATTTGTCAGATTCTTCAATATCCAATGGCCATCTACATGGAGTGAGAATGCAACAAAGAATCTTTTGTCTTTAATGCTTTGGGGACAAAATTGTTGAACTGTAACTATTGACCTCAATTTTTCGATAAGTTGCTATTGTTTGAAATTTTTATTATCATGATCAAAGGCATGAAAAGATCCCATATTATGACGTAGTTGTTGACATGGTTTCACTAGAAATTATCCCATACATGATCAGATTGACTTCTATTGGTTAAGAGTAGGAGAATAAGCTCTTTTTTTAGCATGTTTAAAGATCAGTTTTCAGTTAATTTTTAGTAGTGTGGATTTCCAGTTTGACATGATATGCAATATATTAGCATGAAAAAATGACTCCATATCCAAATGGATACACAGGTACCAAGAAATTTTTAGTTTTCCATTTGGATTTTCAGTATGTAAGAGGGTTTTTTTTTCTTCAGTTGAGCAGTTGCAGCATAGACTGAAGAAAGGCACACATGTTTGTTGTTCTTAGAACCTCATAGGGAAGTGATACCCCTAGTTGGAGAAGATGTTAGTTCCTAGGCATGCATCTCAACCTCCTACTCCTAAAACCAGCCTATTCATCCATCAACTTAGATCTTAGTTACTCATTATTTTTCATTGTGTGTTAGGTCATGTTGCTTTATGTCATCTCCTCCTTTCTTAGCATTATGTGTTTTTATTTTGAAAGGTTGATGTCACCTCCTGATTTGAGTTTGAACAATTCTTATCACCATGGGTTATATCATTGTTGGATCACCAAAGATTTAAACTAAGCCTACAGTTGCAAAAGATGTTCATTGCAAGAATGCCAACATTCTTCCAATCAACAGATAGACTATGTTTTATGAGTTTTTATAATTTAAAAAAATATTTCAAAGTTTGAACAAATCCCCTATGACATCAAATTCACACTTACTTTCTCCTACATCCCTTGAAACCTTGTGTATTGTATCTTTGATCAGTTCTCATTGCAGGTGTGGAGCAAAAATTAAGTAGCGCATCCTTGGCCAAAATTACCAACAACAGAAAACCGAGACATAATAATAATAGTAAGGGATATGAACAGAGCGTTGTATATTAGGCTACAATAATAATGTAGATTAGTTCCATGAGATTGAAAATCAAAGTTTATTTCCACCAAGAAGAGATCAAAGAAGATTCATTAAAGGGATTTATTATCGGCTAAAAAAAATGCAGCAATTCTGAGTAGTAGATTTCAGGCTTAAGTTGTGAATAAATGGTAATGAATTTGAAAAAATTGTTAAAAACCCACTTTAGGAATGGGGCGATTTAGCCTACTGTGAATGGTTTTCAAAATTTCAAGTGGTTTAGGAGAAAATTTGGTCTGATAAGAACATAATTATCTAGAATCACATCAATTCTCAGTAGTGGATTTCGAGCTTAAGATGTGAGAAAATGGTAATGCATTTGACAAAACTGTTAAAAACCCCACTTTAGGAATGGGGCAATTTAGCCTAATCTTGAGAGGTTTTCAAAATGTTGCAGCAGTTTAGGAGAAAATTTGGTCTAATTAGAATGGAATTTTCTAGGAATTAATTATTTCCATATTAATGGACAACTGGCAGAGCATTCCACAGCTTTGGTCAATTTTCAAATTTCCAGGGCACCTGGCAGTAGTGGATAGTAGTTAAGAGACCAATGTCATATTTCAAGGAAATTTATTCCAAATTTCTCCAAGTTTATTCGAAGATCTCATTTATTTTTAGTTCATTAACCAGTTCCATCTTTTTAATACTTTTTTTTATGCAACTCATACACTTTTGTTATCAGCAATAGCTCCAGTTACAGTGATAGAATATTTTTGGTTTAGTTAGAGATATTACTGCCAGTTGTAATAAATTTTTTATTTTGATAAGAACAATGTTTTTATTAAGGTCGAAGTGATGGGGATTTATCCCTGTGAACTAGCACTTGAACTCAACTTAACTTAGTTTAAACAAGTGTTCACGAATTGTAATCAGAACTCAATAGTGAATTTGATATCTATAGGTTTGAATGTCATGTTAATTTTAACTCTACAACTTAGATCTAAGATAGGTATTTGAATCCTCTTGACGGATAAAGAGATGAAGAGGTGAATGTAAGAAGGGGGAGTTTTTTTGGGGAGGTTCATCTTTTTGGGTATCAAGCATCAGGATTTTGGTTGGGCTTTGAAGTACAAAATTGTTAATTTTTCCACTTGGTGAATACAAGTTTTGGTGACAAACTGTTTCTTCTCAAATCTTGTTTGTATTATTATCTTATTTGAATGCAAACTGAAACGTATGCAAAGCATTGTTTATTTTTCGTTCAGTCATTGTCTCAATGAACTTTTTATTGTCATGAAACATGATTTCATCTATAGTTTCAGTGAATGGTTTATTGTCATACAACATATTTGGAGGATTTGTGTTTAGGTACATATTTTGGACATGAAATATCATTTTAAGTTTGAAAGTTCATACAGCAAGTGACACATTGTATTTTTGTTAGCATTTCATCTGTTTCATATTCATATATTTATCTGCTTACCAGAATGCATGCCACTAGCTAAGGAAAATATTGCAGTTGATGTTGTTGAGCATTCCAACTAGATCCCTATCCTTGAAATCACTTCTATCAGCTGACCATAAAAAAAGAAAACTTAATTCATAAAAAAACTAATCATTCCAACATTTGAGGTTGCCTAGCTCTGCCCTTTAGCGGTTAGGTGCAAACCTTAGGACCAACATCCACCAAATCCATATGCACAAAACCTTGTGTGTTGTAGACTTATGGGCATTGTGGCCTCCATCAATACCTTCATGTACTTCATACAGGATGGAGTTTCGTTCATGTTTTATGGCACATTGATGCAGGATCCCATCTCTTCCCAACGTATACAATTTTCCAACAATCAACTGATAATCGACACTATGGGTCACCAGCTGATGACACTACACCAGAGTATATCTCATGGGAGCCTGCAAAGTCATGAGAAATCTCATTATTTCAGCTAATTGTTTAGGCATGGCTTCAACCCGAAAGAATTGCACATTAGGGAGTTCATCATCGAGGCTCTTGGCATCTTCACCAGTCTCGATCTATGATAGATGATCTATTCCAACATTATATTTCCCTGGATTAACTACAAATTCAAAATCGAATAATTGAAAGAGAAGAAACGAACGGAAAATTTGTCCACCTAACACAGTCTTGTTGAAAAAATACTTGAGTGTGGAGTGGTTAGCAAAGAAATTGAATTCAAACCCTGACAAGTAGTGGTGAAATTTGTGTAAGGCATAAACCATGCAAGTCCCTTGCACTCAATTTTCATATAATTCCTTTTAGATTCATATAGCTTTCAAATGTCGAAGCATCTACATGGACATGAAAGAGCTTTGCAAATATTTCCTTCACCCGGTTGTGCAAGAACCAAGCCTAGTGCAATGGATGAAGCATCTACCTGGACATGAAAGAGCTTTGACCAATTAGGAAATAACAGAATTGGTATTGTAACCAATTTTTCCTTGAGATTATCCAATGCTTTATGGCATTCTGAGGTCCACTCATACTTAGTATCTTTGCGCAACATCTTTTCTAATGGGGCTACAATCTGGGAATAATTTTGAATGAACCATTGGCAATATTTTGTATGACCCAACATGGTGCACATCTCCCAAAATGAGGTGGGGGGCACTTGTTGACAGGTCTGAATGGCCTGTCAAGCAAATGAGGAAGAACACCTTATGGCAGTCCCCAATCATGCCTACTCTCATTTGATGTAGTGTTTTCTATGAGTTTATGGGCCTTGGTGCCACTCAGAATTAAAAGAAATAAAATGGGAAAAACAGTGAACTACCCTGCAAAGAGTTCTAAATAATCCTAAGGGTAATGTACTTGTAAGAAAACTAATCTAATCTAACTAATTCTAACCTATCCAAGGAGAAAAACTAAAATAATGAGTACAATGAAAGATAATACCATCAGAACCAGAAAGAGTTCAAGTATTTTAATGATAAACGAAAACATCAATGCTACAGATACATTGTCAAATAGTTGTACCATACATCCATAACATAATTTATGTACCCACAAGGAAATGTGTGACAACATAAGCAAACAGAACAGAGTGCAGAAATAATTCATACAATAGAATCCTATCTACTCAGCAAAAAGATAAATTCATAATGAATAGTCTCCAATACACCCATCCACATCACAAATTTATGAAGTTCCTCCTGCTCTTTATTACTCAAAAAAATAGTACCATCTTTCATTACAAAGGGAAAAATTCTATCTTACATCCTATGAGTTCTCTTTTATTAGACAAGAGAGAGACTCTTCAGTTCTCATGGTTGTTCATTTCATTTTTCCCCCAATTTATGTTTTACGTTTCAAAAATGTATAAGTGGGAGTTAAAAATGGAATATGAAGAGACCCTTGGGTGGTTGCTTTTGTCCTATGGTAGTTTACAAATGATATTTGTTAAAAAATAATCATTGACTCTTCCCATTGGTGTTATCTTTTGTTCATCGAAAGTTGTTGGGCGTTTCTAGCTTCATCCCGTTGAATGTGATTATTATAGCTTCTTATTGTCTATCTCATATTTATATTGAGGCCTCGTTGGTCTGATTTCCTTACCCGTAGCTCCATATATGATTGTCTAAAGTCTGCATATTAGTTTCTTCATCTGAATTTGGGTTCCACCTATCTTTTGCATTTATGGACATGTTCTTCTCTTAATATTTTGTCACTTTCCATCCTAGAATTTTCTTCTCTTCTCCATATTTCCATTGATCTATCTTGGTCATGATTTCGTTACTCATAGCTCTAGATATGATTCTCTGAAGTTTTCACAGTCCATTTTCCCCCAAAATTCGTGGCTTTTTGTTCTTTGCAATTTGTGAGATTTCCTATCACTTTTTATGACCTGAATACCTATTGCATTGCATTACTCTTCTCCATACCCTTGAAACAAGGTATCATGGGCTCAATTCTGACACCTATAGCCCAAGATATGGTCGTTTAAAAAATGTTTACTGAATGGTGATTCGGGAGAGTTTCTCGCATCAAAAAAGAGTTGATCGGATCGAAAAATATTGGTTAGATAAGGAAGATAAGGTCGGATCAAAAGGATCTAATCATAAGGGAGTTGATTAGGTCAAGAATGACCTGATCAAAATAGATGATCGTCGTCGAGAAAATCCGATCGAAAATGGGTTGATCGGGTTGGGAACGATATGATCGGAAGAGTTGATCGTCGAGAAAGAGATGATTGTTGTTGGGAGGATTTGGTTGGTATAATCTGTAGCATTTTGGAATGGATGAATTCTAACGATGAAGAGGGCTCCATGATTAAATGTGGGTTCAACAATCTAGGTGGAAGGTGCCATGTCATCATCCATGTTAGTGCCACATCATATGGCACCAATGACAGGGGGGCACGTGGTAGTGAGGTGGCAATGGTGCATGAAAAACTTGAAACTTTAGAATGCCATAAATTTTTATCTAGATCTTGGATTTGAGCATGGTTATAGCCATTAGAAATATCTTGACGAGTGGAATCCAACTATGTTATTTTTTTATAGAAAATAATCAAATAAAAGAAGGGGAAATTTTGACACATCACAGTCCTAAGAGAGGTTAGGGGGTCGGCTATGTAACAACAACCAAGGGGACGAATATGAAATGTCATGTGACAAATAAAAATTACAAATAGTGATGAATGGTAATAGGATATCGATTCCAAATGGATGTAGGACACATGCCAATATAGTCAAGTGAATCATCTCAGAGGGAAGACTTGTTAGGATCACAAAGATAGGGAATATGATTAGTTCAAGGTATAGGTCCTCACGCCAGACCACAATGCATGATAGTGATTGCGAAAAATAGTGAGAATACATTGGGCAATGACATGACAAATATCTTCATCCGTGAAGCTCAATAGACCTTGGTCCTGGGTTTTTCAAGAGAGAGAAGGTTAAAATAGGAACCCTGTAGAGATCAATCTAAAGAGGCTCGGGGACATGCCTATGGGAGAGGTAGATTTGATAGCCTTGGGATATTATTATCTCAAGGAAAATATAAGCCAAGGCAGATCGATTCTTAATGGGGGATATCCTAGAAAGGATCAAATCCCTAGACAAGTATCAAATCTCTGGCTTCATCACCACAATGGTGATAAAAATAAAACTATGGATGAGGTTTGGGAAAGACAAGGCTTAGTCCATAATGTTGATCGTTAGCTTCAAATTACAAACAAGAGAAGAATAGAAATAGTTCTAGGAAAGAGGAAGAATATCAATGGATTCCCCCCATATACATCTCAAGGTTGGAGCAATCGTGTGAAGAAAGTGATCATGTTAACCTACTAATGCAACCACAGAGAATATGAGATCATTCAAGTGATTAAAAGGAGTCCTGCCAATACACCATAAAAATTATATTCCATGCCTTCAAGCAACATCATAAATGGGTGTTGGGTCTATTGAAAAATAATCATGGATAGTTGTAGATAAGTTTTCTAGAAACCACATGTGCTAAGTCTCAAACTCAAGAGAAGGATTAGTGATTGTGTGATTGAAGATAATATTTTGAAACCAAAAGGTGTGATCATATACAAGAGAATAAATATGAAAACAAATGAAGAAAAACATTTGTGTGGCTCAGGCATTGCGTAGTCGTGTAGTGTCTTACAGGAAAACGGGTTAGCTTCATGAGTTTGCAAGTTTCAGAGGTTGCAGAGGTCCATGATGGAGGAAATCGTTGGTCATGTGAATGCTCAGTCTGAGTGTGTGCGTGAGTGGTAAGCATGGAAAGAATGGTGAGTGAACCCCCACAACAACGAATTTTCCCCCATAAAACTACATGCACCTAGGTTGACACATGGCTCTCTTGGGAGCTTGTTCCTCTCCCCAAAGGAACTTTGGATAATAGGGGTTATTTCCCAAACCTTATTATTTTAGAAAAATACATTATAATATTCCCTTGGGGTTAAGCCCTCAATCTTATCCCTCTTCCCAACCTCACAGCCCCATCCCTTTCCCTACCCATTGGAGCTTATTCCCCCATAACTCTTTCTTCGTGGTTGGTCTACATGCAGCGATGTAATTATATTAATGATGTGATTATTTACTTATAAATAATCGGGCTCCCTATCCTTCAGCATCTAGGCTCTTCGGCCTAATAAACACATAAGCCTCCCAGCTTACAAACACTTGGCTCACCAGCCTATAAACATAATTACAATTCAGTAGGGGCTCTGCCTTGGGGTATTACAATCCCCTCCCCTTATTTATGCATTGTCCTCAATGTGTCTTACTTACATAATATCAACAAGATTTCCAAAATCCTCAAAAATATGCGGGTATTCTTCCTGCATAGCATCTTCATGCTCCCAAGTTGCATCCTTAGGACCATACCAAGTCCATTGGACCTTTACAAGCCCTATGAATCGATTCTGGAGATGTTTGATTTTCCGGTCCAACATATGTACTAGATGCACTTGAAAAGCACTTCCTTGCTCCACCTAAATCACATTCCAATCAATAACATGATTAGCATCAGGTATATATTTCTTGAGCAATGATACATGGAATACATTATGAATAATCATAGATGCAAGTAATGCAAGCATGTAAGCTATTGGTCCAATCCTCTCTAGGATTCCAAACAACCCACAATATCTGGCTACCAACTGGGAACAATTTCCCAACTTCATGGAACTTTTGTTGACCTTCACCTTCAATAAAACATGATCACCCACTTTAAATTCCATGTGAGTTCTTTCCTTGTCAGCATAGTTTTTATGCCTATCTTGGGAAGCCTTTAAATTATGTTTTATCTTCAACATTTTCTCTTCCATTTCCCTGAGCAACTCTGCCCAATCACTGCTTTATTATCTGGGTTGTCCCAACTTATTGGTGTGTTGCACTTTCTTTCATAAAGTGCCTTAAATGGGCTCATCTTCAGTGATGCTTGGTACCCATTGTTGTAGGAAAATTCTACCAAGTGTAGATAATCTTCCCATTTAGATGGTTTGTCCATCACGTACATCCTTAGCATATCCTCTATCACTTGGTTCACCCTTTTTTTTTCCCATCAGACTCGAGATGATAAGTTGTGTTGAATTTCAGACTTGTTCTGAACACTTTGAATAATCCCTTCCAGAACTTTGACGTAAAATTTGGGTCTGTGTCAAACACAATTGTCTTGGGTATGCCATGTAAGCATGCTACTTCCCTCATATAAATATCAGCAAAATTGGTTGTCTTGTGAGTAACCTTCATAGGAATGAAATGGGCATCTTTGGTAAGCTTGTCCACCACCACCATGATAGCATCATGTTGCTTGCTTGTTCTGGGCAATTTGGTGATGAAATCCATTTTCACCACTTACCAATTCCACTCAGGAATGGGAAATGGTTGCAACAACCCAGCAGGGCATCTATGCTCAACTTTGACATTTTGGCACTCCAAACATTTAGCAATGTACTCAGTAATCTCCTTCTTCATGCATGGCCAATAGTATTGGATCTTGACTACTGCAACTATTTTATGATATCATGGGTGTCCATCATAAGGTACATTTTTCATCTCTTTCAAAATCATAATCCTCAAATCATGAGAATTGGGTACATAAATTATGTTCATGTCCAAGAGAATTCCATCATTTCCCAATTCATAACCTTCAACTTTCTGTTGCATTTTACCTTGTTGTAATTTTTTTACCAACTCTATGTACTGCAAATCTACTTTTGCAGCCTCAGAAATTCTTCCTTTAAGATCATTTTGATACATGATATTGCTTGTAGCATGCATTTCATGAAATCTTATGTGGAGTGCATCATCCACTTTGTTCTATTTTTCTTTGATGTGCTTAATATCAAAGTCATACTCACAAAGGAATTCCAACCATCTTCTATGCCTAGCATTTAAAGTTGGTTGATCAAACAAATATTTCAGACCATTATGGTCTATCCTCAGCTCAAACCTCTTTCCCATGAGGTAGTGCCTCCACTTCTTCAAGGCATGCGTTATGGCCTCCAACTCCAAATAGTGAGTGGCATAGAGCCTTTCATGTTCTTTCAATTTTATGGATCCAAAACATATCATAAACCCATTATGACTAAGGACTCCACCAAGTACTTCTTTGCATGCATCGGTGCAAACCAAAGAATCTTCATCCAGATCTGCAATCCTTAGTATTGGAGCACTGGTTAACAACTGCTTCAATTGTTGGAAGCCTTTTTCACATTTTTTTTGTCCATTGAAACTTCACCCCTTTCCTTTGCAACGTAATAATCGGGTGAGAAATCCTTGAAAACCATGCAATGAATCTTTTGTAGTATCTAGCTAGACCCATGAAGGATCTGAATTATGTCACATTCTTTGGTGTTTTCCACCCTTTAATAGCTTCAATCTTTTTAGGGTCCACTGTTATCCCTTCTTCAGATATGATATGCCCCAAATACTGAATTTGGTTCTAATAAAATGAGCACTTGCTCAATTTGGCATACAGTTGGTGCTCTCTTAAGACTTGTAACACCATCCTCAAGTGATGCTCATGCTCTTATTCCAACTTGGAATATACAAGGATGTCATCCAAAAAGATAATGACAAACTTGTCTGAGTATTCCCGGAAACACCATTCATTAAGCACATGAAAACAGTTGGTGCATTTGATAACCCAAATGGCACCATTGTGAACTCATAATGATTGTACCTTGTCTTGAAGGCAGCCTTGCTGGTGTATTCATCTCTTATTCTTACCTGATGATAACCAGATCTGACATCAATCTTTGAAAAAATCCTTGCATCCTTTAACTGATCAGAGAGATCATAAATCCTTGGCAAAGGATACTTGTTCTTTATAGTTACCTTGTTTAATTGTCTAAAGTCAATGCACAATATCAATGTCCCATATTTATTCTTCACAAATAAGATTGGGGCACCCCAAGCTGACACACTTGGGTGTATATAACCCTTCTTCAAAATTTCTTCAAGCTTCATTTGTAGTTCCTTTAGTTTTGGTGTACTCATCCGGTAGGGAGTCTTTGATACTGGATTTTCTCCAAGCATTAAGTTTATAGAGAAATCAATATCTCTCTTTGGGGGTAGTCCTAGTATCTCCTTAAAGACATCCTCAAAATCTTTCAAGATAGTGTTCTCCTCAAGATTTGGCACCTTATCCTTAGGTGCTTCCTCCATATGAGCTGCAAGTATTTGACAGCCCTTCCTGTAACACTTCTTTAGCTGCATTGTTGAGATCTCTTGGACAATAACTACCCCGAGACTTCCTTGTATTGTTCTTGGGCTCCCTTCCTCATTCAGGAAATTAAATGCCTTGTTATGACAGTCTAATACAACATGGTGTTGGTCCTATTATCCCCTATCCTAGGGATAACTAAGGATGTCATGTCTTGAGGCCCACAGGTCCTAGACATGGAGTGTCGAGAGTCATATGACTTGAGCATGGCCCTGGAGGACCCATATATTCTTCAATGTAGACCATCTATCAGCAGCAGCAGTATCCATCCCACCAGTCTGGTCCTGAAGTAGCAGTAAGTCTTGCTCCATGAGGTAATGAATCTGGGTATCATGGTATGTGTCACTCTTATTATTAAAGCACTTGAATATGTTGCACTAAATTCTCCTTCATTTCATAACGTTTTCTTGGAAATTATTCTCTTTTACTTTCTCATACCTAGGAGGGTGACATGATGCCCTAGTAGGTTTATTCCCCTTTAGGATGGTTTTCACTGGGTGGGTCTATGAAATGTCATCATCCATTCCCTCCATACTTACTACTTTCCATCGTTATTTCTCTCATCTCCCCCAACCTTGGTTCAGGCATTAGGTTTTCCACGCTAGGAAGGGTTGTACTTTGCCTTGTGGGAAGAAGGGGCTAAAGGCCCAAAGGGTAAAAGTAGTTGGAAAGAGTTAAAATCCAAAATGAAACCTTTGAGATGTTTCACCCAAGGATTCTCGAGAAAGCAATAATAAGCTTCTCAGTAAGAAAAGGGGACCCATAAGATAAATTGAAATTCAATGTACTTGTTGGTGGATGGGAGATCTCATCATGAGCCTGCCTATTAAGTCAATGGTCATGTAGTGGTACAACACTACCATCTATCTAGTCACCAAGACAGGGCAGTGGCTCTTGGTGGCATAACCAAGAGAAATGGGGTCTCATCACGAGCCAGCCTTCTCATTTCCATGAAAATCTTGTGGGTAACATTGTCACTTCTGGTCACCACGCCAAGACAGTGTCCCCTAGATTTTCCCTTGAAAAGAAAAAAGACCAAAAGTAATAAGACTAAGAATAAAAGGGATTGAATGGGCTAGGAAACAATGGCATCCATGATAAGGTGCAGCTCACCCTCTACAAAGGCACCCATGGGAAAGACCTACATTTCCCTATTATCACTGCACCCTCTGCCCAAGCATTTCCCCTATGCCACTTCACACACACTTACATGACCTAGATTAGTTATCACATGAGAAACGCCCCAAACTTAAGGAGGATTACTCCAATAGGACATCCTAAGACCTTCTCCAAGCCTGAATTGTTAAACTGCATAACGTCTTTGAGCATTTGTCTGGATAAAGGGGCGTTTGATGCACATGTTTGAGTAATTTGATTATTAGATGTGATTGACATTGTTATGATCCCTATGACTTATGAGACCTTGGAGGGCGTACTTGTTGTTGGTGTACGTGTTTTTGTTGTAGGACTTTTCCTGGTGGATAGGTACATATGGGGGAATGATTAGGTCGGAACTCCATGGGGATGAAAGCCCAACAAATGGATGTTGTGACCCCACCAAGGGGAAAGAGAAACGAGATGCTTACACGAAAAACAAAGAAGGATGTTGCACCAAGGACACTCTGACAATCCTAGACCCAAGGGACTTTTCCTTTCCACCTGAATGTTGACCCTTGAGAACACATGATGTTGTCATTTTGACCTTAACGTCATCAAGAGTTGGGGTTTGCATTCATGATGAGTAGTTGTATGCTAGTTGGAATGTGTGGCAGCATTCAGGGCCTTTGGAGGCCAAACATTCTGCACTTGAAGCCTAGCGTTCCACTTCAGGGGCCTAAAGTCACCCTAGAAGGGTATGACATCACCCTTGAAGACGAAATTAGGGTTTAATTAATGACATTTTTGTAAAAACTGGATTTTAAATGTAATTTGGCCATGTCATCATTTTTATGATCTAACTGTAATTAAAGGTCATTGATATTGTATAAATAAGAGAGAAAAATCTCATTTTTATCATCATCTCTCATCACACAAATGTTTGGTCTAAATTTTGGCCTTCTTTAAGGGTTAATGGTTGAACTAAGTGGTGCGCAACTTCTTGGAGAGGCAAATCTTGGTGTATTTTGGCTATTTTTCATTGTGGAGGATCTTCAACTAGGGTTTGGCTTGACTATTCTTGGTGAAGTAAGTAGAAAACATGCAATTTGTTTATGTTAAATGCTTGTGGTAAATTTTACTTGGTTCATGTTAAAGATTATGAAATTGCTTGCTCAAAAACCGAGGAGAGAAACATAAGTTATTATATTTTTCTCTATCATCTTCCACTTGTTGAATTTCTCAAAGTACAGATTGTTTAGAAGTAGCTAATAGAGCCCTACTTACTAGCACTCTAGTATCCCTACTCTAATTTCCTATTGCATATATTACTTCCAAATTTGTCTAAAGGAAAGAGAAACCACTAGGGCTTAAGCTTTCTTACTTTCTAGCCGATTTTCTCTTAAGGACTTGGGTGTTTGAGGCCTTGGGTTACCAAAACCTCTTTCATACATTCCATCTCCTTTGGATAAGCACTATCATTGCTATTTTTCTCTAAGATTAGTTGTTGCTATTTTTGACTCCATATACCCTAAAAGGCACTAATCTACTCACCTTGGTGCTTCATTTGATCAAACAACTCTCAAACAACCTTCCTTGAAACCTTTACTAACATTTGTTAACCTTAAACGAGAACAACTCTCTAACAAACTTGTTGTTATTGCAAAATATTGCTACAGCCATCTTACAACAGAAAATTTATCTTCAAAAGTGACATTAAAAGCTAATTAGACATTTCCAACTTTGTTTTTAACAAGTTGCTATCATTCTGTCAAATTGGACCTATGTTCTCTTGCCTTTTTTTAAAGCATTTTTGAAGCATAATCATTGTGGCTGCGGTATTATATCAGCTTACTTATTTCTTAAAGGTTCATGATCTTATGAAGCACTAACATCTTATGTTACCTTGAATTTGCATGATTTTTCTATTGTTGTCTTGTTCTGGGTAGGTCATTTTGCTTCATCTCTATAAGACACAAAGAACCTTTGAAATTGAGTGACTTGCGAAAGGGGGTGACTTTCTTACCTTAGCCTTCTCAAACCCTCATGTCACTGGGGACGTCTCCCCTGGTGTACATCGATATACTCCTAAATATAAAGGGGTTTCCTATTAAGGTGACAGTGATAGGTCATCCCATGTTACGCCAATATTTCATTCACTTGCCTTGGGCTTTGGGCGATTACAGATTGTGTGATAATAGGTCCAACCAATTCATACCAATTAGACAACCATATGAACCCAAGGGCAGGATGTTCAAATCTACCTTGGTACTTATCCCATTCATGTCTACTCGACATGATTTAACCAAGTCAACAACTTTTCTCTTGGCTCCTATAGCCAACTCCACCAACCAAGATTTCCCATGCTTGCTTCTTGGAAATTTCAATATTTCCACTACCTTAGGATCTATATAGCTATGACTAGCTCCTGAATCTATAAAAATAGTAAAGTAATGGTTATTTATCATACATTATACTTCAATCATGTGTGATTGAAACTTAACTTGCTTATTGTGCAGGGCTGCATAGATCCTTGGTACACTTCTGCCCATATCCTCCATTGTTTCTACTTTTTGTGCATTGTGGACAGCTCTCACTTTGTCACTTTTGTGAGGACAATCTCCATACTTATGGTCTCCTTTACAACCCAAACATTGAATGGGTGTTTTCCTTTGCCTTTTCCCACCTACCTCAACCATTATGTGCTCTCTAAAAGAGGGTTTTCCTTGAGGATTGTTTCTGAAAAATGGTGGCTTTTTCCCCTTCTTCCTTTATTCCCTCTTAAACTTCTTCGTGTCTTCCCAAGCTCTTTAGTGTGAGACGATATCCCAACACTTAAATCGGATTGAACTAGTGCTTTATTCTTGTGTTACATGGGCCTTATGTAAGGTACCAAATGTTATTATGCAGATCATAAATGATATTATTATAACAATAATCAGCAGGAAGAGAAAAAAAGTGAGCACAATGATAGAATTGAAGTCGAAAATGATACCTTCATTATCTCAATAGCCAAGTTAACTTAAATATTTGAGGGGGAAACCTCCAACAAAGCAAAGCTCAAGTACAAAATGATTCTCAAGACAAGACTTTTCCATGCTTTCTACTTCTATTTATATTATTTTTATCTTCTAGAGAAAATTCTAGAGGACGATCTTTCTAGAAGCGGAACCTTTTATTAATTATTCTTACATTCGACATGTTCACATTATAGATAGGCCTTATTCACTAATGTCAGCCTTTATTACATAGAAAAATGTAGTATTCCATCTACATAAGGGGTAAAGGATTTTAGGACCCTAGCATGCCCTCCCCCTTGAAAAAACAACCTTATCCTCAAGGCTTGAGATCTTGAAATTGTTGTAGAATGGAATTTGAATCCCATGTGGTATCCTCTGGTTGTGTATCCTTCCACTATTCTAAAACTTCCTTGATGGTGCATTGATGGATATGATGCTCACAGTGGTTCGTGACTACTTGGGGATACAACCAAATGGATCCCTTTTCATCCAATTCTGGGAGACTAGTTTGAGCCTGGCACTTGGTTCCAATCACTTTCTTCAAGAAAGAAACATGAAAAACATGATGGAGCTTAGAGTGGTTGGGGAGAGATTACTTGTAGGCTACATGACCCACTCGCTTGAGAATTGAATAAGGGCCATAAAACTTGGAAGCAAGTTTTTGAAAGTGATATTCTTTGAGGGATGTTTGCTTATAAGGTTGTAGATGAAGAAACACCTAGTCCCTTCAACAAATTGGTGTTTTAAACGACCTTGATCGACTTGTTTCTTCATGTAATTTTGAGACATGACCAAATTCGCTTTGAGGGTACGGAGAATGGTAGCTTGGATTGTAAGAATTTTTTTGACATCCTGGACCTTGGAGACACCAGGAAAGTAGGAGAATACATAAGATGGATTTTAATTGAATTTCTCCTCAAAGGGAGTCAAGAAAGTGGTGGCATGGTAAGATGTGTTGTACCACCATTCAGCGAGTGGTAACCACTTATCCAATTGAGTTTGTTTGTCCGTCCTGAAACACCTCAAATATGTTTCCAATTACATGTTGAAAGATTCATTTTAACCATCAGTTTGGGGATGATAGGTCGTGCTAAGGTGCAATTGGGTTCCTTGGATATTGAACAATTCTTACCAAAAGTTGTTGGTGAAAGTTATATCACGGTCGAAGAAAATAGAGTGGGGAATTCCATGAATTTTGAAGATATTTCCCATGAAAATTCGATCCATGATGGATGTTGTGAATGGGTGTCAGAAGGCACATAAATGAGGATATTTGGAAAGGTGATTGATGATAACTATGATTATTGATTTAGTGTTAGGTTTTGGTAATCTGACAATGAAGTCCATAGAAATATCCATCCATATAGCAAGTTGAATATGGAGAGGTTGGAGTGTGCCTAGAATTTTGACTGTTTTTCCCTTATTGTGTTGACAAGTATCACATTAAGCCACAAAAATGTGGATGTCATACTTCATTCCTTCCTAAAAAAGAACATTTAATCCTTTCATATGTTTTGTGAAAACCTAAATGCCTAGTTGTTGGTGAAGCATGAAGTTCAGAGAGCAAAGTGGATTGAAGGTGAGACTATTTTCTTAAATACAATAAACCTTTATAGTGAAGCACCTCATTGTGCCAAGAGTATCATGAAGATGCCTAAGGATCGTGCTGCAATTATTGGATTAGGAGAGAAAGTTTGGGATCTTGGAACCATTTATGGTGAAGTGATTTTAACCGATCTGTTACAATGAAGGATAGGGAAAAGAGGAATGTGGGTCTTCATATTTCCTTGAAAGTGAATCAACAACCACATTTTCTTTTCTTTTTTTGTAAATGATCTCATAGTTATAGCCAAACATCTTGGCCTACCATCACTATTTATCAAGGGATGAAATTATTTGTTCCAAAAAATACTTGAGGCTACTTTGATCAATTTTAATTTGGAAGTGTTGCCCCAACAAGTAAGTACGTCAGAGATCCATTGGGTGCAAAATAACCAAAATTTCCTTTTCATAGGTGTATTTTCCCAAGCGTCTCTCAAAGACTTGTTTTCTAGAGAAATCTGAGGGTCTTCCATATTACATGAGAACAACCTCAATGCCTTTCCCCAAAGCATCACATTCCAAAACAAAAATCTTTGTGAAGTTAGGCAGTGCCAAAACAAGGGTCATACACATATCCTCTTTCAAGTCTTGGAAGGATTGATCAACTACTTGAGTCCAACTTGAAGCATTGGTTTTAAAGAGCATAGTGAGGGGGGATGCAATTTTTCCATAGTTTTAAACAAACTTGTGATAATATCCAATTAAACCTAGAAAATCTCTCAAAATTTTAAGAGCTTTAGAACAAGACAAATCCTTCATAGCTTCTATGTTTTTAGGATCCACACATACAACATCCTTGGCAACAATATGGCCTAGGTATTCAACTTCTAGATATCCAAAATCACATTTATATTATTTGAAAAAGAGTTAGTGATGAGACAATAAATGTAAGACTTGATCTACATGGGCTAGATGGGATTGCCAAGTTTTACTATAAATGAGGATATCATCGAAGAAGACTAGTAAAAACTAATGGAAGAAAGGGTGGAAGACATTATTCATGAGGCTTAGTAAAGTGGAGGGTGCAATACAAAAGTCGAAGGGCATGGCCAAGAAATCATAATAACCTTCATGAGTTTGAAAGGAATAATTGGGAGTATTGGCCTCTTTCATATGTATCTAGTGGTAGCCAAAATGTACATCAATTTTGGTAAATAATTGAGCACCACTCAATTCATCCAAAAGGTCATCAATGACAGGAATGAGAAATTTATCATTGACAGTAATTTTGTCGAGGGCTCAAAAATCAGGGCACATGAGCCATGTACCTTCTTTCTTAAGTACAATGACGAGGGGGGAAGAGAAAGGATTGGTACTATGATGCATGACACCCACCGCTAGCAATTCCAAAACAATTTTCTTAATTTCCATTTTTTGGGTGAAGGGGTGACAATGAGGGAGAACATTGGGAGTAAGACTACTACGTACAAGTGGGATGGAATGATCACAGGGGCCACAGAAAGGAAAAATCCCTTGGGGATTTTCAAAATCACATTTGTGTTTGGAGAGGAGAAATTGGATGTTGGGATGAATAGTGGGTAAGGGGGTCTCAACTGCTTGAATGGCATGGAATTAAGCAATAATTCCACAATGCCCTTTTTTTAAGAGTTTCTCCATTCGTGTGAATTGATAATGTCAGGGGAACCTGCGGTGATGCCTTGGAAGTGGTATTATTTTCTATCCTATTGGAAACATATGGTTAATGCCTTGAAGTCCATGGTGATGGGTCCTAGTCTACGTAACCATTCAACACCCAAAACAATGTTACAACCACCCATGTCAATATAAAACATGTGGGATTTTAGGTGATAATGATCGATTTCCAGATGCACATTTTCACAATGACCCCCACATTTCATGGAACTGCCATTAGCAATCATGATTTGAAAATTATTGACTGCACAGATATAACACAGAGTCTCTTAAGCAATGCAATGATGAATAAAATTATGGGTGCTTCCACTGTTGACAAGGATGACGAATTTTTTATTCTTGACATACCCAATTACTTTAAGAGTTTGGGGAGAATAGATACCAATGAGAGCATTCAAATATATAAGAGGTTAAACTTTTGGTGGATCAGGTGGTGGGCTAGGATCATCGTCTTTGTGTATCACTTTGAAAGAGGAAACATCTCCATCCTCTTCAAGAATATCCTCAAACATGGTCATAAAAATATGTTTCTCCTTACACTTATGCCCTGGAAAATATTTTTCATCGCACGTATAGCAAAGACCCTTAAGTTGGCATTCAACCATTTCTTCCTGAGTCAATTTATGGATCTTAATACAAGGGTAAGGAGGGGTGGGATTGTTGGGCCAAGAGTGGGGGATAAAGGATGGATTTCTTATTTGGGAAAATACAATATATTGTGATTCTTTGGAATAGTTAGTAGTGGCAAGTCAAGTCAGGGGGAGAACCATGAGGACATGAGCTCGGATGCCATCCTTAAGGACGCTAATAAATAATTCAAGGAAAAAAGTGTCTAACATGAAGTTAGTTTGGAAATCCGAATTGCTCAAAAGAAACGATATATTCTTCCACTATACTCGAATGTTTCAAAGTGTTCATAAAGGTCAAGAACAAATTGGGTCTAAGAAAGATAGCCTCTGTGTGATTTTTTATGCCATTGCCACCATTTCCAATGTTCAAGATCCAAATAAAGGACACTAATGAAAATTTTGGTCAAGTCACCAATAATTCCATGTAAGGATAAATAATGTTCCATTTGAGTGACCCAACCCATGGGGTCTAAGCCATCAAATTTATTCACCTCAACTTTGGGAAGACATAGTTCATGATAAAGGGAGTGAGTGAAAGGCCATGGAAGGGGAGGAGTCAGCAGCCTATGGGTGTCAAGGTTGTTCAGAGGAGGTAGAGCCCCTGAATTGACTCATCATTGTTGTCAACATTTTCACGTCTGTAGAGAGGGCTGTCAAATTTTTCACTTCTGCAAAAAGAATTTCAAAGTTGGAATTGAGGGTAGAAAAATTAAAATTGATGTTCTTACTGTCATTCTTGGTCTAGTTATTGTCGTTGGTCAAGGCAAGGAAGAAATTTTCAACTTATTGGTTGCAAGTGTGGGTCATTTGGAAGCTAAGCGAACAAGAATTAGGTTGGTGGGCCTACACAAAAAAAATCTTATGAGTGAGGGGCACCATTGCAATGAGTACGAAGAGAGGAATCCAATGGAATAGGTCCCAAATTAGGGTGCCAGGGAGAGTGGGTGGGTCCATGAAAAACACAAGGATTATAAGTGAGGGGTACCATTGTGATCCGTACGAAGAGAGGAATCTAATGGGATAGGTCCCAAATAAGGGTGTCAACGGGACCACTACACTTGGTTTTGTTTTTACTCCCATGGAGTTATACTCTGATCTAAATAATACTGCAGCAACAAAATGCCCAAATTTTTAATATTTAAAATGTGTAGTAATTTTGCAAACTGGATATAGGAGTCATGATTGCATTGAAAAATTTCCCTTATATTTATATTATGTTTTATTCTGACAACAAGGGTTAGGGTTTCGAGGGTTCCTGCGGACAAGGGTTTTCCCTATGTTATATCTCTTTGATATACCGACAAGGTCCAATAGTATTACTTGACCCAATATCTCAGGGATCTAACTAAGGAGGCTCGACTATACCCTTAGTCATACTATCGGATTACCCAGGTATGTGAGAGTCTATCTTCCCAAGTGTTATTCTTTGTTACACTATAGTGGTCATGTGATCTATTGGTTAATCTATAGTTGGTTTCAGGAGACCTATGGGACTCCCTATATACCTAAGGATACATGTGACTGAATAGCAGTGTAAATATTTTTCGAAATGTTTCACAGGCAACATATGCTTGTCATTGATTGCAAGTACAGCAATGAAGATGGCATGAGTACAGGAAGAATGTAACAGATGGGCACCAGAAGTATTTTGGGAAGAAGCTACAGAGAAACCTCAATAAGATCAGAAGAGATAGTGCAGAGGATGTTTGGTATGTTTTAAAGGCAATGTAAGCTTTTCATTGATGGAAAGTACAGCAGTAATGATGGCTTGAGTACAACACCGATGATGAATAGGAAAATAGAAGATAAGTCCAGGAAGATCGAATGATCGAAGGAAACACAACATTGACAAAATGATCGAAGGCCCGAGAAGCATTTCTGATTGTTGGATCCCATCCCAAATTCCTGATGACCGTCAGATCTCAATGTAGACAAGAGGAGCGCGCAGATATGGAGGATAGATCTCGGGCGTTAGATCCGAGCGCAGGGTCCGACCACCATTGGATCGAGGATAACCTGCACGTTCTTTAAAGTGAAAGGAGTAGAGGGCTCACAAATCCCGACAGAATGAGGGCTGTTAGATCTGAATAAAGACAAGAAGAGGGCGCTGAAGAGGAGAATAGATCTCAGGCGTCAGATCTGAGCACAGGGTCCGGCCACCGTTGAATCGAGGAAAACTTGCACGATCTTTAAAAGTGCAAGGAGTAGAAGGCTCACAAATCTTGACAGCATGAGGGCCGTCGGATCTGAATAAAGACAAGAAGAAGGCGCTGAAGAGGAGAATATATCTCAGGCGTCAGATCTGAGCGCGGGGTTCGACCACCGTTGGATCAAGGAAAACCTGCACGATATTTAAAAGTGCAAGGAGTAGAGGGCTCACAAATCCCAAAAGCAGGAGAACCGTCCATCTCAGGGAATTATGTGGACCATTGATCCAACTCCCTGTCGGAGTTTCGAGGATCGAGAGTTGGAGATGTCAAAGAATATTGACATCAAGAATCCCGAAATCGTGATGTGTGAAATCCTGACTGAATCTGAACCGTCAGATCAAGATGTGATCTAGACCGTCGACCCAACTCACATCAGTCGACCACGTCAGCTAGGAACACATGGCACAACCAGGAAATGACAAGTGTCAGACCGATTCAACATGCCAAGCACATGTAAGTCACGAATTAGGGTGACACGTGGCAGTTATTTAACACATGTGACGTCAGCAGACTTACACCATGACGAAGTTTCGAGGATCGAGAGTTGGAGATGTCAAAGAATATTGACATCAAGAATCTCGAAATTGCGATGTGTGAAATCCTGACTGAATCTGAGCCGTCAGATCAAGCTTTGATCTGGACCGTTGATTCCAGTCAATGGAGAGGCATCGGGGATCGAGAGTTGGACATGTTGAAGATTATTGACATCAGGTATCCCGATATAGTGATATGTGAAATCACGATGCAATCTGAGCCGTCAGATCAAGCTTTGATATAGACCATTGATTCTAGTCAATGGAGAGGCATCGGGGATCAAGAGTTGGACATGTAAAAGATTATTGACATCAGGAATCCCGATATCACGATATGTGAAATCACGATGTAATATGAGCCGTCAGATCAAGATTTGATCTGGACCATTGATTCCAGTCAATGGAGATGCATCGGGGATCGAGAGTTGGACATGTCGAAGATTATTGACATCAGGAATCCCGATATCATGATATGTGAAATCACGATGCAATATGAGCCGTTAGATCAAGATTTGATCTAGACCATTGATTCCAGTCAATGGAGAGGCATCAGGGATCGAGAGTTGGACATGTCAAAGATTATTGACATCAGGAATCCCGATATCACGATGTAATCTGAGCCGTCAGATCAAACTTTGATCTGGACCATTGATTCCAGTCAATGGAGAGGCATCGGGGATCGAGAGTTGGGCATGTCAAAGATTATTGACATCAGGAATCCTGACATCGCGATATGTGAAATTGTGATGTAATCTGAACCGTCAAATCAAGTGTTGATCGAAGGTCTACTGATGCATGACACAGTGAAACTACCAGAAACCATTGATGGCGTCTGCTAGATAATTCAAAGAGACCTCTGTGTGATCACCAGAGGAGATGAAGAGTCTCCAAGCTTCGTCCAAGTGAAGGAAGACTATTCTTAGAAGGGATTGACAGATGGATGAGCGTGGAAGCCTGTAACTAAAACAGAGAAGGTGAGCTTGACTTTCACAGAGAAGACGAAGAGTCTCAACTACCAGAGAGGTTGAGGAATCTCAACATAACATCCAGTGATGCTGAATGCATGGGAAAAAATGGCCAGAGAAACTGAAGAGTTACGATGATGATCACGCAGAGCACTCGAGAGGTGGAGGAGATTGGTGCGGTATGAGCATGCATAGGAATGGAAAATATTGCATGCACAAGATGCACAGAAGCTATATATACACGGTACATAGAAGAGATGGGTTTGCAGTTGTTGTTGGAGTTTGCTATGGTTGTAGATGGTGAAGGTGATTCATGTGTGAAGAAGAAGGAGAGTGCAACATCTGAATTGAACAGAAGAGGATCTGTGCAGTGAATGGGTATGGCGCACAAAGCATAAAAGGCAGAAGAACAGACAGCGCAAGTGAGGTGTGCAAGAAGGCAATGAGGCAGACAGAGTAACGAAATGCAGCAGAACAGTGATGAGTCTGGTAATCCATTGTTGAACATTATATCACTGTAATAAGTTTGAGTAACAAAGAATTAATATTT